>JARYHS010013631.1:3998306-4462903 GCA_031002005.1 Vandiemenella viatica | reverse complement strand
ACTTCATGTAGAGTTGTTCCTACGACAGTATCCTCCAAGAATTCAGGAGTTATGGTGCCCGGGTACTGAATTTGCACCCATGCGATCTCATCTTGGTCTGGAATCGCTTCTATTTGGACCAGGCTATTTCTGTTAACTTTTTCTCGATTCCTTTGGTCAACAATAGTTCTTTTCTGGCCCTGACGGTATTTTATGGTTATGGATAGAGTATCGACTATAGGGGCAAAAAGGGTCTACTTCATGAATCTGTCTAATTCAATGATGACTATAGGATTATGTAGAGAGGTCCATTAAAAAAAATATATATGTACAGTATACTGTAAGTTAACATTCACAATTTCGACCAAGTTTTATGTGGCTTCATGATGAACTAGAAATATTCAGGAAGCAGAAAATGACTTTAAAATGTATAATTGTAAAATATTATTGTGAGATACTTCGAAAATGGACAAACATTCTTAACGTATCGACAATTGGTTAACCTACTTTATATTTCAAATGATTAATAAAAATAATAGAAATTAATTTAGATACTCATGAATATGATTTTGAATGCTAATTCTTCACTATTTAAAAAAGTGTAAACAAAAAAAAAAAAAAAAAAAAAAAAATGCGAATTTGACGTCAGTTTTAAAAGAAAAGTAACATTATTTTCATTAAAATTACGTTATTGCTAAACATAAGATTTTCGTATTTATTACTAAAATCGTACGTACAAATATATATATTATTATCTCAGCGGTAATGTTGGGTTAAATTTGAATAAGATGTCTGCACCAAAAAACCCACCCAAAAAAACTAAAAATGCATGTAAGAATTTATACATCGAAGAGGAAACGTGAATTTTAGCAGCGGAAGCAAAACAAGCTAAAATTTATGCAGTTGAGAGCATATCTGCATCCATCTTGAAATGTGTTACAAAACTGATGATAGCCAAAACTCGTCAAATGAAACTGATTCTCACCGTGATGAAAGAAAGAAATTAGATGAAGTCAACTCATCTTTAGGAAGCAATCAAGATGCTAAAGAAACAATCTATAGTACTTGAGAGATCTGTCACTTTGGAATATACTCTTTCTTGGTACTCTTTGTATAGAGATCATTAAAAATGAAAGCAAATGGTTTAAAACAAAAGGTGATTGTCGACAACTTTCTACAGAATGGTTCTATAAAGAAATGCTTAAAGATTAAGTAATTCTGCGCTCGCGGATGGCTTACTCACCCATCACTATCAATCTGATTTGTTTTTGCTGCCGTTTATTTTGCTGGATATAATACTAATACTAGATCTGAGTTTCTGACTCAATTTGAGGATTGGAGGAAACTAAATACTAAACTGACAGACTACAAAAAGTAGACGCTGAAAGGTTTTTTATTCAAATGATTGGGTATAACTTTGTTTATGGCAAAAGCAAAGAATGTGGCAGTGAAAGACATGACTCTGTAAATCACGACTGTTTCCCAGAACTGGTGCAACCTCTTCCAAATATATTGTAGTGCTGAAAGAACACATATTGAATTTGGAACATAATAAATATATGCAGCCAGATGCACAAAATGAATTCATAGGCGTTCTAGCAAACCACGTAAAATCTAATGCTCGTTAACGAAATTTAATCGTTAAAATATATCAGTATTATGTTTGATAGCTTATCGGATATTTCATATATGATCAAATGTCTGAAGGGAATATTTTTGTAAGAACTGATAACAGCAAAGTCGAAGTCAAAGAAGTATTCCTTGGATTTTTTCACTTAAGGGGAAAGGAAGATATTTATAAGAAGCCTTATAGTTACGGCTTAGATTGGATGATGTGTCTTTTTCAAGGGTATGGAAACGCAGCTAATATTAGTGGCGTACGTGAAGGAGAACAAACCATTATTAAAGCAAAAAAAAAAAAAAACAACACATAAAGCCGTTTTCGTTAGATGAACTGGTCCTTTAATCAATTTATATCGACTAACATTCATTTTTACAAAATGCAGCTTGTGTAACATTTTTCGGATCCGAAGAAACTATTTTTACATCTTTCTTTGTATCCATCAGCCACTGGGAAGTCATCCAACAAAAAATTGTCAGCAGAGCGTTGGAGTGCTCATTATACTTCGGTAAAAGTATTAACAGAAAATTTTTGTTACGTTGTGGTTGTAATTAAACAATTATGTGATCAACAAGAAAATGCACATATCAGAAGTGCTGCCATTATCCGTGTAATATGTAATTTTACTTTTCTTTGTTTTCTTTTGTTTTGGAATGATGCACTAAGAGAAGTAAATTGTCAGATTATATTGAAAAATAAAACCTAGAACAATCAATGGTAAAAATAAAAACACTTCGTCTCTATATTAAAAAAATCAGTGTCATATTGTACAAGCGACAATAGGACTTGCTACGATATTCCAACAGAACCAAAAATTCTGTAGTGAAAACGAATGGGCGGTGAAGTAACCACTGATACAGGAATCGCAATGAGAACTGAAAATCAAAGGCATATGTTGGACTGTCCTGACCGATTCAACACCGAACTCCGAACTAGATCAAATCCGATCGAGATATAGTTTCATTGTTTGAGGATTTACAGAAAAATCATTTGCTTTCGGCGAACATGGAAGAATTAAACATATTTTTATCGAAATTTAGTGGTTTTCATGATTAATTATGAAAATCAGAACCTCTCCTGCAAATATCAAGGTTGAGAAGGCATTTAAATAAGCCAATGTTACCGTTTCAGTAACGAATGATTGAATAGCTCCGGACTATTTAAAATTCATCGTGGAATTTTATGGTCGTCCTAAAGTTACTTAAAAACAATATGCGTATGAGTTGTTATGTGTGAGTGCACATTAAAATTAATCTATAATTACTTTCGGTGGACAATGAGAAACATGAGGCTAAACAATCTTGCCATGTTGAGTACTGGACATGAAGCAACACAAAATGTTAATTTTGAAAATGTGATTTACGATATGCAACTTTTAAAGATAGAACAAAAAGATTGTGAAAGCATTTGTTTTAGTTTATTTATCTTTTAAATGTTATTAATGTTACAATTTTTTTAGTAAACGATTTTTTGTGAATAACAATAAAGGTTTATGTAGTTACGTGTTATTAAAATCATACTTTACACTTACAGGATATTATATTTTACATATTGAATTTAAATTTTCAAGGGGTGACCCCATCGCTATCCGCCCAGCGTGTCACCTATGCTAGGCTACGCCATTGTGTGATGCATAAAGCAGTATTTATAGCTCGTTTAATTCCAGATGTATTATTAGTACACTGTAAACTTGCTCTCGTGACGTTACCGGGTAGTATTCGACCACAGGCATTGCACTTTCTGTGTATTGCTCATACGTCAGTTCTAGTTAACTGTAAGAACTGTTAGTCAAAAATCAAATGACGACAGCTGAATGATCGAGTGAGCTGAATCTTCGTGGCGACAGGTACTGTAACGTATCCACCCCTACCATTTAATACTTCCCGGTTAATTTCTTAATTTATTTCCTACCGGACGTCGTTGCCGGAAATTGTCTGCACTCAGATTTCAAATAAACTATTTATCATTGGAACGTTAGTGGGGGACAGGAACAATTACAAAGAAATAAAACTTGGGTGGATGCCCACAGTAATTTGAATTTTTATTCTGATAATCGGAACAATTTGATTCACTATCGGTACTCTGTTCAGACACATATATTCAGCCCGCAAATCATCATCTTGATATAACTTCTATCTTTATATACTTAGTTAACTTCACTTTAGAAACTGTGAGCGAGAGTGAGGTATGGCAGAGACACACATAGAGAGAGAGGGAGAATAAACATAAAATGGTCTTACTTCTTATTGGCAGAGGGGCACTTCGAAAACTGGACAAAACTGAGCAACACCGACAACGCTATAGTCTCGTTGCACCCGGCTAACAGTACTTTCTTGGGCAGACTTCTTCTACGGGAGAGGGGGGGGGGGGCCAAAATTGGCTTTATAACCTTCACTTGGCCGACCACGGTAGCGCGGGGCTAGCGAGCTGGCTTCGCGTTGCAGGGGTCGCCGGTTCGAGTCCGCCCAGAGCATGGGTGGTTTTAATTAAGTGTTGTGTCCGTACTGTGTTGTCCTGTCACTTGTAATCCTCAATAACACAAGAAGAATGTAGAGACAAAATTGAGAAACAAAGAAAAAAGAAACACAGTTGCTGGCTGAATGGCTAAAAGGCCGAATGCCATTTAAAAATTAAATAAAATTTAAAAAAAAAGCACCTTATGTTGTCGTGTTAACCTCTCTGCCATATGGAAGAAAACACAATTACTACCGCACGTCAGAGATGACCTTTTGTGTTCGTGGGGTGGTACCACAACGGGCTACCCTGCGCGCCAAACTCTGCACGGGACCAGCGTGACTGATCTTTTACTTTTTTATTTTATTTTTTTACTTACTGCTTTACGCCTCGTCGACGGCTGAAGTCATTAGAGGCGGGATGGGACTGGGGACAAGGAACGGGAAGGAATTCGGCCATGGCCTTTTTGAAGGAAGCATCCCGGCATTCGCCTGGAGTGATTTGGGGAAACCATGGAAAACCCAAATCTGGATGCTCGGACGGGTATTCGAACCCGCCTCCTCCCGAATGTGAGGCCAGAACGTTAACCGCTCACCCACCATGTTCGGCCTGAACTTTTAGCGTGGCCCTGTGCCCTAATGGCTGCCAAGCAGCCTCCAGAAAAATCCTAAAAAATGAAATGCACTGCCTGCCTCCCTCTGGCAACCATAATTAAAATTCCTTAATCCTATTCTTATTCTATTTAACACTACCTGCTAGAGTTCCTACTTTTAGTTCTAA
Source organism: Vandiemenella viatica (assembly GCA_031002005.1). Lineage (NCBI taxonomy): Eukaryota > Metazoa > Arthropoda > Insecta > Orthoptera > Morabidae > Vandiemenella > Vandiemenella viatica. Next base: position 4,458,069 of record JARYHS010013631.1, on the reverse strand, counting down.
ACGTCTTGTGGCATCACAGTACCACTTCCTTCAAGTAGGCTATGGTCCAGTACCAAGCTCTTCAAGTCAACCATTCTGGTAACTAATACTAAAACTTTTACAGTAGCATGATTTCACTCACGTAATTTATTTAACCGTTTATCAAAAGTAGGCGTTTGATACCACAGTTAAAAATGGAGAGGAAGTAATAAGGTTTCTAGCCACTATAATAAGACGTGTGAATGGTATAAACTTTTACACATATCCGTGCAAGATGACAGCAACCCACGTAGCCCAAATATTGGTTACACTGTAGAAAAACCTCTCGGGATTCTAGCAGCGTCAAAGTAAAGTCGACTGGCGACGTTTCGAGACCCTGCTCTGCTCCCATTGTCAAGTCCCGCTTAAGTTACTGAAGCCTGCCGCACGGCAGCGGGGCTTAACAATGGGAGCAGGGCGGACTCTCGAAACGTGACGCGGCTACAATCCCGAGAAGTTTTTCTACAGTGTTGCCGCCGCGAAAATGTACACAGTTATTGGTTACACTGGTTTAACGATGAAGATATGCTATCAGCACGGTAATGATTAGTTTTGCAACTCATCTAAAATAAAGGTATTCGCTCATCAAAATTTGCAAGGGAAAAAAGGATAGTCTTAGTCACAGAAATAATTGCGCCTCCATGGGAAGTCGGATATATTGTAACACTAGCGGTGTTCCCGGCGGTGCCCGGTATAGTTGGCGTAGATTTACGCCGCAATGAGAAACATTTGTACAAAGTTTCATAAAATTTGCGCAAATGTTTTTCGGGATTAAAGCAAACCTAGATTCACCTGCCTCCTACCAAGGAACGGTGGGTTGAAGTTTATTTGCACGTAAACTATTTTCATTTGCCCGAAAAGATTCATGTATATCAAGCTTCGTTAATTTGGTTATGAAATTGCATTATTACATTACTGAAAAACGCTAAATTATGTTAGAAACTCACATTTAATTCAATTGCGAAGTGAATGGATATACTTTTGCTCGAAACGCCAGATACTTTAACACCGCAGGTTCAGCCTTTTATACAAATATCAAAAGTGAATCCGGAATAATATTATCGTAAACAGAAGACTAATGCTGAAGGCCAGGGACATTGTCCAGAGATCATACTTAAAGAAAATCTTTGTTGTTTTTACCGCTATCTATGGCGTTTAAAAATTGAATATCCTGAATTAAAGGAAAGAATTCTTCAAATTATGTTTATCTGTGGCGTTTAAAAATAGAATATCCCGAATGAAAGGAAAGAATACTTCAAGTTTTCTGAAGTGTGCAAAATCGTTATTATTGTCATCTTATTGCTTTCATTAAAGGCTATGGTCAGAGACATTGTAGTTGTGTGTTTAGTGCGAAGTATGCAACATCTAATTCTGCGTTATTTAACGCCAAACAATTGATTTGGAATTCTAAGCTTTAAAACAGTGAAAATCCCATTGAAATCTGCTCCGTAGTTTCCGAGTTTATATAAGACCAATATATCCGGTTTTCGTTTTAAAGATATAGACATAGTGTTGTAGGCCTGGCCACGTTGTCAGCGATGTTCAATTGGCTAGGTATTAATAAAGGTGCTGGAGCTACACCTGAAAGCAAAGCACTGACGATGAACTCAAGAAGCATGTCCTCTCATGATATAATTATTTAACTGTGATTTACCTTTCAGCAGTTGTTAATTTATAATTTAATTTTTCTATCTTTATAACTACGGTTATAGATTCCAAATTTACAGCGAACAATGTAAATGAAAGATTGATTTAGGGCTCTTATATTCCAAAAGCTAGCTACTATTGCATTTTGTAAGCTGTACTGAAGTTTGTTCAGTTCATTACTTATTACATTAAATGAGTATGTTAAACATACCAATGCAAATTTAAACAATTTACCACAACTGAAAATAAAATAAATCCAAGAATAAGTTATAATAAACAGATTATTGATTATACTGATTCTGAAATTTTCAGCATTGAAGACTTCAAGAAAATGAAAAAGTGCACGAAGTGCCACCTAGTAGACGACGTTCATTAGTTTCTGTTGACTAGGTAGTTCAATCGAGGTTATTGTCAAAGAAAACAAATGGTTCACCATTAAATAACTGTGAGTAGGTTTTTTCATCAAATTTCCTTAACTGCTTCAAGAAATTGTATCTCATAAACAGAATTTTCGAAAAATTCTATATCTGTGTACTTAGGCAAAAGAAATTCTTACGAAGCAATGCAAAATGAAACATCAGACCAATTTACATAAAGAGCATAAACAACACAACAAACAATACTATTCTGTTTTGAACCTTCAATAGTTCATCTATATCCAGCAGTTGACTGAAGGCAACGAGTCAAAAGAAATTTGCAGAACATGATAGACATCGCAAGCGCTTCCTTCTATAAAGAGAGGATCAAAAAAATAAAAAAAATTCTGTGATTGTTTAATGGCCTAATGGAACTTATATGATGTATATGCAGGAGGTTCTCTGGGTAGGTCATTGGAATTTTACTAATTACAGTTTCAGGTTTCCATTCCTGGATGCCGACGGTTTCGTTACGCCTCGATTTCTACGTACACCGTCGCGAAGACGCCAATCACTGTACAGGTATGTGGTACCCTTGGATACTGTAGTCCGGCAGACTTATGTAACATTCCTTAACAAAGCTGTGGCCGGCCTCTGTAGCGTAGGGGCTAGAGTACTGGCCCCGCGTGCTGAAGGTCGCCGGTTTAAGTCCGCCCAAGGACATGGATGTCTAAGTGCTGTGAATGTCGTGTCCGTCCTGTGGTGTCCATACTTAGAATTTACAATATTTACTAGAGAAACAGGTCCACTGGAAGATATATGATATTCACATTGAGATGGCTGCATGGCCTCAGTTGACGAACACCATTTTAAACAAAAAAAAAAAAAAAAAAGATCTGTGAGACTCTCCTCTGTCGCTACCTGGTTCCAATGTACTGCTGCTGCATAGTGTTTCTCTGTCTAGAGCGTTCGACTAGACACTCTCATATCCCACATTAGGATGATATTTCACGCCTTCGTTTTTCACCTCTTCTCGGTGATTTTTGTCGTTCTGACAAGATTTTTTAAACAAAGGACTCGAAAAGTAGCAGACTCTTCGGCGCATATTTAATGACTTTTTACCCTGTCGACTACAGACAGAAAACAGAAAATTTCTACTCTTTTGTATTGAGTATGTGGGTAATTTAGCATCTACGTTCTCCAAATCATTTCCTGAAGTCTCTAAATAATTGATAGAAACTACAGTAAAAACTTAATCACGATGCCTGAAATTATAATGCATACTAATGATCCAAAGTGTTGCGCCTTACCCAAGAATTCCCACATGGTGGATGCTTTTCTCAATGTCGCACTTTTAGTGTGTTTAGAGATTTAAAGGGGCTGCTGATGAGCCACTTAGTAGACAAACCATAGTTTCGTGAGAACCTCCAACATAGGAAATTGCTTATTTAGAAACACTTCATGTGAGGTTTTCATAACTGCAGAGGTATATGTATGATAGGTTAAATTCGTTTTCCTTCCAAAGAAGCCAGTGGTTCCCGTTAAGAATTATTGTCGTAGATAAAACCTACGTCGAAATCGGCCTAATGAGAAGGGACTTGACCTTCGTCGGAGAAGCTCAGAATTGCTCGTCAAATCCACGTACTTATCTGCACAGCCTTACTTTCACTATTTTTGTAACCAGCAGCTTCATTGAAATTCACAAGTAACAATCAGTCAGCTGGGTAAGAAAATTTGAGTATGGAAAACCTTGGTAGACGCGTCCCACTCGAGCAACTCACAAACGATTTGGCTCACGAGATGTGCCAATATTCATTTTTACTTTGACGTTTTCTTCCTTACTTCTAATATCTCCTGTGATTTCGCAACGTCTTTCAATAATATACCATCGTTTCTAGACGTATTTTTTCCCTTTTTCTGTTGTATTTGAACCTTGAATTGTATAAATTGTATAAATTAGTCAGTTGCATATATATTAATGTAATATTTATGTTAAACCGTTATTTACGTTAAAAACTTTATAAATTTAAATTATTGTTTTAACTTGGATCACAATGAATGAATATGAAATTACAAGTTATATTACACATTTCAGCTATTTTTATTATATTTCTACAACTGGTTTTATTAATTTGAATGATGGCAAATTTTTAACAAATCACAGTCAGACTTGATTTAATTAAAGAACGTGAGAATCTAGATTCGATTTTCTTTGACAAGGTGCTGGATGGGTTTATTGTTGTGGACATTCACATACTGACAAGTTTACCGCATTGCTGGCAGGTGATGGGCGTTGTGTTGTCTAGCGACGAGAAAACAGATGATTGCAGACGAAGGTCCTGGTGCAGTTAGCACAGATCTCAGCCGTGAATATAGCAAATTTGCGCGTGACCCTTAGTCCTCGCCACATTGCATTTCCTCTGGCTGATTGCTCTGCGATGTCTTTTTTCGTTTAGATCTTAAGCTTCGTTGATGTTGAGGTCGTTAGAGGTGAGAAAGGACTGGGGGTCAGGAGCGGGAAGAAATTTTGTCGTGGCCTTTTGAAGGAACCATACCGGCAATCACATGGAGTGATTTCGGGAAGCGAAGGCAAACGGAAATCTGGATGGGCGGACAGGAATTCGAATCTGCGTCGTCCTAAATGCGAGGCTGTGCGGTAGCTATCTCGCCCCTGGCTACAAAGTACGTGTCTCAATCAAGAATCGATAAATTATAATTATGACCCCTCTCCGTGATGTAATTTACCTTCAGATTACTCTCGTATTTGATCGAGGGCTAGAAGTTCACCAATTACTCAGTCATGCGGAAAATCTGCTTTCACCAAAAGGCACACATGTAACATAAAACAAAAATTTGTCCACAGAAATTGATAATTGGATTAGATGTCTAACAAATTTGGCGGCGTTTCGAAAAGAAAAGAAGAAGAAAAATCTGCTGTTTCCAATAATCGTGATTGTAATAACTACCTAAGCATACACACTGCTAAACGCATCGCAGATATTTACCACACTAAATATCTTTCACTAATTGAATAGACCCAGCTAAAATTGTCGTCGTTGATTGTTTCAAACACTGTGACAAGCAGTCGCTTGTCTTGATCTGAAACACATTAAGTGGATCGATTTTACCTGGAAAAGTTATTGTTAATCAACTCGCTGGACAGATCTTTCAGGTAATACTGATAAAACTTAATTAATTAGCTCTTCATTAAACAGGTTCCTATAGTACGGACGCCAGGTGAATTTACCTTTCACCAACGATAATAATTAACCGAGCTTCTGAATTGATTGAATAGTTCAACGAAATAACAAGACCGATGACACACTTTTTATCTAGATGTTTTTATTTCGGCAAAATCTTCATAACGAAACAGGGGTTAGACATGAAATTCGTCCAGAGATACAAAAGCACATTACAAAAATCCCAGCGGATAATCTTCTCAAACTTATTCAAAACAATTCCTGTAAAACTGTTAAGAAACGATGACGACAACTCCGTACGATTGTTATTTCCGGGAGCTTAAATAGCCGCTAGAGAAAGGTCCAGAAGGCAATATAAAGTGCCAACAGACATTTATCGAACGCTAACAATCACACCGACAATAGAAATCATACGAAAGCAATTACAAGTAGTGAAGAATCACTCATAACCATTATGAAACATTTAAAAATGGAAACTAAAACTATTTAAACATAAAATGTACAACATGAACCACTCCAAATAGCTGAAAATTGTTCCCAAAATACCGTGGCTTATATCAACATTTATAATTACAAGCTTTCAATTAATATTCACGCACAAGAAAAATATACAAATCTATAATTAATCAATTTTCATCTCTCGTTATTTAATTCCTAAGATTAAAATTCACGGAAGGCTGGGTTTGAGGGCTGTTACAGTATGCCGCTCATCTGGAAAATAAGACGTATTGCAGTTTCAAGTATTGTCTGCGAAACAAGCAGTACGATAAGCCAATATTATAAGTAAACGCTTTCACCAATGAGGATGTATTCTTATTGTAAGAAAAGGTACAAATATGCCATGGTCTCGTATTCTCGTATTAAAAAATTAATGTTCTGTACCTGCCGCCGTTAAAAAAAAAAAAAAAAAAAAAACTGATGACTGACTACTTTTGTCCATTGCACTCAACTTTTAACTCGCAATTTTAAAATAAATTTTATATTTAGAATTTTATGATGATATTGTTATGATTATAAACGACAAAGTTTAATGTAATATTTTCTTTGTAAAAAATAATTTGATCTAATATTCCAGTATACACTTCTAAATACCCTGTACATGGAAAGGGCTTACTTGTGTTTTGTACTAATGACTCACGAAACAATTGTACAAATATATGTATTATTTTACCGAACAACAATGTACACAACTCAGATACGTAAATTACTAAGGGCTTATCAGTTACTTACTACCAGCACCACGTGATTAATAGATAAGTAATATCAGATACTGAATAGATTTTTTTCAATGATTTTACAGCCTATTGGAGACTATATCAATCGAGCCTGCACGTAATTTTGGATAAAAGAAGGGAACAAAATCGGTCATGGCCTGTATGAAGCAGCCATCCCTCATTAGCAAGGAATTCTGCTGTGAACCATAGACAGTCTAAACGTGGATGATCCCCGTCCTGTAGGAAAAAAACGTTATTGCTCTCCCACTGAACCCAGTATCAGAACACAATTAATATATAGCCGCACGAAAAAATCGCTGCCTTGGTATAGACAACGATGCCTACGATACAACCTATGAAAATAGGAATTTCATGAAAATTGATTGATTATCATACTCTAAAAATAAATAATAATAGTAATAATTATAAATCATACTGGAAATAAACTGAAACGGGAGCGTTGCGTTTTTCGTATGTAGAGGCGAAGGTCCCAATACGGGATACCACTTTTATTTTGATCCTCGTGATTTTCCTGGTCATTAAATATGGATAATTTTTATGTCACTTGCTTCTATAAACAATCATGAATGTGATGTGAGGGTTAGAAACGTCGATAACCAGTTTTAATTTTCCAAAATAAAAGGATTAAAAAAATGTAAAATGATTGATTTTCAAGATGTGGTCCAAATACGGGCTACTTGGATAAAAAGGGAAATTCATCTCCTAATAATTAAAGAACAACAATTTTGTTCAAATAACTTTATTAACTTGACATTTTACATCTCGTCACCCCCCCTTTTTTTTGACTTGCAAAAGTTACAAATATATTTCATTTTCCATTCCAGCACATTCAGTCTGTGCCCAACCTTCACACTGATATAACTGAATCCACACTTCGAGTTTGACATCATCTGAAAAGAGTAAACCACTGAAATTGCATGCTGCATTGTTGTTAACACGTTTATACCCCAGAGAAATCGTCATTGTTGTCATTAGTAGAAGGGACCCTATGGTCTTCTTCCGAGTCCATGGGCTTTTTGGTTTGGCTTGGCAATTTTTAATTATTTTTCTTTGCTGAGGCAACTGATTACACTTTCACAAACATCTGACAATTGTTCAAGGCTGTACACTTCAAATTTTTCTTCAATCATTCGCTCCACAATTCGATCCACAATTACTTTTTCTTTGTAATGGTGGGGATCGAAGGTACATCAAATGGATTAACCCTTTTGGACGTTGAAGTTTGAGCAGTCGTTGATCCAGAGTGCTGAAATCTGCGCCTTTTCAAGTCAAGAGCTAACCCGTTATTGGACCACCAATGGTAGCCCATTTTTAGACCATTCAGTACTTCAAATTGATGATCTCGGCAGTTATTACAAAACAAATAAATCGAAAATAATATGTGAAGCTCAGGTCATGTACTTTGAGATAAGGTGGAAGCTATATAATTACTGAGTAAGAAAGAAAGAGATAAATTAATGTTGACATACCTTGAAAAGTTTTAAGTTTTTAAAAGCAAGTTTTCCGATAAAACAATTTGTGCCAACGCACGTATTTCACAGACCAAGTTCATTTGCTCACTACTCTGCTCCTACCACTTGATGTTCCTATTGGTGCCATTCTCGTGCCTGAGCACAACCGTCTTCCCCCACTTTCAGCAAGTAGCCCGTATTTAGACCCTAGCTCGTGTTTGGACCTTCTCCTCTATATTACCCATTAGTGAAAAAACTGATATGGGACTAGAAAAATCAGATAGATTAATTACGAAAAATGTACCTCCTAAGAGCCTTGTAGAATTCTGCTCTGACTACAAAAGAATGGGAAATTAAAAATGAAACATTAAGAAATCTATTAATAAATTCAGTGAATTCCTGTTTCATTAAAGCTAGTGGTAGAATTTATAAATTCATTTACAACTTTCTAATTTTTTTGTCAAAAAGTAATTGGGAAACATAGTCAGTGAAAGGGGAAATACCTATTGATGCATTTTTATTTTCTCGTATAGCTTGTTAGGGTTCCGTGGATCAGATTATTAATTAACCACACCTTATGTTTATAATATGAGCATTAAATTAACGGAGGAGCTAAAGTGTCGCGATTTGTTTGTGAAAAATCTGATTTATGTTCTGTTTGATAAATGTGCCGGACAGTGTGGCTTCATGCGTTGAGGCCCTAATTCACTAGATCTCGGAAGTCGCCGGAAGCAGCTTGCCGACCGTAGTGATCTGCGGTTTTTAGTGGTTTACCACATTTCCCTAGTTGAATGCTGGGACGGCTCCATAATTCCGCCTCATAGGCAACATGTTTCACAAACAAAAAAACATCTGTCGTAGAGTATATAAGTTTCTTTTTGTTTATGGCTTTACGCCTCGTCGACGTCGAGGCCATTTGAGGCGGGAAAGGACTGGGGACTGAAACGAGAATGAATTCGGTCATGGTCTTTTGGAGGAAGCATCTCGGCATTCATCTGCAGTGATTTGGAGGGACCATGTAAAATCCAAATATGGATGCCCGGACGGGGATTCTAACCCGCGTCATTACGAATGGGAGTCCAGAACGTTAACCGTCCATCCACCACGCTCGGTATAGAAATTATACGAATCACACTTAGGCTTTCCGCATTGGAATGTGCTACTTCCGGCAAGTGGGAGAGTCACCAACCAGCCCTGAAGAAGACATGGTGACTACGCTTTACGTCATTAGAGAATCATAGTGATCAGTACTCAGTGAGTCTGAGTCCTTATGAGCTCATGACTGAAAATGGCTGACTAATAATAATGGTAAACATATATTTATTATTCTGAAATGTGAAATCTCTGAGATGGAGATTGGGTACTGCCCCAGCATATGTTTTGATAATTACAGGAAACCACAAAAAAGTGGTAATCGGAAGGATGGTACACTGGTTAGTATTAGATAGGGTAGAGAAGTATATAAAGTCGTAACCGTTCCATTATGGATCATTGAGTCTATTTCCTTACGAATGAGAGTGCAGTAGTGTGTTCTGCCGTGTGTAGAGCCTTGTCACACCACCCGCTTAAAGAACTTACAAAACGAGTCATTGTCCTGCGTGTTTGTTCAGTAAGCGATAGGCATCTCCATCCAGCCGTTGCGCACCGCCTGGCCACAGCACTCAGCTGATTGCTGTCGGTAGCAATTGCTTTCGCTGGACGCTTGCGTTTTCCAATAATAGCAGCAGCCCTCCAACGTCAATGATCAAGTATTTGCAGACATAACGAAGGGGCAGCGGAAGGTAATATAAATATCGAGGCAGCTGTATTACAATGTTAGCTACCAGGGGCAGTTCTCAGAACTTACTGCCCTGACCTAAAAATTCTCGGCTTCAATCATTGCTGTTAATTATAGGAGTGTCCTAGACGGGGTAGAATTTAACGAAAAATAGCTGACCGTTAATATCTACTCACAAATGTGTTTCCCGAGACATTTTTGTACATTTGTTTTATAATTAAGACTTACAATTTGTGCGAGCAAAGCAATAAATAATAATTTAGAAGCTTTGAAACTTTTTAAATTATTTATTATAAACGTAGAGCTTTTATTAATTTTATCGTTGATACTGAATCATTACATCCAATTGTTAAAAAATCAATGACGAGAAATCTCAACGTATTTAGTTAGAAATAATACTTGTGTTCTATTCTCAAACCATGATTTTTTTTTGTTTATCGCCGATGTTGATTCATCACAAAATCCATACCAATCTTTAGTAAGTTAATGGTGGTAATTTACAATGCGAAGGAACAACAGCCGAGAGCTTCTGTGATCCACGTGGACTAGATTATATGTTTTAGAAAAGTAATTGAGTTGTCAGAACGAAGTGATATTAAACTAGAATTTTATCAGTTCAGTATTTTAATTTTGAGTAAAAATAATATTTGTGAATTATATATGATTTTTAAATATGGCATACAACATCTAGTTAGTAATTTTACTACTGAAGCTTAGCGAATATGATCCTCTCTGTCCTTCTTTCATACTTCTAAACCCCTTCAGACTCAGAAGTCTTCAAATTTTGTAGAGCTATAGTGTTGGCTCAAATACCGGTCCAGTTTTTATTTCAGCCACGCGGTCATGACCTTTGACCTTGAAAATTCATTTTTCCACGAAACACCTTTTTTCTCTAAAAACTTATTTTTCTCCCTTTTATACTCTGTTCAATGAATTTTTGCTTTAAATCAACCTTAAGAGTTTCATGAATGTATTGTAGTCATGATATGCGACTCAAAAATCTCTTTTTTTTTTTACCTAAGAATTATTATTATCATTATTTTTGTAACTTCTATACTCTGTACAATACATTTTTCGGCTAATTGGACCTAGAGAATTCCAATAAGTCAAACTCAAAAAATAGATCGGATCTGAGTACATAGTCATGACCCGTGACACCAGAAACTTGTAAAAACCCACAATGGGTATTTACGTAGCCGAACTTTTTTTTTTATTTGTTATTGGCAATGGGCCATACAGTCATAATACAGCTTATGAGTATTATTTTACAAATATGTCCATAACACAATTCTTAAGTATCTATCACATATATTACATGATCACTATTGCCATACAACATTGTTAAGTACATAATTTCAGTTACAAGATAACTCTCAATAGTTGAAAACTCTAATGTTCATAGGCATCTGTACGTTCATATGTCCATCTCACAGTTTTTTAGAAATCTGCATAGCAGTGTGTAGATCCTGGCGTCGTTGGTCGCAAGGAGGTGTGACACTTTTGTTGGTTGGCCGTGACATAGTTTTGCAAGTTGTTCTAATAGGTCTGTGGCGTTGTTGTATCTGTTCTTGCAGCCGAACAGGATATGGTCCATGTCCCCTATGCTCGTCTCGTCGCATCCGCATAAGGGGCTTTGCGCTATGTTTATTCTGTTCAGGTGTGCGGGGAAGCAACCATGGTTGAACTTTAGTCTGGAGATGGTTACGATAGCCTTTCTTGTGATCTTGAGTTGATGGTGCCAATGCTGTTTAGGGATGACGGGGCGGATCTATCCGTAGTGTTTTCCTTTGACCAGTTGTGACTCCTCCCATTCTCTGTTCCATGATTCTCTTGCATCTTTTTTTGCGACTGTCATTAGGTCCCTCATAGTTACAAACGGATAGGCAGTGCCTTCCTCGCATGCTCTCTTCGCCAGTAGCTGAACTTGTCTGCCAACTAGGAAATATTTTGCACTAACGATCAAACCCAAAACATTGTCACGGATTTACTCGTAAATTATATACATATAAGCAGGTATATATTTTTGCGAAAGTACTTTGAGATCGTATATAGATACACGTTCAGATATTACATAAACTCATGCAAGTGATACTAGAGGCAAGAGAGCGTGGCGGAGCCTCACGAAAATTACGAAGGTAGCGGCATCGAAAATTATATTATGCGGCAGCGGTTTATTGCATTCCAAGCGCAGCGAGCAAAACAACTCCAGGCGGAAAGCGAGTGTCGCCGCGGTGAAGAGAAAAATTAAGCGGGGGGAAGGGGGGGGGGGAAGTGCTATGGCGATGGCGCTGAGGTTCCTTTTCACTAATATGATTCCTGCAAAGAAAATCAGGTAGCGGGCGAATCTTATTTCTCTAGTGAAAACCAACCTGATGCTTGCCTGTTATTCACTTCTTACAGTCTGCATACTCCGTGCTTACGATACTATGCTATCTCACACTCGAGGCCATGGTATATATTCTGTGAACAGGCATTACGTTGCCAACGAGATATATTTAATTTTTACAAACCTCGAACTAATTTTTGCGTTTTTCCTTCCTTCATAAACTCCGTTACGCAACAGTTGTTTCAATATTTTTATTTAGATTTCCATTGTATTTATAGCTTTCCAGTTCGCTGAAGTAGCTTTCAGTAATATTGGCATAATGTGTTTCTCTAATATTGTGCCGTCAGTCACATAGTGACAAAGTTCCACAAGCCCCTCTTGGAACTAGGAATCGGTCTGACTGCAGTCAGAGAGCGATTAGTTGAATGATGTACGCAGGAAACGATTTCGAGATTATAAATTTGTAAATGCGCTCTGTTTTAGTAGACCTACTTACTAACCTTATCATGATTACAAAGTCAAATTTGAAAAGAAAATATTAGGATGTTAGATGAAAAATGGGTATCAAATGGAAATTCGTAAGCCAACGCAAATCAAACATTTTCTTCACTGATTTGTAAGATTTTTCTGCGAAAAACCGTAAAAAAAACCTCGTTCCTCTCTTTGTACCGATCCGAAAATCTTTTAGGAACTCACAGTGATATGTAGCTTCCTGAGAATTATGCGGAAACTGTAGTGATCTATCTGCAGTTTATAGTTATCGTAAAGAGATTTACGAAAGAACCTCATTTCATTGAGGTATTTTGAGTAATAAGTTTTACAACTTTAGTGAAATTCAAAACAACTTAGCGACGGAAGTACTGAAACCCTCAAGTTTGTTTAATTGCCTAAGCCGCAACTTAACTCCTGTGCCTGACTATGATGAGTTCAGACTCTTCTACAATTCAGAAGAACGAAGACAATCCGGCAGCGAATCCGCGAAGATTATATTGCAATTCAAAATAACTTCGGTTTGAGTCTAACCTTAATTTTTTTTTCACCAGTTAACCTTGAACTTCACCTCTGATAACGTCTACGTATTTACGTCCTCTACCATCTTTACTTGATTTGGATGCCAGTGTGCAGAGCCTTGTAAGAGAACAGTATTGCTCGGCCTTCTCATCTGGGATGACGTAAGATATGAATTCCTGTCGGGGCATATAGATTTCAGTTTTTCATGGTTTCCCGAAATAATTCGAGGTGATTTTCGGAATGATTCTTTCTAGACTTGCGCGTTATAGTTCGCGAAGAAGAGCGCTCAGTTGAGTTCGCAGCTCCCTCGCGAATTAGTTCGCTCTTTTTGTTCGTTAGTTCGCGTCTCGAATTCAGAGAAACAGATCGTTCGCTCGCCTTGCTACCGCTACTGCACGCGCTATTTTGTTTGTTATGTCAGTTTTATTAGGACATAATCATTTTTTGTCGTTTCTAAATGGAATTTAATATGACCTTTTTAACAAAAGTTGTTGCTTAATAATAGCCCTTTCAAATGACATTAGTAAGATCAGTTGCCGCCGATAAGTGCTTATTGTCCTTTGCACAAATGGGTAAACTGAATAACTGTGCTGTTTTTACTATTTACTTTACATGCATTAGTAGAATATTAATTTTTTAAATGTATTTATGTATTAGTTCATGGAAGTAACATTACTTATAAAAGGCGCTAATGACCCCGCCGTCGACGCGCCCTTAAACCCCAACAACAACACAACATTACTTATAAAATATTATAAATGCGTTTATTTTGATGAATTAAAATACCCGTTTATAAGTAATCGGCTTTTTTTATTTAAATATAGTTTTGGAAATCATGAACAAAACAAAATTCTACTATTGGCTACAAGTTAAGTACTATTTGACAGAAACAATATTACCTATATTATTAAAAAAAGTAACAGTAATACTAACAATTAGACACATAAAAATGACAGTGACCCTTGAATGAGAAAGTGGTAACAATAACGGAAATGCTTAAATTTCCAGTAAATTGGAAGTCATTGAGTTATTTTTTTATTAATGTAGGGAAGGATAATCCAACACACATTCACAATATTTTGGCGACGAACGAAACTGTTGAAGACACAAAAGTTAAAATCTTTTTCAATTTCGCAAGTCATTTTTTTACATAACTTTCACAAATCTGTTAACCAACAGACTGAGATAAGCATTAAAATCAGCGCTAGAAAAATGTAAAATATACTGTTTCTTTGGTTAAGAAAACAAGAAAAAGCCTTTAGAAGCCAAATTCTCCACAGAAAGTGATAATATTAAAAATAATGCTCTAGTATTCGTTGATAAAAGTCTGGAGTATCTTAGTAAATAGTTAGATTTTAATGAAAGCAATTGGCTATAGAAAATCCAAAAATTAAATTTAAAACACGAGGTTTTATTTGATGGCTGTGAGACAATATTAGAGGTTCTAAATTTATGAGAAAAAATGAGTATCAGAGTGAACGAACTCTGAAATAATAATATTACACGAAATCTAGGTAAAAGTAAGAGCAGTATTTCATTAGTAAAAATGAGCTTTTGATCGACATCAAGCGATAAAGCATATGACAATTTTACTGTAGACAGAAAATTGTTAAAGATACAAGAAGTGCAAAAAAATATAGCTTAAAAAATAAAATAGTAAAAAGACATATCCTTTGTCCTTTTCTACTCTTTCGCAAAATATTATATTTTTGAAGTGTACTATATTTTTATAGGTTATTCTAAAAAACATTCTACCATTAACTGAAAAAATGTTGGTAATCCTAGCGGCGAATGGTGATAGTTCGCGACCGGGAATGCTCAGTTTAGTTCGCGAACGGTACCGCTCAGTTTAGTTCGCAAACGGTAGCGCTCAATTTAGTTCGCCAACGGTACCGCTCAGTTTAGTTTGCGAGCGGTAGCGCTGTGTTTAGTTCGCGAGCGGTAGCGCTGTGTTTAGTTCGCGAACTAGGTCGCTCCGATTTGGAATTCCAGAAAGACAGCTCTTTCGCTCGCTTCGCTAGCGCTACTTCACGCGCTCTCTTCTTTGTTATATTAGTTGTGGTTACTGATAGTTGTCTTTTAAGTGTTAATGAGATCAAAGTGTGTTTTGTTTTCACATTCAATGTTCAGTTATGACTTCTTCAATAATTATAAATGTTTAACAGATACATTTTTTTATCTGTCTCTTCAGTGAAATGTGCCCACAGCGAACTGTGGTACCTTTTAGATAATAAACTAAAACAAAAAGTTGGTCTTCGGGAAAGGATCGAACGAACTAACGAACTAAGGAGCGAGGGATCTGGGAACTAGTTCGCATAGTTTGCTCGTGGGAGCGCTCTTCCGAACTAGTTCGTTCGCGAACTACACAAGACTAATTCTTTCAAAAGGCCACTGATTTCCTTCCCGTTACTTGTCCATCATTCTCTGTCGACGAACTGTAAAACCAGAAACAAAAAAAGAAAAGAATGCCAGCATGTCCAACATGGCGGAGGTGGATAGTGATGTAGTTAGAAACATTGTTGTTAAAATCAGACGAATTTGCTTTACAACGTGAAGTTCATGAAGGATTCTACAGCAGAAGCTTATTAGCCGAGTGATATCTATACGTGTAATCCACTTTTCCCCCCATTTTTGTAGCTGCTGTTTCCATTTATATCACTTATGATTATGTGATAATTGTTTTGTACTATGTTGTGCAAGTCACTTTTTGAAAAGAGAAGGCGAAATGGGTGGCATCACTGACATATTTATATCTGTATAGGCTAAAAGTCGTCTTTGTAACGATGAATAGTCATAATTTGTACCTTATTATTCCGACATCAAACGCGCGGTGTGGACAGGTTACGGATTTAAATTAGGAGTTTTGGAGCTTAGATGTTTTGTAGTACCAATAAGACACAATACAAACAAAATAATTATTGCAGTCCAGTGGTAACTTCAACGTAGTATTCACCTGGAGAAGTTTTTTTTTTTTTTTTTTACTGCTTTTTTGTGTGTGTTAACATGTTTATGCTGCTTCCAAAATTTTCTTCCAGCTTACCCTTATGAAAACAGGTATATTGATAAAATTGCGAAACTGTACTATTCCAAAAGTCCACATTCACTTCTGTTAGTCCGGCAGTTTAGTTTTTTTCATGGATTAAACGCCATGCCGTGATCGTTTACAATCATTTATCGTCTTTAAAGAAATGGAATTTTCGGCTGGAAAAATATAAGCTTGCAACTGACACCAGTAGGCTAATGGTCAGGACCTAACCCTGAAATGTCCGATGAATACCTGTGATACGTCAGATACTACAGGATTGAGCACTTTGGCTTATAAAATCTAATGTAGAGAAACAAGAAACATACGAATTGAATAAAATAACAGTAACCAACATATACATAACGAAACAATAACATAGAAGCGCATGCTGAAATTCAAAATATGATTGCTTTGCCACAAAATACTATTGAAATATGTTTCTTGTTATAAAAGTCTTCTTTTAAATAAATACAAAAATGATCGAAAAGAAATAAGCTGTTGGCATATACCTGTATGTACATCAGCCCAGGGAAGGGTACTCAAAATTGGTCGGCTTTTCCCCAACTTCATTAAATAACCTGTATTTACCCACTCTTTTACCATAAAATAAAATGTCCCAAAATTGGTTTTCGATCATTTCTGGAAATCTTCTATGATATTGGAATTGTATCTGAACACAGGATAGGGCATGTTTAGTTTCCACTAGTAACAAATAATTCTATAACACCTGAATTTATGACGTCATCGCCTAAAAATAATCGAGCTCCAATCGGAAAAGAAATATTGTTTCCTCCAACGTGCAGTAGAACAATTATTGCCGAAACAGTCTAAGAACTAGGTGAACTGTACAGGAATTTCAGTGATAACACCTTGCGTCTTGTTAAAAACAATACTGTAGAGCCATACCCTGGAAGTTTATCGATGAAAAAACTAATGTAAGTTAAAGCTGTTTACTACGCTTTTTCTATGTGACATAAATGTGAGACTCTTGGAGAGAATAACAGAGAATAACAACTAAAAAATTTAATGTAAGCTCCACGGTTGTTTAGCCGGATAGCATTATCAAGACACAACGTTTGGACAGCTGGTTCTGCTGTCTTCATCGGGTGCGAAAAGCTACAGGTGATGTCTCCACCTGGACTGACTTAGTAGAATTCCTTTGTTTACTACTCAGTTAGTACTAAAGCCAGTCTAGGCGGTGACTTCTAGCTTACATCACCTGAAGCTTTCCGCACCTGAAGAAGACGGCAGAGCCAGCCATCTAAACGTTGTGTTTTTATGATGCTATCCGTCTGAACACCCGTGAAGCTTACATTTAATTAGTACGCCGGAAAAGTCTTCACTCACACAACTAAAAAATGATCTTATGGATAGAATATAATTTCTACATAAAATTTTGCAAGAATTTTTACAATATTGAATCTGGCGATTAAACGAATAAAACAATTTTAGAGTTAGGTGTCTAGATTCATTGATTCTAATTACTATCTGCGGCCAGCGTCTCGGATCTGGCGGCAGTAATTAACGAGATAAGTGGATAATCTAAACTCGGCGGCAAACTTGGAACGTCGACCTAATTGATATTTGAATTCTGACTGGTTGGGACCAATTTGCTGCCATTGACAGCTTGGGGTTAATCTGCAAGTGACCTGCGTGGAGTTGGCTTCTCAAATTAGGTTTCAGATCTCTTAGTTAGACGGAAGCTGAATTTGAGTCGGCAAGATTTCTCCAAAGTCCTCTTTGTCACCCATTGTTAGTACTCTTAGAACGTTTCACTAGATCATTCATTAGTTGCTATTTCATGCAACTATACGTCACTTGACGTTATTTCAATACATTTATTCATTCACCCTTTTATTGACATTCATATGTCTCGTGCATAAAATAATAATTTTAATATATATATAGATTATCTGACTAACCACGTCATATAGTCGGTTAATTTTATAAATATGTCAAATATTTTTGTACAGAATTTCTCAGAAGTTTCAATTTTTAAGAAGTTTTTATGAGCTTTTCCTGTTTGATAAACTTTATTATTTGAATGTGTAAAGAAAGATGTACGGTATGTTTTTATGTGTTGTGATCAGGCTCTTCATTATTTTCTGTGCTATTTCTTTAAAATATATGTATACATATATATCGGATGGTTTTAAAAGATATAAATGCATCGCACCGAAGGAGTATTCATTTATTTAAAATATAGTGTATTGAAGTTCCATATTTTACTGTTGGTCATGATTGTAAATTTCATTTCTAAAGACTAAAGTACCTAATACATCCGATGAAGTGTCCATAACACCATATATTAGTTGTTAGTGAAAATAACCAAATATAGTTATCTTTTATCAGGACGAGCGAAGCCGTACACTAGCTGACAGATTGTGCAAACCTAGTGGTACACTTTTTGGAAAAACTGCCTCACCTTAAAGACGTGAAATTGAACATACTAATTCAAAGTCAATTCTAGATGTGCCATCATCATTATTTTTGAAAAAAAAATAAATGTGTATGCTGGCAAGGACTGGTCTTCAGTTTGGAAATAGCTATCGTTGAACTAAAAAGCCTTGTAAATAGTACGTCACCTGTGGTTTCTCGCCCTAAAGCAGTTCTGTCTCGTAGGCCTCCGTTTAAGAGAAATCGAGGACTAAAAAGTGTAAAAATTGTGCCTGTATAAGTTATAACGCCACGGAAGACCACTTGTTAATAACGTCGGTTTAGCCGTGGGTGTTGAGCCGCTGGGTTATTGAAAGCGGGGTCCTTAGTTTGATCCCACCACCCGCGAATTTTTTTCTGTTTTTTATTGCTATTTGATTTTGTAGCATTTGAAACAAAGTCTCCAAATTATTTATAATCATTTGAAAATTATACAAATGATGAATGATGGAAATCATAGAAACATTTGAAACAATTTTATCATGGATATCCTTCCATAGTCACTTATTCTCCAGAAAGTGAAATATTAATTTAATTTTGTGTATTAAAGATTATATATGGTTGTTGAATGTTCTTTGTAAATAAATCTGTGACTTGTGTAAATGTAGACCCATAGGTTTTGTAATTATACAAAAAAATCCCGCTCTTTCCCTTAATCAGCTATTTAAATAACTATATAAAAATACTGACAGACCATATAAAATTTAATCAAAATCAAAATTAAAGAATAAAAGGAGGGTACACCTAATCGGTACGCTTCAAACTTTAATCGAAAAAAACGTTGCTGCAAACTGAAATATTGAGAGAAAATGAACTTATGCTCCAGAAAGAGAGATATTATTTTTTTGTATTAATGAATAATTAATGTTTGATGAATGTTATTTGTAAAAAAAAATGTGACTTATGTAAATGTAACTGCAGCTGTGATTGTACAATGAAATCCAGCTTTCTCCCTTAATCAGTTATTTAAATAACCATGTAATTTTAATGATAAACTATGCAAAGCTTAATGACAATCAAAATTAAAGCAGACCCTACATGGAGATTTTGAGAACTGTTTAACGGGAGAAATATGTTTCCACGTAACTGAAACAAACCAAAAATGCATGCAGGTCGGTAGTTTAATGAAGCCAAACACAAGAACCATAAAATGTTTAATGTTTAGTTGACTGTACGGTATCTGTATTTTTCCTACGAGAAATCGTATAGATCTTAAGGTATGGAATTTCGTTTAGATAACAGTAAATATGCATTACAATAAGGTTACACGTTCCGTAAGTAGTGTACAAATGTTTGAAGGCGAAAGCAACTGAAAACTTTAGGAAATTTCTGAACAGAATTGAAGTTAAATTTTTGTAAGTAGTTGAATTGGTGTGATGAAATTTCGGCCATCTGGTGCATTTTCCCTTGTGTTCGTGGTTCATATTACACACGTTCTATGATTCTCCACTTACATAGGACGCGGTTTGGATACGCAGTCCAGAATTAAATTCTTTGATTTTTTTAAGGCGAATACTGTAATGAACATACGTAATCCTTCAGTTAAAAGGTGTTTAAAACGGCTAACAATAATTTAACTGTCAGGTATGCATTGCTTTAAGTAAATAAAGATTTTTTTGAGAAAAAAAATAATTATTTTGATCAATCGAGTTTTACTTTAAGACGAAGTGAGGTATGAAAATGTTACTATGAAAATAAATACATATTGTACATAATTACCAATATTAATTGAGACTTTCCTTTTCGGACCGTAAAAACGAAGAAATATTTCTCACAATGAATTCATACCTAATGAAAGCGCGTACAATGTTGACATTTTAGATCTTTTATTAATATTCCTGTTCTGGAAAACCGATATAATATCATTCATCAATTATGTCCCATTAAAATTTTTCCGATCTGGACGTATGTGTCCACAAACTTTGTAAGTCAGAATCTTTCAATGATCTTATTAGGGCGAGTGACACTAGCCGACAATTTTTAGATTTTTGTGTTAAATGTTTTGAAAAAAACTACTGCACGTCTAGACGTGAAATTGAGCATAAATTAGCTCGCCCTAATAATCTCTAGATGTGTCATTAATCATTATTTATGAAAAAAATTGTAATAATTTTTATTAGCATGTAATGCCATGAGTGATAACGGTTCGTTATGAAAATTATTTTCATTCAACTTATGAAATTAGTGGTTGTGTTCCTATTCCACCGGCAACTAAATTTTGTAAAATACGGAATATCACTTGTACCAGAAAAAAAATTCTATTACAACTACCTTCCGCAATCACAATTCAAAAAATTCAAGATTTAACATTAAATAAAGTTGCTGTAGATATTGGAGAAAAAGAAACTTTTGTTGGTTTTACATATGTTGGGTTATAGGGAATAAAAACTTCAGAATGACTAGTATTAAATAGAAGATTCTCTTACGACAGAATTAGTAATATTAAAAACTCGAGTACGTTAAAATGTATAAATCAGGAAGAAACTTGAATAAGAAATTTTGTATCTGATTAAAAATAAATTAAATAAATTGATATTTTAATTATTTAAAGATTGCGTCTTATTATAAACGTGCCTATTTTTTTTTCCAACAAACTGAAATCACAGATTTTGATGATAGTAATTTCTTTAGTTGTAGGCTATATAATATTTTTTATAACAAAACTACGCGAGCCACTAAAAGCCGTACTTTTAGATAGTGCATATCTCAGGTTAATTTTAGCTGTATAGGCGCATGACGAAAAAAAATTAAAAAATTAAATTAAAAGAATCAAAAAAAAATCGCTTTGCTTCCACTGCAGCAGAAATCATTATTCACCTGATGATATGAGTCTCAGTTTTGTAACCTTAAGGGGAGGAGAAATTTAAAGAAAACGATCTAACATCGTAAGTTGTCCAAAGAACAAATATTTTCTATGTTGTAAGATTTCATTGAACCATGTTCTCAAATCACTGGTGGCTACTCAGAAAAGCGGTGAAACCAATTTGTGTTAATAATCGCTGAGTGGTACAGCACTAACAAGATAGATAGGAGGAAGGCAACGTGGAAATGAAGAGAAATGTCCCCTGCACGTTCGGGGTGTCGCACATAATTTAGTGGCCCGCCATCTGTGCCTGGAAACGAGCGCTCGTACCCACTGCATTCTGCTTTTATACACGTGATTACAGTTGTGAGACATAGACAACGATGTTAGCCGTTAGTTGGACCACAAAGCGAACTTCGCAATTGTACCTGATTCACATCAGTTACGAAAAAGTGAAATTAAAAACTGGTACTTTTATAATACACATAGCTGATGATTCAGAAGAAGAAAGAGTTTTTGCCATGACTCGATATGTAGTATCAATATAATGCGCTAGGGACCTGTATTTGTTGATTTTAGAATCACGACTCATTGACAACCATGTTATTAGGTTGTGGTCAAGCTTTCTTGCACTTACCTGCGCAGTAAAGATTCATCAGCCTGTGTAAAGTCACAGTGTATTATTGAGTAATTAATGTATGCCTTCACCAACTAAATCCAAATTAATTCTCACTACGCACATTTCTGTAAATGGAAGATATATTTAAAATAATTTTATCCATAATTCATTGTATTGACGTCACAGTATTAATCAGACAAAAGGTAGAACGAAAAACTGCCTTCAGTCACTAGAATGTAAATTTTATTGTATTACACAATACATTTCGGACGCTGTGGATCCACCTTCAGGTTTCTATGGCATTTACATTGGTTTTAAATTTTTCTTAAGCGAGATTCGTGCCAAGTAAAGGTTGTTCCTGTGCAGAATTGACGAGATGCTGAATAATCAGTTTCATATACATATTTATTGCGGAGTACTGTACTAGGCACGAATCTCGCTTAAGAAAAATTTAAAACCAATCTAAATGCCATAGAAACCTTAAGATGGATCCACAGGGTCTGAAATGCATTGTGTAATACAAAAAAATTTATATTCCACTGACTGAAGGCTGTTTTTCGTTCTACCTTTTGTCTGATATATTTAAAATATTTTAAATATCAGGATATTAATAGCTGTTTTCTTATACAAGTTTCATTCTTGTGGTTTATGCCTCATCTACGTAGAGGTCAATAGAGGGGTGACAAATTAAGGAACAGGGAATGAAAAGGTTTCTTGCATGATCTTTTGAAGGAACTGTCCCGACATGCACCTGGAATGATTTTTCGAAACTACGAAAAAAAATTAATAAATAAATAAATAAAAATGGATGGGGAATCTAACCGACATCTTCCAGATCGCTGGGCCTGAACTCTATTGTTAGTCAAGATAATAAATGAATACTACAAGTAACCATTTGTCAATACGAAAATGATGGATGAATAACATCTATTGTTAAAATAATTACGCCGGCTACGGTAGCGAGCCGGCTTCGCATATCAGGGGTCGCTGATTCGAGTTCGACCCTGGGTGCGGTTAGTTTGCTTTCGTCCTGTGTTGTCGTTTCACCTTCGATCACCAATATCATTAGAAAAGTAGTACGACTGAAGAAATCGAAAATAGACACAGTTATTGGCTGACCGGCTGTAAGGTTGTATGCTGTTATATTCTTAGTGCAGTGGCACCACAGGCTGTAGTCGATTCATTGCGTTGTCACTATCCGAGTGGTCTGTAGCGAAACACAACCTGTGAGTTCATCCGAACACCCCACTTGACTGTTTCACCCAGTGTACGCGGCTTTGTGGTCGAAAGATCAGTTACACTACTGCTTAGTGCTTGCTTAGTGAGCCTGACTTTGCACTAGAAATGAAATACCACAGGAAATGTTACAACAGTTTTAACGAAATCAAATCAACTGTTGAACAACTCCTACATCAACACATATAGTATGAAAATGTAATTGACTAAAAATCTAACTAATATGGATTCTCATTCCTAAGCTGAGACAGAGCCGTGATGAATAAAACAAGACTGTATCTACTGATATTCAGAAAAATAGCTGCTAGATCTTCGTGGCGGTTGCAACTGACCTTCCCGCGAAGTGAGCTCCTCGACGGAGCAAGGTGGGGTAACAGGCCTTTTGTTCGCCACTGTCCACATGCATCTGGCATGGTTGTATTTTAATTGACCAAACCGAACGTACTAAGTGGTTTAGGCGATTCCAAGGATAATATTTCTCAGCTGACAGTGAGAAAAGCTTTACCTTGAGGTAACCGGGCTTGCAAAATATAGCGTTACTAAATGTCTTATAGTCTGCGACCACTTGTTCACAGCACAACGCATGGAAATAGGCACTCCAACCTTCCAATACCTTAAAAATATGCCAGTTGCTACAGCTCACCAACTAGAATTTATAGCTGGTAACTTATTTCAATAGGAACTTATACAAAGGAATTCAACAATCAAATTAATCACCGCCTTCTTGTGCTCCTTAAATGTTTTCTTGGTAAATTTAAACTGTGGTTGTATCCCCCGTCTTTCCTACTTATGGAAGTGTATTTTCGTATTTGTTTTGTGTGTATGACTGGTTGTTGTTTAAGTTGTGAATGAATGTAACATGAAAGAAGGGAGAGGGTGATACGCGGTGCTGACTCATTCAGGCATACTTTTCGTATGCCCTCGCTCTATACGCACTGCAGATAGTTCTGAGGTTCAACGCAGGGTTTGGTGCACAGTCTGAAATTCGGGATTGTGCACCGCCACCTCTCCTTCCCTGCCCTCAAGCCCTCATGATGACAAAATTTTCCACTACCAGGACTCAAACTAACACCGTGTCAGGCGCCAATCAAGATTACTGTGCCGAACTCAACTGAGCCGCACTGCAAATTAATCAAATTCATAGGGGAAGGCTAAAATCACTTTGAAATTAAAAATTTAATTTTCACTTAATATAATTTTTTTTTTACACCTGCCTCAAACAATTTTTCGTTCGTTCATCAGCAACCACAAAAACTAATACTGATTTTCTAATGTACTGCATGTGGAAAATATTACGCGAAGAATGTTAGTAAGTATGCACCATCATTATCGTTTTCTCAGTGTTGAGATATTGTCACAGATGATTTTTAATCAGTCTAGCTGCCCCCTGCAGAGATGATTAATGGGAAGGCCATAATTAAGTCATTTTGAATGTTACCGTAGCAAAAGGGCCAAGCTTTTTGTTGATAGTTGTTTAAACGATTTTATAAATACCACCGACGCTTTAATTGCTTGCGTTTTGGCACAAACAGTGATTTTTTTTTTTTTTTTTGGTGTCATCAGTCTCTCGACTGGTTTGATGCAATCCTCCATCCCTTCCTATCTAGCGCTAACCTCTTCATCTCAGCATACTTCTTACAACCTACATCTTCAATTATCTGCTTCATATAATCTGATCATCGTCAACCTCTACAGTTCTTTCCTTCGACTGTTTCCTCCACTAACAAATAAACAAATCCCGCATGTCTTAAAATGTGACCCACCATCCAGTATCTTCTTCCTGTAAGATTCTTCCACAAGCTTCCTTTCTCTGCTATCATTTCCAAAAGACTTTCATTCCGTATTTTATTTGTTCATTTAATTTTCAGCATCGTCCTACAGCACTACATATCAAATGCTTCAATTTTCTTTTTTCCGGTATTCCTAAAACCCATGCTTCGCTACCACAAAGGGCTGCTCTCCATACATAGATTTTTAAACAGTGATTATGCCACTGTGAATTATAACAGGGTTCAACTTTCTGCCCTGAAGGCTACCAATAAAAATGCAAATTAGTTTCGTACCAACACAGAAGGCGCTATGAGTTTAACTGAACTACTGCCTTTATCGCAGAATGAAAAAATTCGGTATAATATTAATAGCGTATTTCAGATGCCCCACAGTCCTATTCGTCACGGATAAACTAGCCATCAGAGTTTTTGGGAGAGTAACGATTGACAGCCAGTACATTATCTTATTTATTGATTAGTTTTTAGTTAATGACTGACTTTAATTTTGTGATTTACTAGGATAAAATAACTTGTGATCCGGGACCTAAGTGGAATAAATATTAAAATGGGTGAAACACGTAATGCGGATTTATAACATCTCTAAATAGGAATTTTGGATTTTTTTTCAAGAACCATTTAATTAATTTACAATGATAAGAACATGACACTGTTTCGACGTTATATGAACAACTATCTATAGCGGAACGTACAGTTTCTTTGAGAATAGATGAAATTTTGCCATATGCAACGATGCAATCAGCTGTGTGTGATGAACTCGGCGCCAATTAGGAACGTGGACAAATAGTGAGCAGAAAGGCGGAAGGAACCTTGTGTTCTGGGCGCCGCATTCACACACCAGGAACCGGTGTCAATCACCATCGCAAAAAATCGGTCGGCTGGGTCGTGATGTTCCCATGCAAAGTGGTTGGAAATCAATTCTCTGCCGCTGGACCGCGACTCTCTCTGCTCCCAGCGTTCTCCCACCGTTAAAACTTCATAGATACCCAGATGGAGTCAGGCAACATTTCTAATTGGTTGTTCGAGGTGGTACATTTAATCAACACAGATCTCTGTGGCTCCTGCAATTAAAGTAAGAAGCAGTTACGAGAATATATATATATATATATCGATTTCTGTTCAACATGTAATGTTTTGCGTGAAGTTTGATTAAAGTTACACGTTTTTCTTGAAGGCTTCCTAGAACTTTTGAACGATACAATTTCTTGGTCTGACGAAAGAGAAGCTTAAAAAACATCGGTAGCCTTATTGGTACATGGAAATTCTACGAGATAAGTTAAGAGCAGTTTGTGAGACACGAAATACAAGAATTGCTGTCTTTTTCGGTAAAATCGTGTTACAAATTGAGAATCAAAACCTTACCTACATATGTAATTTCATCCAAAACGCTACAGCCATTTCCGATATCGTCCTGTGTAAGATTTCATAAATGGTTTTTAAAGAAAAATCCTATAATTATATTAAATATAGATATCGTCCTGTGTAAGATTTCATAAATGGTTTTTAAAGAAAAATCCTATAATTATATTAAATATAGATCTTAATACTAATCGGGGATGGTACAAGATTAGTGTTAATTTATTTAGACCAGTACATTATCAGTTCTAAATAGATTCCCTCCGATAAAACTATGCTCATACTTCGCAGTCACCTCACCCCTTCTGATCCAACCGTGCCTTTCAAAACGATAAGAAAGTAATTGCCAATAAAAGTAACCTTAGCGATGGTCATTAATAAGGCACAAGGTCAGACACTTCAAAGCGCAGTATTGTATTCACCAGAACTGTTTTCTCGTCTGGACAACTGTCCGTGCTTTTTTCACGCGTTCGTAGATTCAACCCGTCCGGGCATCCAGATTTGGGTTTTCCATGGTTTCCCAAATCACTCCAGGCAAATGCCGGGATGCTTCCTTAAAAAGGCCATGGCCGAATTCCTTCCCATTCCTTGCCCCCATCCTTTCCCGTCTCTAAAGACCTATAGTCCAGTCATTTAAGCTTAAATTAGGTAAGAATCTCGGAATTCGAGATACCCAGCTGTAAGTCTGTAAATACTTGTATATTGACACCCTAAAAGTTGTCTCAAAACCTACATATGGTAGGGTGTACGCAACTATTAAATTTCAAGGTCATAGGTCACAAAAATCGTTTTTTGCGCTTTTTTTTTTTGTAAATATCTCATTTCCTATGGGTTTTTTGCTATTTGTATTTACTATCAATATTGTAGAATACAAAATTCTCTACAAATTTTGTCTAAAAATTTTTTTTATACGGTGAACCGTTTTCGAGATAGAGGGCGGAGAGCGAGCGGTCACAGCATCACTTCAGGTCAACCGGTGCCTCCGGTCGAAAACGCGCCATATATGGTTGATGAACTATCGATAAATCAATGACTATAAATATTTATCAATTTTTATTAACTATTATATTATATTTTATCATTTTCTTCATGCATTAAATTTATATCTATTCAATAATACTGATAACCGTTTCCTAAAATTAAAAAATAATTAAGGGAAAAACTTAAATCATAATACAATTATATTCCCATTTACACTAATGACATTTTAAATAGAAAATAATAAAGTGCATCTTCTTTAAAATCTGTAAATTTTAAAATCCTTCCACTACATCAAAAATTATACCTGGGAATTATACGGGCCCCTATACACTACGGACCTTTCTATTTGTAGCCAGTAGGGACAGATGTTCAATTGTATTGTATAGTTACGACCGTCTTCTCTTTCTTTCAGTTTGAATCATATCTTGGTAACTACGGACGTACAATTTCAAGAACTATGGCTGATTTTTGTTTTCTATGTAATAAGTCAGATTCGGGAGGTGAATCGCTTATTGAAGTAGTGCGCGGTATGAAATCTCTACGAACTGCAAGTGTCGAACGAAACGACGGAAAAATTGATTATTTAAAATCAGTAACCTCTGTTAAAGAGCAATAAAATTGCCGAAGTGTTTACATTAGTAAAAACTGTATCCAAGCAGCAAAACTGAAACAAGAAGAAGGAGAAACTATAACTTCTCCATTAGTACTCCGTAAAAAACGAGGTGAAGTGTTTGATTTTAAGAATCAATGTTTAATTTGTGGCGAAGTTGCTGATGAGGCTGCAGAGAAAAAGAAAAGAGAGAAATACAGGCGAAAGATAAAAAATGTTCGTACTCTTGAGTTCAAAGATACTTTTATCAAAAAAGCAGAAGAATGTGGGGATGATTTCGGAGAATTGGTGAAAAGTCGTATAATTTTACAGTATGATTTGATCGCTGCTGAAGCGAAGTACCATGCTGCTTGCTTTACAAACTGAAGTGATGCTGTGACCGCGCGCTCTCTGCCCTCTATCTCGAAAACGGTTCACCGTATAAAAAAATTTTTAAACAATATTTGTAGAGAATTTTGTATTCTACAATATTGATAATAAATAAAAATAGCAAAAAACCCATTGGAAATGAGATATTTACAAAAAAAGCGCAAAAAAACGATTTTTGTGACCTTTGACCTTGAAATTTAATAGTTGCGTACACCCTACCATATGTAGGTTTTGAGACAACTTTTAGGGTGTCAATATACAAGTATTTACAGACTTACAGCTGGGTATCTCAAATTCCGAGGTGAACTTACAATAATGACTGGACTACTAGCTGTTGAAAGACGTAAAGCAGTAAAAAAAAGAAGAAAAAAAAGTAAACGGTAACATTATAACTGCTAATATTGTTTTTAAAGAACTTATGCAAAGTAATGAAGTCTGAAAAAAATCACATCTGCCAAAGATAATATCTATTTTCCAGATACCTACTTTTTAAATGATTTACAATTGAACATGTAGTATTGAATGATAACGAAATTTTACAGTAATACTTGAAAATAAAATACCTTTAATTAATAAATATACTTGCATTTACTTATGTCCACATAATTATATTACTATTCGGTTACTGACCACGATGCTTTGCGAAATATTTGCGTGGGTATACAAGAACTGTTCATTTAAAGATCCAAGAAAAACTAGCTATCAGCAGTCTTTCCGGTACTTGAAAAGTCTACGTGATGGCGTTAGAGCCGTTTCCGAGGTAACAAATACAAAAATTGTTCGTATTTTGTAAAATCGGGTTTCTTGCAGGGAAGACACCTGTTTAGATAAACTAAAAAGCAATACGTTATCTAAATATGAAATATCATCCAAATCGTTCGAGCTTTTTTATACTAGAATTTCTCGTTTAAAAATATCCTATTATATAAAACGCTAATCTGGAGTCTGCGTACGTCGCCTATAGCTACTACAGCTATTGGCTAGAGAACTGTCACGTGCCAGCCTTCACTCGCCAATCAACAGCTACCAAATTATATTTGTTCCATCATCTTGATTTTCGTTTATTTACAACTAGACGCAGAAATTCATATAAGGAGAAGGGGATTCAATATTTAAGCTATTTTATCTGTATCAGTTATAAGGACTAAGTTAAACCATAACCTAAGAATTTTTTTGGCAGACGATAAGAAACGATGATGTTTATTAAAAACTCGGAGAAACGTAATGCGAAATGTATTAGTCAAATAAATAACAGTTACCCTTTTTCGAAATTATATTCCCCGTCATCTAAAGTAAAATGCATTTATTTGTGTAAAATCCTAACCAAATACTCTGATAATCTAACCAGAGTAACGTATTCGTATAACGAAATATATCATTAAAAATGACTTATTCGTTTCTCCTTATAAGCTTTTCCAAAATAAATTCCTACTACCAGTATGTATGATATCCTTAGTTTTTGATACATGTGTTAGCAATTAAATGAGATTTAAGATAACTTTTTTTATTAGATTTGAATCATCAAAGGTATGACTATTTACTGCATAAGCGATGTGACAATCGCAATTCAACAACGATATTACTGCCACAAAATAGCAGTCAGTAGAGATATTAGAAATACGGAGAGCAGGGGGAAAAAATTAATGTGAGGCAATTATATGTCACAAAGTTACAATTAGTACCGTCGTTTAAATTTACATATCAGTTCTAAGCACTAGGTTAAACTATAACCTAAGAATTTTGTTGGCAGACAGTAAGAAACAATGAAGTTTATTAAAAACTCAGAGAATCGTACATACGTAATCGCGAAATGTATCAGTCAAATAAATAACAGTTATTCGCTTTCGAAATTATAGTCTCCGTCATCTAACGGAAAATGCATTTATTTATGTAAAATCCTAACCAAGTGCTCTGATAATCTAACCAGAGTAACGTATTCATATAACGAAATATATAATTAAAAATGATTCTTTTACTTACAAGCTTTTCCAGAATAAATTCCTACTACCATCATATATGAATCCCTAAGTATTTGATAAACGTATTAGCTATTAATTGAGATTTAAGATAACCTTTTTATCAGCACAAATTATAAATGGCAATTCTACAATGATATTCTTGCAGCCTAATAGATATTAGAGATTATTTACACAATTTAATAAATACGCAACCGCAAGGTCTCTGCTATTGGTAAATTCCAAATCTCATTCCGGCCTTTGCTCAATTTTAATTTAATTAAAACTTTCGCTAATGTTGCTGCTTGATTAAAATTTATTTATTACGGTTTATTTGCTTTTTACATATTTCGTTAGTGGTATTTGTTCACGTTTATCCGTTTTTGATATTATACTTTCCGTCATTTACAGTAAAATAAAGTAAAGTACATAAATCATGATTACTGGAGATCGCGATTCCGCCAGGAATTGCCGTTGTAAAACGCAAGACTCCTCTAGAAATACTTCCCAAAGAACATTTAACTGTATTATGCCGGTCAGGCCGTGATACAACCTAATTCCTGCTTGAAAATAATGGTACAAGCTGTATTTCAACGGAATTACTGCTTGAAAATAATATGCCTTGTGAATGACTATAGCGGTATTTTTATGTCATTCCTGAATGTTATTTTGGCGGAATCGCGATCTCCAATAGACCAGATGGTTATTTATTTTTCCTTATAAGTTTTTCCTGAATAAATTCCTACTACCACCATAGGTGATATCCGTCGTTATTCATATGAGGGTAATAGAAGCTATGATTTTCGAACGCAATATTAGAGGAGGTTGTGGTTAAGTTGAACAGAATCGCAACTGACACATGTTGTTACAGCATAATTCAATCTGAAATGAGTTTTACAAACCAATTAAACTGCTTTCATAAGCGCCATATTACTAAAGGTGTTAATTAATGCGGGTGGAAGTAGTTCCATATTTAAGGTGTTGAATTGTGTGTGTCTGGATTATGATTTAAAACTGATATTACATGGATAGCAAACGTTTTTGGGATTCCCAATTTGATTTAATTTCATTGGTTCATTACTTCCGTCGTCATTAATTCAGTAGAAGTTACTACTGTATGGCTATGTGAACTGCAAATTTAGAACATTACAAAATCAAGCCCATTAGCATTATGTAATATCAATTCCGTATAATTAACCAACTGCAAAAAAAAGAACTGCCAGAAAACTGCATTTAAACCGTCATTTTTGACGGGCTCGAAACTAGCAAGACAAATATTGTAACCTCCTCTGGTTTTCATATTTACATAAATGCTCGCTGCTAACTGTTTACTGTTTTAACTGCTGTCAGTTTATGACTCCCCCTTTACAAGACTTTATATCCGCGACGTGCGTCATATTTTGTTTACAGATTTCATTACTTAGCCTTGACACACTTCCCATAATTAAGTACGGTGGGAAAATGACAGGAGTATTGCAACAAAGTTTTATACTTAATGTTTCTTATTTATTAACTTTTGTGAATTTTCACAAACATGATAAACTAGCTGATGCCCACGACTTCGTGTTTTTCAAGAATTTTGAAGCTTTCTACGTTTTTACAAGGAACCTTAAAACTCCTTTCAAAATCGATTCACACACTAAATATCTTGCATATAAATTATTTATATTCGTTAATAAATGAAAACGGTTAAAATGTATTATATTTTAGAACATGTTAAGTACATTCAAGAACGTTCTAGTACATTATAGTAAATTCCAAAAATATTTAGAACAATTTCGTCGAAATATTAATGTCTTAGGTCGACCCCCTTCAACCACCATATCTCCCACATCCTCACAGCTACTGACATGCAACCACAATAGTGCACGATAGGTGACTCGAGGCTATTACCACATACTAATACAAGTGGTCTGTGTTAGATAGTAGTGGCCGCAAAGTGAAATCTATGGTCACCCACGTCTTCGGTCTAAATATGAAAATACCCTAGATCGATCTCTTTCAACCACCATCTCTCCCACATTCCCACAGCTACCAAAAGGCAACCACCATAGTGTACGAGGGGATACCCGTGGCTACTACCACACAGAAACAATTTAGTCTCAATACGCATTTTATACTAACTTACGAATTATTCCCAAATTTAATAGAAGTGTACTTGATTACTCAGAGCATTAATCACGACGGTACACGAAGAGCCGCAACGAATACTCGCTTTCTTCTTTAACCACCATAACTTCTAGCTATAAGTGTCTCTGGTATGTCACCTCTCCCTTATGGATGTTGTGTACAAGAACCACAGACATTAGCCTGTCTTTTTCTCCCAAAGGACAGGATTTTGCTTTCGCAGATTGACTGAATACCGTCCGGTTGCAGGCGCCAAAAAGGCTGTCTAGTGACGTCAAAGTGTCACCTAGCTGGGTCCACGAATTTACATTGTACCTTCATTGCAGAACATATTTATCTATGCTTTCTCACGATGTTAACAGTTTTGCTCCCTAGAAATATTCCAATATTCATTTATCATTTTACATTCTACACCTTAAAGTTCTCTACTCGTTCTAGCTTTAATGAGTCAGTTAGTAAGTTCCTCCTTACTATTAAATCTTCGTAGATCCAAACATCATCCCTTTTATGCAGTAGCGTTGTGTTAGAAGATGAAGCGAGAAATTACGCGTGAAAAATAAATGCACATCAAACTCAGCATTACTAGTGGCTGCAAGTATTACCAACGGATAGAAACTTGCTAGCAACTAGTTAGTAACTAATTGGGAAGGTCAACATCGATTTTTCCGTTATATACTGCTGAGTAATGAAATTGTTTCTGCAGTTACAGAAACTAATTTCTGTAGAAATAAATTTAAAAATTTCAAATCTTGCACAAGATCACCTTCTATTTTCCTCTTGATTCGTGAAGGTTGCTTTATATTTTCCACATTTACTTTCAACAACGTAAGTGAATCTTGCATGGCAGCTTCTAACTTCAAACTTTCTTATCTGCTGGAGACACTCAATAAAATTCTGTATGTTAGTAGCGTACAATATTAAAATCTAAGGATTGCGTCAGAATGTGCGTTCGTTAATATTAATACAACTAATTTCGACTGCTAGAAGGGAAAACGTTATAACACAGTGTCGGAATTGAATATTTTAATCAGAAGACGAACTAATGTCCACGAATCACAGACAAAATTTAAAAGGGGGTTTCATTACAGGTGAGTATTGATTATTTAGAAATGTATGTACTCTTTTCGCGAAGGCGAAGCCTTTTCCCAGCAAATCAAAAATATTAAGATTGCCTCATGAAAGGTATCAGTGTATTGGTGTCATATGTAGGCATGTCTTTTATTGTATCGCAAATATTTTTGCGGACACAGGATGTTGCATTGCAACAGAACTTTGAAGTGAAATATGTCATAAACGTTCACCCGGACTTCCGTGTGTCTAGAAACTTTTGTTGTCATCAGTCTTTCGACTGGCACGATGCAATTCTCCATCCCTTCCTATCTTGTGCTAACATCTTCATCTCTAAATATCCCTTACAACCCAAGTCCTCAATTATCTGCTTCATATATTCTAATATCTGTCTTCCTCTAAAGTTCTTACCTACGACTGTTCCCTCCACCAGCAAATTAACCAATCAAGCATGTCTCAAAATATGACCTACCAGCCTGTTTCTCCTTTCTGTAAGCTTCTTCCACAAACTTCTTTCCTCGCCCATCAATTCCAAAACACGTTCATTTCTTACTGTGTCTGTCCACCTAATTTTCAGCATTCTTCTTAGCACGACACTTCAAATGCTTCAAATTTCCTTCTTTCCGGTATTCCTAAGTCCATGGTTCGCTACCGTAAAGTGCTGTTTTTTTTTTTCTAATTCATAGATCAATGTTCGAAACTAAAAGATTTTTCTTTTTCCTGAAGGCTCGTTTTGCTAGTGCTGTTCTAGTTTTAACATAATTCCTGCATCTACCATCGGTTGTAATTTTGCTTCCCAAGTAACGGAATTCACTTACTTCTCCAATTGCATTCCATATTATTTTTATATTAAATTTACTAGTATTGGTATAATTTCTGCTACATTTCATCACTTTAGTACTGCTTTGATTTATATTCAGTTCAAAACCTTCCTTCAGTATTTTGTTCATGCCATTTAGTAACTTTTCATTATCATCAGCCCATTCTGCTAACAATGCAATGGCATCAGAAAATCATAGTATACTGACTTTTTCTTCCCGAACACTTATGCCACATGGAAATTTTTCTTATACTTTCTATATTGCTTCCTCTACATACAAATAGAATATTAACGGAGATAGACTACAACCTTGTCTCACGTCCTTTTTAACTGATGCATGTCTCTCATGGTTCTCTACTTTTATTACAGCCACTTGATTCTTATATAGTTCATAAAGTATTCTTTTATCTCGATACTTTAGACCCGATTTCTTTAAAAATTTTAACATCTTGTTCCACCTAACATTATCAAAAGCTTTTTCTAAATCAACAAACGCCATAAAAGTAGCTTCGTTTTTCTTGATCCGCCCTTCAAGTATTAATCTTAAAGCCAGAATTGCTTCCCTTGTACTGCGGTTTTTCCTAAACCCAAACTGATCTTCACCTACTATCTTTTCTACTACCCTTTCCATTCTTCTGTATATTATTCTGGTCAGTAATTTTGAAGCATGTGATGTTAGACTAATGGTGCGATAATTATCACATTTGTCGGCTTGTTCTTTCTTCTGAAGTTTGAAGAAGATATTGTAATTAAATAAGTTGGACTTTCTGCTGTTTCATAACTTTCTGTTATCAGCTTGAATGATCTTTCGATTCCTTCTTCTCCTAGGGATTTAGGAAGTTCTACAGGGATCTTATCAATTCCCTTATTTGCTTTCAAGTCATTCAGAGTTCTATTAAATTCTGTCCTCAAACTAGAAAATTATTACTCAATCAGTTATTGAACAGTAAATATCAGTAATTTCATAGGTGAGGTTTGTTTAATTAACATGCGCATAAGAGAAAATAGTAACACAGTACGTTAGTTTAAATAATTATTCTAATTTAATACTAAATTCAATGTCGGTTCTTTAAAACCAATAAGTTATTCAAGTAGCTTGGTTTCTGACGCTGTTTAAAGATGACTCCACCTGAATAACCTTCGTCCGAAGGCAAACCAGGCACAGTACATGCCAAATCTTACTTATTCATTTCCAGCATTTACTTTAATTGTGCGTTTTATTTTATTGTAATTTTTATGATGTATCAACGTACTATATGTCTCAGCGCATATCATCGAACATTTTAATGAGTGAGCGAACGCGGCAAGATACCTGTCGACTGAAATGAAAGATAATGGCCTTCCTGATAACCCCCCCCCCCCTCCCCCCGAAATTTTTTTAACCATCCGAACATTCACGACAGCTATAACTTCTTATGAGGAACTCTAAGGTTGAGCATATTATAAAAACTGATCAATATCCATTTTTAAAACTGATCCCCATCAAAATTCCCTAACGATATGAGAACGTTTTTGGCTGGAAATCTTAGGAGTGAAAAATAACTGTGAGGTATTCCTGAAAAACAGACTTTTTCTGAGAAACCTTTGGGTCACTCGTCAAAGCTCGTATTTCTTATGCCAATCGGAGACGTAATTTCTGAACGCGGGAAGTCTCTGAGCTGCTTGCAAATGATGTACAAAAATTTCAAGAAGTGATTTCGGGTACAAGGAACTCGTAGGTAATGTTTCTGTTTCATGTGATCTTTATCATAAGACAATTTAGTCTAGAATCTTTTCGATTGGTCTCTTCTCACTCCACCAAGAGGATAGTGAGGAAACCGAGAGTAGTTGGGTCCTCGAGAAGTGATTTCGGGAATTCCGTGGCCGAACATATCTGATCGAGATTGCATCTTGATCTCATCGGCTGGCTCGACTAAGCGAGGCGTAGGGGCGCAGCTGAGAGAGGTCTGCAACACCGCGTCGAGGGCAGTCACCTGAAGAACGGAAGGGGCTGCTTGCTGCCTATACCTCTTGGAGGACTCAGAGGTGTGTTCCGTTGGTGGAGTTTTCTTTAACACACCAAGATCAAAACACTCATCTGACCGACTACCATCTCCCAGGTAACGAGTAGTCTATAAAACATTGTCCACGGCGGATATTGAGAAAACCAGTAACTTTACCTCTTCTGCTAACGCCGTTAGTGATTCTTGTGTTCTAATAAGTCCATTTAAAATGTGTGATCTCGAAAATTTAATTTGTTTTAAAATTCAGAAAACGATTCACGTGGTCTGTTGCAAAATGTGCAATAAAACTCTGAGATTTTTTTTAAAATCTATTTTGATGTTAAGTAGTTATTTTTTTTATTTTGATCTTAACCAAAACTATCTATGTGTAATCAAACATGAGATACCTTTACCTATCATATCAAAATTAATTTCAAGTAACTTACAAATTTCATTGGAGCCCAAATAGTTGTAGTAATTCGTTACCTTTCTTTGGATTTCAAATCCGCGGATTTAATATTTACATAGAAATATTTTTTATCATTTTATTGAATTCTTGGTGCAGAATTATTCCAATATTGAATTGTAGTGATCGCATATAGGCTCAATATTAAAATAATTTCAATAAATGTTCGTAAATGAATAATTAAAAATAGGGAAAATTCCATCTTCTGTAAAAATAGGCGGTCATTAATGATTTCTAATGTTTTATGCTTAGCTGCGTTCATCTTCCTCCCTTTGACTTGTTAAAGAATCACCTTCAAAGCAGATGTCTTGGTACTTTGAAAGGAGAAATTTATATATTGACCAACTGATAAGATGCCTTTATATGCCGG
This sequence comes from Vandiemenella viatica, assembly GCA_031002005.1. NCBI lineage: Eukaryota > Metazoa > Arthropoda > Insecta > Orthoptera > Morabidae > Vandiemenella > Vandiemenella viatica. Next base: position 4,421,038 of record JARYHS010013631.1, on the reverse strand, counting down.
TATTTAATTTTTACGATTACAAATTCGGCGAAGAAATTTAAAAAGTAAAATCTGCAGTAGAATATTCATTGTAAGCAAATAACAGAAATCTCTCAGAACGTACCACAGGTAACATGGTCATAGCTTTAAGAGAAAACCTCAAAGGTACTCTTGAAATATACTGAACGTTGAAAAACTTAGTTTAAGTGAGCACAAGTTAATACCATTAACTAACTTTTGTGAAGCATGCCATCTGGAGAGCCCTCAAATGAAGCCACATACCAACGACGTTCTTACAGCAAGACTAGGGCGAATTTTCTTTTCCATGCTGCTTCCCGTATACTGCCCTTGTGGAGGACTTAATGATGACTTGAAGAGGCCTGAATAGAAGAGATGATGAAGTTATTGAATTAGGCGCTAGTCTGCCTCTAATATACATTTTTATTCCTCATCCGGAATTGCAGCTGAATTTATTTCCAACAACAGCTCCGCGTAAAATTACCATCATTACCCGCTTAAGGGGAATGTGGAGGGGGGGAATTAAGTATGGTCTGACGAAGCTCATCTGCATTAATTATTCTCAGTGGATGCCTAAATTCTTATAGCGACTTATTTACGTAAATAAAGTACGGATAATTTTTATATACCTGGGGATTCCATAATGATGTTATAAAATTGCAGGGATAATGGAAAAAGGTAAATGTATCATTTTGAGGTAAGGGAATCTCATCCGCAAATTCCCTAGTTGATAGCTATAAATGGAAATCTCTTAAGTTCTGCCTAAGCTTCACGCAGCTCTCAAACTAAGGACCCCAACTTCCGATCACTGATCATGCGGACGCGGTAGAGAATTCCCACTGAATACTCCCCAATACCCTGTTAGCAATAAAGCCGTGTGGTCCTAATGACCTGAAGACAGGGTTTCTATTGGCTGCGCATTCCGTCCCTGCCGTAACCACCTTAGCCTAATCCAGCAATCCTACTGGGTACAGGGGACATACAGTTTATCGTGGAATCCGGGCCACGGAAGCGTTCTGGCGTACTTCACATTACACAGCAAGCTGTGCCAGAGGTGAAGGTCGGTTTAGGCGCCTTTGAAAATCCCCGCCGAGACAGGGATTCGAATCGGGGACCTTTCGATTTCCAGTCAGACATGTTAACCTCTGAGCCACCAGGCCGCTTTCATTTCCCCTGTTGTTGGACTAGTAACGGCGTCGTACGTAACTTGATGTCAGAGAGACTGAACATTTTAAGTCTGCGGCGAAGCAGAAATGAATTCCATTTAGCTGCACACGTTTTACAAGCTGCTCCATTTACAACAGTTGTTCAAAGTGGCGTCCCCAGCGTCAATGCAGGCATGGCAACGCACAAAATTATGTCGTACTCGTTCTAATATCCCAGTTGTCGTTAGAATGGAGTCACAAGCAGAGAGAATTCTTGCCAGGATATTCTATTCAGTCTCGACAGGCAGCTTGTAGACAATACTTTTCACATGGCCCCACAAGAAGTGAGATCAGGTGAACTGGCTGGCCACGGAACAGGACCTACTCTGCATATCCTCTTTATATCTGATACAGATGTTCACGAAACCTCAGTCCAAAGTAAAGTTGGGCTTCATCATGTTGCAAGCACATCCGTTGGCGAATAACAAATGGGATATGTTCCAGGATCCTGGGTAGTATGTCTCTGATAAGCACTGTATTCCACTGTCAGACCGAGCGGGGCGGTGTAACGGTTAGCGTTCTCGCCTCGCATTCGGGAGGACGGCGGTTCGAATCCCCGTCCGGGCATCCAGATTTGGGTTTTCCATGGTTTCCCCAAATCACTCCAGGCAAATGCCGGGATGCTTCCTTTAAAAGGCCATGGCCGAATTCCTTCCCATTCCTTGCCCCCATCCTTGCCCCCCATCCTTTCCCGTCTCTAAAGACATCGATGTTAAAAAGAGACGTAAAGCAGTTACAAAAAAAAAAAAAAAAAAAAAAAAAAAAAATCCCCTGTCAGAGGTATCACACCGATTTTCGTTTATAACTCTTTTCCGGACCTGGTTCCTTACCTCAAATTCATTCATTTATCCTTTTCCGTTATCCCTGGAAATTTATAACACCTTACGGAATCAACCAACACAGCTGTAGCAGTATCTTTGTACCTGAGGAAGATCGTTAATGTGTTTGATTTAACGCTTCTGACAAGACTGATCGTTTCACATAAGTAATAAGAGGATCCTGTTCTTGAATTAAGTTTTGCTGTTATAGAAAACACAGAATCTAACCGTAAATTATCTCTGATAAGGCTTTTGGACGCAGCTCCCGCGAAGTTAGATGTTTTATAAAAAAAATAGTCTTGTTGTCTGAATAGTGCCGTTAAGTATGCAAGTTCATTGCCATGGTAAACTTATTATCCTACAGAAGCGCGAAGGTGTTTGCTGCTTTGCGGCAGCCTCCTTGTTATTCTGGTTACAGATTTGCATCACCTAAGGGCGGAATACAGGAGCGCCCATGAATGTCAAATTCCAGCCAAGGTATGAAGATGACGGTTTTATTACGTTTTGCTAAAAAGGCTTAATATCATTAGCAACGTTGGCAGCCAGTGAGAATAATCCTTTGCGATGAGATCGTCGTTGTTCTCTGTTCAGGAAAAAATTAGTACCGGTGAGAAACGCATTTGGAAGTAAATTTTGTCATCGTCGTCGTATCCACCAGCTTCTCGTGTTAGCTTGACAGCGCATTGGCGTTCTCGGGGCGGTCATTTTTTCCCCTCATTTTTCGAATCTTTTCTTTTTTAATTTTGTCAAAATTTTTCTACTCGTTTTGTTTTGTATTCTACCCGTTTTTTTTCTGTTGATTCTATCTGCAGATCATTTCATATTTTGTCTTCTTCGATGATTCCTTTAATACTCCTCAGATATTTCATCTCTGAAATTTTTTGTGTCATAACCTACGTTTCATAGAGTGCAACAGCAACACCAATTATGCTATGAAGCTGAGCTTAGACTTCTAGTACGGTTTTATTTTCAAATATATTAGAGAAAATTCCACATACAAATTGCCACGTTGTAAGGTATATAGTCTTTACCGAATATTATGGTTTGTGGTGTAAATATATTTGAAATATAATGAACTCACAGAGCATATATTTTAACTTTGATAATTTAGTTTAAAGGTCAAATACGCCCATAAAAGACAGTGCGGAATATCTTTGGAAAAAACAGATGAAGAAAAGAGTCGAAAAAGAAAAGGTTTCGATGAAAGCATGAAGGGACAATGGATTAAATGAAAAAGGGAGTTTCGAAGAAGAAACTCTCCATGAAGGTGTATTTTGAAAATTAGTGTCTAAACGTTAAACGTAATGCATACAGAAATGAAAGAGAAGTAATGTATGGTTTGTAAAACAGTGTGTAATAATAGGAAGGAATATAACATGAAAACAATCGAGGATAAGTATTGATTGTATATTATTTTGTTAATATAAATTACAGCAAAAAATTGTTTGTTTAGTGATCTAATGAAACTAAACTAATTATTCCAGAAAGTAAATGAATGAAAACTTCAATGAAAAAGATTTTTCAGATGTTAAGGTGTCGGACCGTACCAGATAGTTTAAGCCATCAAGAAGCAATTCGAATAACGGTAAATATCTGGTAAGTATATAGAAGGAAGAAAGTAAAATAAAATAAAAAATACGCGAGGCTTCGTGCGGACATACTGTCACGTACAATACTGCGAAAGGAAGGGAGTGGAGAAAATAGTGTGACGCACCCGCAGCAATAACGCCTCACAAAATGTTAAGTTTAGTACCAAAATATTAATCCCGATCATAAGTAATATCGTATCCAAGGTACTTAAAGTGTGTGATCATTTCTAATGAGGAACGGGGTAGGGGTGGTGGCGGAGATGGATGGGAAAATACTGAATCGATAACCAAAAATTGTTTGGAAATGTTATCGCACGAGGTGGGAAATTAACAAAAGTAACGAACATAAGATGATATAAATAAAAATAGAAAATAAGGTGGACGATGTTAAATTTGATATTAATAAATTACATGAATGTGAATGAGTAGCTACAGAGGTTGGACAAAATAATATGAACACCATGCGATAGACTACAGGTTGTTGCATGTTGGCACCACTACTTCCGTGTGAATACTGCGACGCGCATGTACGGCGTAGTTGGCGTGGCAGGTCTTGTAGGTTGTGTCTCGGTGTATAATACGCTTTTTTCTGCGACGGTTATAACAAGCGATCGGTGAATGCGTAATCCCTCAGACTTCTAAAGTGGGCAAATCGTTGGAGTTCGGTTAGCGGGAGTGTCCGTGACGAAAACAGCTGAACTGTTTAACGTCTCACGAGCGATCGTATCAACGGTAATGACAGCATACCCAAAACATGGTAAAACGTATTTGGCGACGAGGAATAGTGGACGAAATCCAAACTTAACCGACAGAGACCGACGAACATTAAAAAGGATTGTGGTCAGACAACACAAAACTACCGCAGCAAAAGTGACAGCAGAACTCAGCACACACCTGAGTAATACTGTTTCGAAAAAAAAAAAAAAAAAAAAAAAAAAAAAAAAAAAAAAAAAAAAAAAAAACAGTACTGCGGGAGCTCCGCAAAGCTAAAATCCATGGAATGGTCGCAGTTGTAAAACCCCTTAAAAAGGCAACCAATGCTAAGCTGCGAAACAAGTGGTGCCACGATAATAAAAACTAAACACTTGATGATTGGAAGAATGTGGTATGGTCTGATGAATCATTGTTCACATGCTTTCCTACTAATGGCCGAGTTTATGAATGGATAACCCCAAAAGAAGCCTACGATCTGGACTGCCTGCGTCCTATAACTAAGCATGGGGAAGGTTCAGTTATGATTTGGGCGGCTGTATCATGGTATTCAGTTGGTCCTCTCATTCGTATCACTGGCCGGATGTCTGCGAATAAATATCTCGACATCTTCAATGATGATTTATTAATATGACTAGCATACTGCTGCCAAGCACTGCCATCTTCCAAGATGGTAATGCGACCATACACACAGCCAAAAATGTTCTGTCCTGGTTCGAGGAGCATCAGAATATAATCAAACATCTTCTTTGGACAGCAAAATCGCCAGACCTCAAAATTATTGAACCATTGTGGGTAGTTTTATAGCAGCGAATAAGAATCAGATTTCCACCTCCAACATCACAGAAGCAATTGGCGGATGCTTTGGCACAAGAATGGGACAACATTCCGTTGGATACTATTCAGACGCTCTACTATTCTATTCCGCGAAGAATTGCAGCTATTCTACGAGCAAAAGGTGTCCTAATTCCAAATTAATAAATCAATAGTATGTAAATGTTAGGTGTTCATATTATTTTGTCCAACTCCTGTATAAGCAGTGGGGGTATTCTGGTGGGTGCTATCGGAGGTAGAGTTCATGGCGGTACCTGTTACCAAGGCTATGTTGGTATTAAGGTAGTTCCCATCTGAATAGTCCATAGAGTTTGTTGTTTATTTTGAAGACTCTGACAGTTGGTACTTTAAAACAGTTTTTAAAATGGTCAAGTTGTAGGAACTGCCATGGACTGCCAATAGACGGTATGGGTTGTTATAAATTGTTTTCTTATTGGCATTCATTCTGATTGAACGTTGATTAGAAGTGAAGCTTATGTATGAACTGGTACAGTGGCGGCAAGTTAGTTGGGTTATGAGGTGTGTTGTAGTGGATGTGGCATGTCCAATGATGCGAGAAGATTTCCATGTGGTTGCATTAGAGTGAGTGGTAGTGATCGCGTTTAAGCTGCAAGTCTGAGGCGGGGTTTATTGCACGAGAAGAATCCAGGCTGTAGTTTAGGAGACTCTCAAGGTGACTATCTGCGGCTGAAGGTGTTGTCGATTGGGCGATATGCTAAAGCAGATGCGGTAGGCAATAGGGAGAGTCTTATGGAGAAGAATGCGCATTTCGGTGAAGGAACTTAGGAAGTAGTGCAATGACAATAGAACACGTCAGTGGACTCAAGACCAGGAGGGAATTTGGCGATAAATATAGAGCTACGGTTAATTTTTGAGGTGAAGGATGGTTGTAGTGCTAGAGATTTTTTATTTTATAAGTTCAGAGGGGAGCAATAACAACGGAAAAAGAGCATTTTTGATACGGTTTGGCGTTTCTGCGAAATGACTCCTCATCGGAATAGATGCATGTGACACAGACGACCAGGCTATAATAAAGGGAAAGCTTGACGTGTAAGAGAAGACAAACTTTAAATTGAAAGTATTCATATACTAGTCACCGTTAGTATACTGAAACATAAATACAATTAAAAAAAGGCGACGAATGTTGGATCTCCCTCTTTGGGGTTAAAAAAAGACATGCAAATATATACCAATAATTTTATTTTTACATGAAAGCCTGTACCTTACTCTACTTTTCTACATAATTCCCTTCAATATTGAGGCACTTGTCATAACGTAGCACCAGTTTTTGAAAACCCTCCTCATAGAAGTCTGCCGCCTGACTTGTTAACCACTGCATCAAAACTGTTTTGACTACGTTATCGTCTTGAAGACTCTGACCGCCCAGGTGTTTCTTCAAGTGCAGGAACAGATGGAAGTCACTGGGCGCCAGATCAGGGCTGTACGGAGGATGATGTATAGTTTCCCATCGAAAAGATGTGATGAGATCTTTGGTCTGATTAGCCACATGTGTACGGGCATTGTCATGCAGCAAAACGATGCCCTTGCTCAACTTGCCACGTCTTTTGTTCTGGATTGAACGGCGCAGATTGTTCAATGTCTCGCAATAAGCTGCTGCATTGATTGTCTCATTACGAGGCAGAAATTCCACAAGCAATACTCCTTTTCTGTCCCAAAAAACTGTGCACATAATTTTCCGGGCAGAAATCGTTTGCTTGAACTTCACTTTTTTGGGTGAATCTGAATGCCACCATTCCATGGACTGTTGCTTTGATTCAGGTGTGACGTAGGCCACCCATGTCTCATCGCCCGTCACAATTTGGCTTAAGAAATCATCACCATCGTTGTGGTACCGCTCAAGGAAAGTCAATGCACTGACTAAACGTTTGGTTTTGTGCACATCCGTTAACATTTTCGGTACCCAACGTGAGCACAATTTTCGGTAATTCAAGTGCTCGGTCACAATGCCATACAAAACACTACGAGAAACATTAGGAAAGTCATCACACAAGGAGGAAATCGTAAAGCGTCTCTTTTCTCTCACCTTATTGTCCACTTTCTGCACCAAACTTTCATTAACGACCGAAGGACGCCCACTCCGTTGTTCATCATGCACATTTGTGCGGCCATCTTTAAATGCTCTCACCCACTTTCTCACCATTCCATCACTCATAATGTTTTGTCCGTAAACTGCACAGATCTCACGATGAATATCGATCGGTTTTAGGCCTTTAACACAAAGAAATCTTATAACAGCCCGTCCTTCACAGTCGGCGGAACTCACGATTATCGGAGGCATCTTAAACACTCAGTGAACAACGTAAACAAGGAAGAATCAGACTGTAATGGTGTCAGTGCGTAGGCAAGAGATGCAGGTACCCAGTGCGCATGCGTGGAACGCCGACTGTAGCACTGCAGCCACGGTGTGACAAAACGGTACTTACTTAAAAAATACGCCTCGTACCTTCTTCACCCGCTGCACTCAAAATCTAAATACTGATACGTTACCGCATACGGTGATACAAAACACATAAAAAAAAATCTCTCATGTTCTGCCGATTCTTTAAGTCAGCTGTAGCCCAGTGACAGGGTTGTAAAAACGGGGTCTCATTATATCACGTAGAAGATTTTTTTCTTATCTTGTATATATTGGTGAGAGTATGCAGAAACCATGTTTTTCACCTCCAACACCCTCGGCACAATTTTCTGTAGCCAAAAACCGTCAAAATGTTGGTACGTTTTTAGTTTTTCGTCTATAACTCCTTCCTGATGAGTCCTAGCAAGAAACACTTTATTTCTAGTTTGATAGAGAATAAAATTTTCTACAAAGTTTGGAATACAAAGTTTTTTTTCTAAATTCAAAACTAAGCTAGCTACAGTTCTTCGAAAATCAGCAAACTTTCACCTTCTCTGAAAAGTTGCTTTTTTTCCTACTTTTTCGCTGAAATTGACCTGGAACCCATGTATATATAATTGATATATATGTATTTCTGTATGACATAGTATATATATGTACTATACTTTGATTAATGATGGTCAATTCAATAATCTTATGGCATTATTGGCCGGGATATTCCGAATGATTGCTTGGCTGCCAGGTTACAGTGTTTTCCGATTCGCTGCGCAATGCGTGTTTACTATCCAGGTAACAGTACAGGGGATTGGAAACCTACAGCTGAATGTGGAATCCGAACCACAAAAGCGTTCTGGCTTACTTTATATTACACAGCAAGATGTGGCAGAGGTAAAGGTCGGTTTAATGTCTTTCAAAATCTCAACTGAGACCGGGTATTCGATTTCCGGTCAGGTGCCTTAACCACTGAGCTACATGACCGCTATTTTACGGATGGTATTTGTACCAATTTTAAAAATGGATTTGAAAAAATGAATTCATGTTATTAGGGAACTATGTTTATTTATACAGTGAAAATGAAGTCATATTAAGTAAAAAGTTAGTCATAAATCCGTTTCTTTTCCGTTTGAATGGTTTGAAACACTGTCTTCTGTTTGAATTTGCTCAATACTGCAAGGGAACAAAAATGTATCTATATGAAGCATTTCTCTCAAAGATGCAACGTCCAACAAAAAAAAGTTTTGTTGTGGATGGAGGATGCCTCCTGCATAAGGTTATGTGGCATTGTAGTGGAAACCTTGGCTCCATGTGTGGAAAATATGAAGCCTAATTGAGAACTCACTATGGATGCAACATCACAGTTATATCTTTGACAGATACCGAAATGATGCTACGCAAAGAGGATTAAATTCATCTGAAAGGTTTCTTCATTTTAAAACATCAGATACTTGACCAGACATCATTTTCACTAAGGAAACAAGTGCTACAGTGACGCAGCAAGTGAGAGCAGCAAGAACTGTGTAACTCTGATACTAATGTAAACACTGAAAAGGGAGGCATGCGAGACAAAAGAAGTTTCAGCTGGATTGATTGTTGACACAGCTATTTCCCAAGCAGTAAAATCTGAATGATATATTGGGTTTCTTGCTCTGGTAATGGACCTTGGTAATACGAGAAGTTGTACTTCCATAAGCCATGGAAAGGCAAGGTGGCAGGTTTTATGGTACACAACCACTTCCTTAAAGTTTGAACCCAAACATATCATCTTCATCCATGCATTTACAGGATGTAATACACTATCAGCATTTTTCGGCCTTGGGAAACAAAAATTGTACTGCCTCATTCTGTACCAACCACATCTGAAAGTAACATACATGCTAACTTCTCAGAACTCCTAGCCTCCACACACTAGCATCTGGAGAACACGTAGGGGAACATCTCATTGTGGAACGGTACAGACTAGTTGTTTGTGGAATACTGGAGGGCTCAGATACGAAATGTTTACGAGATCTGCCCAAAAAATGCACTCAAGCTAGCACGGTTGCCAACAGCATTAAATGCGGCAAAGTTTCACTCAACACGCACGTACTTCCGAGAACAAGCATGGCTGGATCGAGAAACTTTCCCATTGCCGAGGGGATGGAGGAAAGTCTCGTCCAGTCTTATTTCAGTTACAATAATAAAAGACGCTGCACCTGAGTTAACTCAGAAGGTTGTATCACGATCCTGAAAGAAACCTTATACTCCACCATGCAGCTGTCGCAAATCATGACTGCACTATTCAGCTGCTTGCATAAACTGCTCTGGTCTGTCTTGTGAAAACATTCCTAAGACTGAAGTAGATGAAGGAGAGGAAGTATTCATCGACCTCGAGGAAGCTGCTCATGATTCAATCGGGATGAATGAGATACATTTCTCGGTGAAGACATTGGAAAGCCTGGACAAAGTAAACGGAATAGAAATTGATTTATATCCAGTTTTTACCTTATTACGAATTAATTAGGAATTAATAACTTTGTGTCATAACATTATGCATTCACTTCCGCTCTATTATCATCTGGTAGCTCAGTGGTTAAGGCGTCAGACTGGAGATCGAAATCCCGGTCTCAGCTGTGATTTTCAAATGCCATTAACCCGGCCTTCAGCTCTGTCACAGCTGGCTGTGTAATATGAAGTAAGCCAGAACGATTCTGTCTTTTGGATTCCACGGCTGTAGGTTCCTTATACCCGGTACTATTATTTGGTTGGGTTAGATTGCGTTTTGTATCGAGAACACTGTCAACTGGCGGCCGAATAATCCCTCGGAATCTCCCGGCCAACAGTACCATATGATTATTGAATTGACCATCAGTAATCAAAGTATAGTACACACATGTATAATTTCACACAGAAATACATATATATCAATTATATATACAGGCGTTCCAGGTCATTTTGAGCGACAAAGTAAGAAAAAATTCCAACTTTTCGGAAAAAGTGTGAAATTTTGCTAATTTTTGAAGAACTGTAACTCGCATAGTTTTGAATTTGGAAAAAAAAGCTTTGTACCACAAACGTTGTAGGAAATTTCATCCTCTTTCAAATTGGAAATAAAATAATTCATGCTTGGACCAAAAACTGAAAAAAGTACCAAAATTTTGACGTTTTTAGGCAACAGATAATTGTGTCGAGGGTGTCGGAGGTCAAAAACTTGGTTTCTGCAAACTCTCACCAATATATACAAGATAAGAAAAAAAATCTTCTACGTGATATAATGCAAGGTAATACTACTCCGTTACTGTACTGCTAATTATTATTTTGATAATTTACTTTCATTTCATGTTATTTGCTTTATTCTCTTTAAAAGTCTCAATTGTTTGTTATCTATTAATCAACGACACGATCAATAAATTCGGCTGATGTTTAAATTCAAGGTTAATAAATCTCTGCAAATTTGTTAATTTCGTTTGGTTTGTAACTTATGAAAAAATAACATCATTCCTCATATCCATTGCATATTATAAAGTCAATTGAGTTATATAAAATTTATTACATTTAATACGAATTATATCTCATATAGTAAATGACAACAATAAGGCAAGCGATCAAAGGTCTGGGTGTCGGCAGTGCACTTGCTAAGTTGGGTCAACGGTGGTACTGCCTACCCTTTACCCCTCTTTTGTTGTATTAATACTACACGTCTCAAACTTCTTTTATGTATAGATATTAGCATTCTTAGCAAACATACTAAATTCTGTTTCATTACTGTTCTTAGTTTGGATATTATTCGTATGCAAATTTCAGCGATTTTGTCACTCGATCATTCACTGATGATCATCAAAACTCTAAGGTACTTCCCGTAGTTGTAGAACGCTGAAATTTGGTACACATATAAAATTATTCCGCCATATTATAAGAACAGTCTGAAACTGGTAACTTTCCATATATCTACCCCTTACCTACCCCTAACGTGAAATCGCTTTCTACCCTAACAAACTTTTTAGTTGAAAAGTCACAAAGAGCAAAATGTTATTTTGTAATATGATAGATTTCTTTAAGCAAATTGACTTGCTTTTAGGATCAATTTTGCTAATGTTCAACCTCAATTCACCATCATGCGTGGTCGAGACTGCTAGTCAGCTGCCATAACCTAAATGTTGTCGTGAACCCCCTACGACAAACTGGTGAACCCCTAGGAACCCGCGTACCTCACTTTGAGACACCCCGCTGTAGATGATGTTATATAGCAAGCTTAACTAACATCTTAAAATTTACTGTGTTCCTATTATAAGTTCGGAAGTAGCTCGTTATTTATTTATGGTGTAGTTAAACCAGCTGCAATCTATATTGCTCGGCTACGACGCACGTCGCACATCCATTGTTTTTAGAGAGTGGGGCATTGTTGGTAACGTACATTGTCGTCTTCAAATCTGAAATGTTCTTATTCACCGATTTTAAAATGGAAATATTACATTTGAGAGACGATTCAGAATAATCGATCCCCGCCTCTAAAGACCTCGACGTCGACGAGGCGTAAAGCCATAAGCAAAGAAAAAAACAAATAAGCGATCAACTTACAAAAAGAAATGAGATCCCACAAAAACAATCCTTGTAAACATAGGTCAAGTGTCGTGTTTGTGTAGTGACAAAAACATGAGGTATTGTTCTGAGCCAAGTCTATACGTTGCAGTGTGAAATCTTTCTGAAACCCGTCTCGGTGTTATGTTTTGTGTTTCATTGTTAAATGAATGTTAGGTACACCGTAACCATAAGAAAATGTCAGTATCAAGAAAGGTAAAATATGTGTGGGCGTAAGTTCGAGTGATATTGATGGCTGTTGTCTAGAGGATTGAGGACGTCTAGTAAGCCGGTTTGAATGTGAAACCAGATTATAAATGTATCATCTAAGTATCTGAACCTCATCAAGTTTGAGTGAGAGTTTGTTTAGGAATTGTCGCTCTAGATGGCCCAGGAATAGCTTTCCGTGGATGCGGCCATGCTGGTACCCAGGCCAGTGCCGCGTATCTGCTAGTAAACTTGTGAGTTCTCCGAAAGATTGACGTAAGCCAAGGAAATGAGGAAAGATAAGCTAAGGAACCCGTAGCGGGAGCACATTTCTATGAATGTTTTAAGTCGCTGAGGCCTTCAGAGGGGGATGTTGATAAACAGGAACGTGACATTAAAATAGACAAGGAAGGTGCTTGGCGGTAGAGAAGGGGGGCTTTGTGCAGATGCTAGAGGACGTGTAGAGTATAGTTTATGAACGAGTAGGTTCTGTAGGAAGTATTCGACGTGCTGATCCGCTAAAAACAAAATACGTTTATAGTGCAATACATACGCAACAATTATACTAGAGATCACTAAGGTTGCCAGCCATCAGGATCTGCGAAAGTAGTTTTAAGGTGGGTGTACGATTATTCTACAGAGTAACAAAGAACATATACTTTGGTGAGAAGCCTTGTAAAATACTCTGGATGTCAAGACAAATACGTAACTCCTGATAAATTGAAGAAATGGGTTCTGTAGTTTATCTCAAAGGCTCAGCGCCATAGTCACTGTAGTCCATGACAACGGTTATTGAGTCCTTGTCGACTGGGAGGATGATGACATTCTTAAGATTATCATAGAATGGTTCTTGTTTTATGGTTATACGAATCAACGTAGGCTTAGTAGTTGATACAACTGCTAACAACTATCAAATGGCACTTAGTTTAAACGAACTTAATCATTTACATAACTTATTTATATATATATTACGTATGATTAATTTACAGGAAGGCAAAGTGATGGAACTATTGTGAAGGAAACCAGCTAGAGAAATACGTTGTCTTTGAATCGTAGTAGTTGCTTTTATCACAACAAGAAAGTGAATAAATAATTTATTTATATTTTAACTCGAGCTTCACGGCCCATCGACATCAAGATCATTAGAGTCGATAGGGAAGAGGGTATAAATTTTGCCATGACCTTTTGAATTAACCATCCAGGAATTTGTTTGGAGTCATTTTAGGATACCATTTAAAATCGAAATCTGGACCGGAGATCAAATTCGCCTTCTCCCGAATATCAGATGTGAACGTTAATCGTTCAACCACCTGGCTCCGTGCGTGAAAAGCAGAAATGAAGAAATTCACAAATTTTAGAATATATGTTGAAAACATTCTGTTATGCATTGATACCATCAAAATATATGCTAATATTATGCACTTGATGTTACGGTCGATAAAAAATGTTTTGCGAACCGTAAAACGTTTTCGATCTGACTCTCCCGTCTGCATTTAATGAACAATCTCATGTGGCCAACGTTAATACTGAATACAAGCTACCCCCTTGTGCCGGCGTGATGAAGTTGAGGGTAAAATAATTCAAGGAATTATGTTGACGTGCAGAAATATTTTCATTTTACTTGTCTAATAGAATGATCTAGAATAGTGGCTTTATAAGCGAAGCACTTGATTGTGCTGTGCCGTTGTATATGCAGACTTCGTTATAAGCCACTGAGCCGCTAACGTGCCTGCTGAGCTGGTGTTTGCTCTCAGACTTGACGTCGTGTTTAGACTCTGGAAGGCAATCACGGGGCGTCACCATGGCTGCGGCACGTCGCCACGCAGGTAATTGCCCGGCTCTCAATAACGAGAGGGCACTAACCTGCAGCGCTAATGGGCCTCTTAACAGCTGAGTCTCATACTTGCTAATAATAATTTAACACTATTTTCACCATATTACACTAATTACTAGATTTTTCGCTCGGTAGCAAATAAGTTTCTCTGGTCGCCTCAAAAACTTGGCACTTGTATAATGAAGTTGTACAGGTAAAATAAGAACTGAACTCTGAACCGAGCGTGGTGGCTGAACGGTTAACGTTCAGGCCTCGAATTCGGGAGGACACGGGTTCGAATCCCCATCCGGGCATAGTAAATTTGAGTTTTCCATTATTATTTCATATATTTATGAAACTACAAATTTATATTGGTTTTCATAAGCACATTTACGGTAGAAATTCACAGAAGATTTATTTCAAGCACAGGAGAAGATATTTAATTTACATTTCTGAATAACTAGTTAAAATGTTACAAGAAAACTCATATATACAGTAAAATACTTTTCAAAATTACTAAATTTCCACAACCAACAAATAAATTTTTAACTGAAGAAAGCGGGAACAGAACAACAGAATCAGAAACCCCAACTCAAGAAGAAATTTACAGACACATTCAGAAACTCAAAAATAACAAAACAGTCAGGAGAGGACGGGGATAGTAGCGGAACTGCTGAAGAACATTGGACCCAAAACTTTAAAAGAGATTACAGAAATAATACAATAAATTTGGAGAAATGAAAAGATACCGGCAGACTGGAAATGTGCACTTATCCACCCACTGCTCAAAAAATGAACTAGAACTGACGTGAATAACTATAGAGGGATGTCCCTACTACCAGTCACGTACAAGATATTATCCACATGTCTACTCAAAAGAACTCAAGAACAACTGGAAAAAACATTAGTGACCTACAAGCAGGATTCAGACCAGGAAGATCGTGCACAGAACAGATAAACAACCTGAAAAGTGTACTGAAACTGATGGCACTTATAAGTATACCAATAGTATGTGTGTTCGTTGACTTTAAAAAAGCTAATGACTCCAAAGATAGGCAATCCTTATTTACTATCTCAAAAGAAAGGAATTTGGATAACAAAACCAGAAGATTGATAGAAAAGACACTAACAGAAGCCACATCCAAAGTAACATTCATGGGTGAAATATCTGAACCGTTTGAAATTAGAACAGAAGTAAGACAAGGAGATGGATTGTCACCACTACTCTTCAACATTGTATTAGATAAAGTAATGACAGAATGGAAAAGTAGCTGAAAGCAGAAAACTTGTAGGCACCCATAAAAATCGGAACAAAAGGACTATACATACCATATCTGGCATTTGATGACAACCTAGCAATCGTCACAGAAAAAAGATGTGGCTATCAGGCAAATAGAAATCCTCAAGGAATGCGCAGAAAAAACAGGATTACAAATTTCATTTGAAAAACCCTAATTTAAAGGAAACAAAATAGAAACACAAAAGCTAAGGACAAAATTTGGTGACAAGGGTAAAACAGTTTAAATATCTAGGCGAAATCATACAAACAACAGGACTAGAAGGGAATGCACAGGAAGCAAGAGTGCAGAAGATGAAGAAAGCAATGGGGTTAGTACAAAATATTTACAACAAAAAATGTATTTCAGACAACACCAAGACAAGACATTATAACACGGTAATTAAGACAGTAGTTACATACGCAAGTGAAACATTAGCAATGAACACAAAAAAGGCAACAGAATAAATCAAGAAAGAAGAAAGAAAAATTATCCGAAAAATCCTGGGAAACAGAGTGAATGAAGATGGACAGTATAGACTTCAAACTACAAAAACTGTAGAGAAAATATCAAACATACAGTTAGACAAAAAGGCTGAAATTTTATGGACATCTGAGTAGACTTCCGAAGGAAAAAATCTCAAGACAAATTTTAGAATACACACAAACAGTAAAAACAACAACCACATGGATGAAGGAGGTGGAGAAAGATCTTAAGTCTGCAGGCATTGCCAAGGGAGACGTCACAGGCAGAGAGATTTTTAACAAGAAAGTCAACTCATGGGAAGTTATTTCAGAGAAAAAAAAGGAAAGATCTAAACGCGTCTGGACTGCTGAAGAAAAGAAAACCGCCAGTGAAAGGATAAAAAAGTATTGGTCCGACAAGAACAACATCCCAAAGAGGAAATGAACGCATCCAGTCAGTATTGCTTATCGTTCTCCATTATGGGGAGATACGAAAATAATAATAATATATAGTAGACTTGCAAGACAGTTATAAAGACTATATTTACTAAAACAAAAAGTATCACAACAACATTACTATATTACAACAAAAACGCGATATTAATTTTTATTACCAATAAGAATAATCGTATTGGAAATTTTTGTGTTGGTTGTCTATTATGTTTGCATGTATTGGTATGTTTATCGTTAAATTTCTTTTTAATGAACTGTATCTTGTAGAAATTAATGAAATAAATCTTTACAGTATAACGGCGTCAAAAATTTATTTAAAATAGAATTGAAACACCAAGAATCTAAACTCGTTACCTAAGACATAACTGTGTGATTGAATAAAAGGTAGATTGGTATTATATGATGTTAATAATAAAAAAAAAAATTATTACTCTACTACCAAGAAATTTTCGTCAACAACACGGTAGAATAGAGAAGAGTAGGACTAAAAAGATATGGTACCATCTAATAGGAGTCTCTCAGCTGTTAGACTCATTATAATGTTTGATTATCCTAATTACATTCCTAATAAGATTTTTGGGATAGCTGTTTACCCACTTTGCATTAAAATGATAGATTAACTGCATTATAAGTTTTTCAAGGAACCGATTACTGTTACATTAAAACTGATTTCACACATACTTCAATTGTATTTCTCTCTGGCTTTATTTAATTCCCTAAGACCAACAGGAAATTACTTTTGCTCTTATTTCACTTCTTTTCAATGTTATCAGAATATTATTCGATAGTAAAGTGAAGGTTTGTGCATTGTCTGTCAGCAGAAATAGTAGGTATAAAACGTGATGAAATCTTTCTCTGTAGATATGTAACAAAAAAGAGCAAAATGTTATACATTAACGTTCTTAGAGCACTTTTTTTTTAATTAAGAATTTTCTCTAATTGAAAGTACTTTGGAAAGAATAAACTAGCGAAATAAAAAATTTATACAAACCAGGCTTTCTCGTTGCGAAGTAACTACACTATCTTAACAGAATTATTTGTAAAAATATTTGTGTATTATAATTTAAGTAGGATGTTTTATTTATAGGTTCTTATCTGAATATACACTGGGTTTCTGTGCAAATATTTTCTTCGATTTGTTTTTCTCTGATAAATAAAATGTGAAAATCCTTAATTTATGTCTTCGTTTTCTGATATGAATTAGCTGTCGCTTTTAAGTTCAGAATTAGTTATTTGCTGATAAAGAGAATAATTTGTACATTGAAGTTTCTATGAGATTGACTTGTGAATATGTGACGTTATGGTTTAAATATGGTGTCAAAAATTTGTTAGAAAGATTATGTGAGTGTCTAATAATTATTGGTTGTTATTAATATTTAATACAGCACTTTAAGTTAAAATAATATTTGGAGAGCCTGTAGCGACTGTTGTATTCTGGCTTAATTTCAGTAATTACAAACTGTTTGTTATATTTAAATCGGTGGTCAAAGCTTAAAAAGTATCGTTTATGATGGTTTTCTCCGGCCTTCAGCCATTGTTTAGTTTCCTGAATAATCTGGCGCCTTCTTCTTCGTGTTAGAGAAGTTTCGCAGTACGTACAGTACACACAAAGGGGCACTGCGAGATCAAAGACATGTAGCCTGGATACCGTTATGAGGAAAACTGCACTAACAAATAATTCTGTATATGCCTTGGAAACTTCGGAGAGGAGTTTGAAGTATTACTGTACTCAAGGTAATGTCATTCTTGAATGAATATGAAACGAGATTTATCGTCGAGTTTTGTCATTTACGGAACATCAGCTATTGATTAGTTTACGTAATCTCGTTTCTAAATTTGGTGTAATTATAAACTAATTAGCGACCGGAAAACTGAAACTTTGAAAAACATTTCCACTATTCTTATAAATTTTGGAAATTGTGACTAGTTTTTGATGCTGCAATCAAACTTCTATAGACTTGCTAGGCGTGTCGTAGCTCTATTAGAGACATGATGTCCGTATCTTTCGAGTGGCCTTCACAGTTTCCGTATCGGCGCCCAGGCAAACTTAAGAAACAATTGAATTTCAACTCAGCAGGTCTTACCATACTACATCACGTCGTTGCCCGTCTCTAACCCAACCACGTGGAAGGGGTTGACTTGCAGGATTGTATGAGAGGCTGAGTGAGTTGACTGGAGGCCAGTAGTGGAGGACAAATCCTGAAGAGATGTATAAAGGACTGTAAGAGGATGGGCCGAACGACCCGCAGAATTACAAATGTCAACTCATGATAACGATGAGTAGTGTAACTCATAATGTTTCATCTGTCGCGAGGGTACGATCAATGGTTTTCTCATTAGCAAATTGCAGAAGTGATTTATGATCAGTAATGTGTAACATTAGAGCTACACTGAAGAGTCAAAGAAACTGGTGTAGCCATGCGTATGCAAACACAGAGATATATAACCACTCAGAGTACGGTACTGCAGTCGGCAACACCTATATAAGACAACAGGTGTATGGCGCAGGCGTTCGATAGGTTAAGGCTGCACAATGACAGGTTATCACGAGTTGAGTGAGTTGAACGTGGTGTTATAGTCGACGCACGAGAGATGGGAAACAGCATATCCGAAGTAGCAGGGGATTTTCCCGTACGACCATTTCACGGGTGCACCGTGAATATAGGGAATACTGCAAGAACGGTACCAACGACGACTGAAGAGAATCGTTCAACATGGCAGAAGTACAACCCTTCTACAAATTGCTGTGGATTTCAATATCGGGCCATCAACAAGTGTCAGTGTGTGAACCTTTTAACGAAACATCACCGAGATGGGATTTCGGAGCCGAAGGCCACTCGTGTACCCTTGCTGAGTGCACCACACAATGCTTTACGCATCGCCTGGGCCCCTCAACTCTGATATTGGACTGTTAAAGATTGGAAACATATTGCCTGGTCTGACGAGTCTCGTTTCTAATTGTATCCAGCGGATGGACGTGTACGGGTATGGAGACAACCTGGTTAATTCACAGATCCTGCATGTCAACAGAGGACTGTTCAAGCTGGTGGATGATCTGTAATGGTGTGGGGCGTGTGCAGTTGGAGTGACAAGGGACCCCTGATACGTCTATATACGTCTCTGACAAGTGACAGGTGACACGTACGTACGCATCCTGGTTGATCACCTGCATCCATTCATGTCCATTGTGCATTCCGACGGACTTGGGCAGTTCCAGCCAGACAATGCGACGCCCCACAAGTCCTGAATTGCTACAGAGTGGCTCCAGGTACACTCTTCTGTGTTTAAACACCTACGCTGACCTCCAAACTTCCCAGATTTGAACATTATTGAGTATATAATGGGATGCCTTGCAACGTGCCGTTCAGAAGAGATCTCCACCCCCTCGTACTCTTACGGATTTATGGACAGCCCTGCAGGATGCAGATATTAGTCGAGTCTATGCCACGTCGTGTTGCGGCACTTCTGCGTTTCGTGGGGGCCCTACACGATATTAGGCAGGTGTACCAGTTTGTTTGGCTCTTCAGTGTATAACAATTGTTGACAGTTAATTTTTTATGGGAGATATTTTTTTTAAAATTATACTTTCACATGCTGCTTATAACCAAGCTAATGTTAGTGCCGAAATGTTCTGTTATACATGAAAAATTAAATAAAATCCACAATAAATTTTTAAGAGCATTGACTTATTACCTTATTAATATCAGTTTGTTAAGGCTGAGGGGAAACAGAGTTAAGTTTTTATTTTTTGTTGACAGTGATTTACGCGCAAAATAGTTGATATCATTAATCCACATCTTTTCTTCTGATTTTCCAACAGCTGCGAGAGACCATTTGGTGCAGCAAAAAGCCATAAAATCAGAACATTTACAAATTTGTCATTAGAATGACTGTTACGTGTTATGAATTAAACTCTTAGCTGTTTTGATCTTATCATTAGTTCTGTTAATCTTTTTTGCAGATGAAACGAGCTCTTGGATTCTTAAATCACTTTACTTGGTATTTTGCAATAAGACTAAAGGTGTGTCCTGAAGAACGCAGCGTTTCCTTTTCTGTGTTTGCCGTGAGGCTTCCTGCCAAGCTTACCACAACTTTGTTTACCTGTCGTTTTCTGTTACTTTCTAGTTAGACTGATCTTGGCAGATTCTACGGCTTCCGCTTCTAGTGGCGCTCTGGCGGAAGTGGTTGATAAAGAATTCTCTATACGCATGTCTCGTCAGTCACGCTAAGATAGAGTTACTTAGGTTGCTCCGTTTTTATACACCAGTATTAGTTATGATTAAGTATTCTCTCTGTGGTTCACAGTTGATGAAATAATGATTCTTAATCTCTTACAGTGCCTCAAGAAATTACTCGGTTAATCATACGTACCCTTACCTAGGAAGTTTCAGTTTTACCATTTATATAGCATTAATCTCTTTTCTTGTTAACGATTTTTATCATCAATAATTTACACATTTTGTAATTGAACTTCGCGTTAGTTTTGGTTAAAAATTTTAACGTTTCTATTTTTGCTTACAATGCTACAACATAGTTAGAATTTTTGAATATCATACCTTGAAAACAAAAACGTGACGAACACGCAAAAGTATAAATGTCAGCCATTGTTTGAGGCGGTCGTTTAAAGAACAATCGAGCTTGCAATGCGGTTTGAACACAAATGACCATAAATTTCGGTTAACGATTCCGCTGTTAGTCTGGTAGGCAACACATCGTGCTTCTTTCGCTGTTACTTTGGCACAAATAATTGCTAGTGACACATGTGATTGGTTTCCTTCTTATTTCGATGAAATATCATGTTTGAGATGAACTGCAACTTTGTCTCCTCCGCTCTTAAACGCACTATACCAAGCTTCTCCGTATCTTTCGGATTAGTTACCATATAAATTAAGTTTGATTTAAAAGTGAAATAATGACCTCTTGAATACTTTGCACTGATGACACAATAAGTGAGGAACTGTTTGGATGTTTAAGAGATGAGAGTGTTTAATAAAAATTTATTATACTAACAGCAGTACCTTTTGGTTTCTCCAACATAGTATTATAACTTCTTGCTAAACAAATGTAGTCGAGTATTGACAAAAATTATCTACCTTGTGGCTCCTAATTCAAAAGTTTTCCTGTGGGAGTCAAACTGTAATACCGTAATTATTTAAATGGAATTGAGTCGCAATATAATTTTGCTTCCTCGCAAAAGCCTAGAACATTCTTCGTAAGCAAAGGACCGAGCGTGGTGCGTAAACGGTTAATGTTCTGGCCTCGCATTTGGGAGGACGCGGGATCGAATCCCCGTCCGGGCATCCAGATTTGGGTTTTCCATGGTTTCCCCAAATCACTCCAGGAGAACGCCGGGATGCTTCCTTCAAAAAGGCCATGGCCGAATTCCTTCCTGTTCCTTGTCCCCAGTCCCAGTCCACCTCTAATGACCTTAGCCGTCGACGAGGTGTACAAAAAAAAAAAAAAAAAAAAGCAAAGGGTTTTGTTGTCATTAGTGGAGATATTATCATTAAGATGAACATCTTTACTTCTAACTTCAACTATTTTCTGTGATAATAACTAGTGATACATTCCCTTGTCAGCTATGAGGACAATGGTGGTTTATTCTACTTATTCAGTGAGTGCTGTGCATAAACGTGTATTATTATTGTACCTCCGGTTTCCAACAATGACTGACTATGTTTTCTTAATCGTCTATCAGGGAATTGCACGTCTTACTGTAATGCATAAAAATTCACCAACATGAACATAGAGCAGTACAGAAATTACATCCAGCATTACATTGTGACAGAGTATTTAACCCCTGTAGTTGACGGCTAGTGTTCCTCGGAAATATTTAATTAAACTTAAAATAAAACAAAAAATGTAGATAGAATTCTTCACTACCACTCACATACACATGGAAGTGCATATATTACACTTCTTTGCTCTTCTGTGTTATCACCAAAAAGAAATATTGTAGACAATTCAGTTAAAATTTCTGATTCATTCAGTATTTTTTAATTAGCTATTAAACGTATTCATGCAGCTTCCCGTTGCAGACTTTTTTTTCCCACATCATCATTTCTCAATACTTGATGTGTACTGAATTTTATTCTCATTGAAACCTGTATGTATTACAGTATATATACTACTTCAGTGGTTCGTCGAATATTTTCGCACTTCTGTCTCTAGTGGCTTCTTTTAAAAAAATCCATATTTCTCTGTCTGCAAGAAGTACGTCTTGACAAAGAACTTCTTTTATGCTCTACTGCAGGACTATCGTACGTACAATCAAGTCTTAAAAACACAAATATTATTTATAAATCTTGAATTGTCTCGTTTTATTTAAAATAATTAATACCAAACAGCAAAACTGTCTAATTCACATATAATTTCCCATAACTTATAATCGTAATTATATTCCTAACCTTCCAGTGAAAAATGTGGCTTCCACGAAATGTCGCTACTGCACTCTGTCTTTTCCGTTTCTTGTGCCACTCGGCAGGTTTTATTGGTGGCTGGCAGCACCCGGTCAACGCAAATTCTGCATGTCATTCCAGGTCTGCTTTGCTTTCCCAGAGTAAGGAGTTCCATTCCAGCAACAACTCTACTCTACTCGCTATATAAAATGTTATTTTACAATAACTTTATTCCTACAAATTTTTCAGTTAATATTCAATTGTCTCCTACATTTGTAACGAATCATACAGATTTAATTTTATGAGAGATCATTTAAACCGAGATATTTTTTTATTAATTGCCTAAATCTTGAATTAGCTTAGTGTGCGGAGATGCTTTAGGTAAAAACTGATGTCTTGATTGGAACTTTTATGGAAGATTACACTTCCTTTTGAACTTGTTTCAGTTCAATATATGCTAACAGAACCGGTTGGTGAATTGAGTAATCAAAACTTTTTGAATTGACTGGAATCATGTGAATGCATGATAAAACTCTTGTCACGCTGACGTGACGTTTATTCATTTCATTAATCCAGTTTATTTTATAATGTGGTAAAAAGACTCACAGTTTTCGGTTGCCTGCAAAATAATTAAAGTATATAAATAGTACGGTATTTAAAATAAAAAAGTAGCGTAATGGAAAAAATCGATAAATTTTACTTGCGCAGGAAATGCGCTTTCCTGTAACACTATCGTTTCCGAACATATATTTCAGTTGCAAAAGAAAAAAAAAAACTGAAAGATGAAAACAAATGTTTAAATTTGAGAGATGTTTTCATTAATTTGTTTCTTTTTCCGTGCTATTGTACACCATAAGCCAGTAAAAAAAAAAAAAAAAAAAAATGAATGACCTAGGAAAAAAATGCGACTGTGTTATTGAATTGAATTATGACAGATTTTAGGGCATCCGTTTTCAAGTGTTGCCTTTAAAAGCAATGTAGAATATGTGCAATTTTCCTTCCTTGTAAACATAATGTGTGTTATTTAAGTGGATAAGAAACTCAGAATAAAATTTCTAAGTAACTGGTGAAGTATTAATAAAATTTGTATATGTGAAGTACCATCTCTCCTCTCCTGCCTGATCAGATTTTCCGTGAATTTTAAAATTTAGCATCAGTCTTGACACAGTCTGAAACAGCAAATACTGCTTCGTAACGGATCATCTCCACGAAACCGTGCTTCACTGAAATTTATTACATATATAATTTACCTAAGAGTGGATGGAATCCTGCCTCAAGTTTCCGAATCGTCTGGATAATTTTCACGTAAGTTAGAACCTATACCTACGAATATACGAGTACTTACATTCATATTACCACTAAATATCAAACTTCTATGAACTGAGACAGCAATTATCAGTCTTAAATAGTCAACAAATGTAACTTCTAGGTTTGATTAATGAACGAAAACCTTCTCTGACTGCTGTATTGCATGAACGGAGATTTTACCCGATGGAAATTCTGATTAACCGAGAATCGTAGTTAAGAAAGTTTCAACCTATAATTAAGTGCCATGAACACAGCAATTTGACCAAGAAAAGAACGGATATCCAAACAAGTAAATGTTATATATAATTATTTAAAATGATATCAGAAGAAATAGTTAACTATTAAGAATTAAAAATCTAGTCACTTTTTTGGTTTCAAATGAATTTAAAAATAATTCTAAAATGTGATATAGAATCGCATTTAAAGATAAGTATTTTTACTATAAATTACGTTTGAATTAACTCCAACAAATCCAGAGTGGTGAATGAGCGGTAACACTCAATCCTCATTCTGGAGGACGTGACTTGAATCCCCGTCCAGGCATCCAAATTTGGGTTTTCCATGCTTTCCCCAAATCACTCCAAGGGAATGCCGGGATGGTTCCTTCAAAAGACCATGAGCGAATTCATTCCCATTCCTTGGCCAAATTCTTTCCTGCCACTAATAACATTGACATCGACAAGGCGTAAAGCTACAATAATAATAATAATAATGTTCTGACAACGTCGTAACGGAGAAGGAATAATCACAGTGAAAGAGTGAATATTAATAATTTTTTGGATATATAATGATTAATGTTTTGTAGGAAAATACAATATGTTGGACTCTAGGAAATTATTCGAGACTTTTCCATTTGGTCATTGAGTCTTCTTATCGATGTACAAGTCGAGCGGAGCTTCGGGGACTATTGTGTCGCGAAAACGAGGTGACTCGATACACGTATTCCGCACAATAGCAGCAGAGCAGATCACAATAGATACCACTGTTACGTAATCTTACTGACATTAGTTGGAAGGGGCTCGAATTGTTCATCCGTAAAACTACAACGCTAAAGCTAACAACGAAACGTAAGATACAGGGACCATTTCAGCAGCAAAATCGACGTGAATGGAGCTCAAAAAGGGAAGATAAAGATTACCACAAATGGTGCCGACTCTGAAGTAGAAATTAAAAATGTGCTATATTTGGAAGCGATCACTGAATACAGCATCACATGAATTAATTTGTGATAAAATTATGATCAGTTTTGTGCCAAGTCTCTGTAATCTATAGGTTTACTAACGGGATAATCTACAGTTCATTAGCTCCATGACAGCAAAAAATTATGGGTTCACATAGTAAATGGAAGCAGCACTTCCAATAGCTGTCGTATCAAATTTAAATGACATAATGGCACAGAGTTAGTACATTCACTCTGATAACATTTTAGAAAAAACTTTTCAACGTGGAGAAAACCTGATCTTCTCAATAACTATGTTAATGTGCAGTGAGCAGATTCCTGGCGTTAACTATTTTAGTAATAAAGGAAGTCGAGAAAATTAATTTAAAAACTACTTTACGTACTAACCACCCTTTGTGTTTGTACCATGCCTTAGATTCCATTATTTTTTAAATTAATATGAGTTGTGAAACAGAATAACTATCATTTTTCTCTTTTTTAAACAAATATTCTATAAAACAAACATTGACTTGTGTCATCTTTGAATATTGTTTTTATTCTTGATATTATTATCATGTAAGTCAGAATTGGGACAGATATAATTAACGTTTTTGGAGCAGGTAGCACAGAGTAAATAAGCTTTGGCAGTATTGTAAAGACGTTTACATCTATAAAAATCTTCTTCTAGACGTCAAAAATTCTTTAAGCACGATTTCGTGAGTTAAGTAAATATCTTTTATACTCTTCAAGGATATCTCCACAACATGTCTTAACGCGATTTATGACTCCTATAACCTAAGATAAATTCCTCCGAGAGAAACTTTTTCACTTAAACTTTCCCAATTCAAGCATTCCCGTTGCAAGCATTTCGCCGGTAACACGTCATAGCCCCTGCACAGTCTCCTAAAACAGCACTGTGGGTGCCAGCTGTGGAACCAATCACCTCGCCCCTGACGTCACTCCCAGTGGCGCTGACAAATGCCGATCGCTAAGCGCGCTGGTGATGCCATCTGTTAGCGACACTTCGGCACCCATTCCGACCACCATTCCTCACAGCTGTCAGATTGAGTGTGGCGCAGACACGAGTACGAGGACGGTGGGGGTAGAGGCGATTTGAAAGAATGTAATTACAAAGAATTCACGGCGGTGAAAGCGAACAAGACGATTAAACTCTTCATTAATTTCCTAAATTCCTGCCGTGAGCCTCATTACCGTACTACAAGAACAAAAACAAATTTTCTTTCGCCTGAAGAGATGAAGTTGTGTATTGATGTTAATGGGATTAGTACATGAGGAGTTATCATTTATCAACTCTTTTAAAACTGCGTTACCGAAAGGGGTGGTTGAGCGGTAACACTCTGGCCTTGCATTCGGGAGGACGCGGGTTTGGATGTCCGTTCAGCCATCCAGATTCCGGATTTCCCAAATCCCAGCAGGCAAATACCGGAATGCCTCCGTCATGCTATGGCCGAATTCCTTCTTGTTACTTTCCCCTTGCCTTTCGCCTATAAATACCTCGACGTTGAGAAGGAAGCCGTAAGGAATAAAAACTGCGTGTTGCAATAAAATGAACGTATTATGAATGAATGTAATTGATACTCGAGTAGACGAATGTGTACACAACGTGTGTAAGCATGTGGTGTAAATTATATAAATTTAAAAATGATGAACATTTATATCAGTGAAATACTACTTTTTGACTGCGGGTAATGTGTCAAGTTTTGCTTGAATATACTAGGTTATTTCGTCCATTTGCATAAAAATGTTGTTACAATAATAATTATTGCAGAAACTTTTCCAAATCGAATTGAAGCTGTCAGCATTTTCCATAAGAGATTTCTTACTAAAGTGTAGATGCTTTTAGTCTCCATGTTACCTTTTGGAGAAAAATATGTTTGGTTGCTCCTGTTTGTTATGAATTATTTAGTCACGTATTGCTAAAATAATTTACTCGGCAATCACATGAAAAAGTAAATTTCTTATTTGCGCCATTATATCTTCCAGACTATGGTCAATATAACATCTGCATGCTGATTAAGCACGTTCTGTTCTTATGACTAAGGTGGATGTGACAGAGTTGACTTATCAAGAAAGTGGCTAAGTTCTCGAGGCGCTATAGCAACACGCATCGTAACAACTAACACTAAATAATCCACAAGGTAAGCCAGTAATCACCCTGAGGTAATTCAAGTCTCGTTTACTGTAAACGCTGCGTCATGAAATGTTCACTTAAGTCGTTTCTTTTCGAGATTGCTAGCGTGGTGCAAAAAATGTGTCTTTCTTTTAACAAGAGGTAATTATGTCGAACTTTAAATATAACAATATATATAAGAAATATGCAAAAGAGCGTTTCATTTCTAATTTACATTTCAATTACTATCTCAGCTGTTGATAAAAATATTAATTAACATATTTTCATAACTAATTGTATTGGTTCATGTAAAAAGGGACTTAAGTCCATCTGGATGATTTTGAAAAAAACTGTATGCTACCGTATGAGCTAGGAATTTTTCAACCAAACTACCAAAGAATGTTCATCATGGTAAGGTGTTTTTAAACGTGTATTGTTTTTGAACCTCGAGTAATTACGGTTTTAATTTTTAATAAAAAGCGATGCTGGACTTAGGTCTTTTTTGCATGAACCCGAGTGGATAGTATACTAAGAAAACAAAACTATGCTGAAAAAAATGTATATAATGAAGAAAACATTGTTGTGAGTACAAATGAATAATTCATTGGTCACTTTCATAGTGTTCCTCTTCGTCATTAATGGGCCAGTTAATAAGTAAGTTAAAAATAACTGATATTTGTCGGGGATGTATAGTTTTAGTTTTCTCAAATCATCAATGTTAGCTTCCTTCATAAGGTTTTTTTCCCGGAGGGTATGCCTTCTGAATATGAAGTGATGGAAAGTAAATATTACAAAGTACATCTTTTTTTTTTTGTTGGTTTTCTGGTTTCTAGAGAGATAGGGTTTCTCTTGTAATATTGAGGACACCGTCGTTTGACGTCCAGTACGTCTCTAGCTTTTACTGCTTTTACTAAAAATTTGTATAGAGCTACGCAGGATTATGTTGGTTAGGTCTCGTGGAGGATACCCTGTCAATTTTTTTACTTACTTTCAATCTGACTGAAATCAAGATCACAGCGCAAGAACCTGAATCCTCTAATCGGGTAGCATTCCTCAATTTTGACAAACCAACATATATTTTAACAAAGACAAGCAAAGTTTTGAGCAAAGTAAAATTTTTATTGTGCCTGTCACAGTTATTGCTGTATGGGTGCTGAATTTTCACAGCTGCAGGAATTTCGTTCATAATGTAATCCAACATAAAAAGGAAACCTCGTTTGGTACTTTATTTCCTTCATCCACATGGTACGTGTAGAATTTAGCAATGTTGTTTATAATATCGTGGATGCAATACGCGTCCACAATTATCTACCGGTGAAAGTATGTGTCTTGAACAGATATCGTAAAATTCTGCAAGAGATGAAAACACAAGGCAGCAACGGTTTCATCTTCCGTGCGATCAGGTTTTCCTTTTGACAAAATTTGTCTGTTATAACGGTTTTTGGCTCGGCGCTTGTGAATTATTAACTCAGCTTTGACACTTATTTTTGCTGACTAACTAATATTGGAGATTTTAGTTTTTGTTTCTAACGTCTTGCACTCACAACAACAATCTAATCATTGCTGCCCAAATCTTAGATTAAATGATTTCTTGAAGTAGTTAAAAAGACGTAAAGCAAGCTGGGTTCTGGATGCTTTTCAGTTTACATTTTTCAATTTGTTTTGATAGAGGGAAGAAGCGCGTCCTGGACTCAGATCCCTTCTTGCACACGATTGGCTGCAGAAGATTTATTCCTTCAGCAATCGATGTAAATACCTTCCAAAACCTAAATACAACCTTGAGCTCAAAACCATCCAAATATTGACTTGCTTCCTATCTTGCATGAACCGATACAATTAGTTTAAATTGACATAATTATTGTTGACACCCTATTAGTGATTCGTTAGAATCTGTTTCAAGAATTAGTACTGGATGTAAGTAAATTATGGGTTAAAAATTTGATATTTGTTGTCTAGCTCCTTTCACCCGTTTTATCCCGAAAAACTACATCTAATATAAAGTTACGCTATCAATGGATAAATATTTTGAACGGATGTCAATCTTAAACATTCAATTAGAATTCTAGAAGCTTCGTTAAGCGCAATGTTTACAAATATAGCCAGCGTGCAGAAAATTTACGTATCTGTGCTGCATACTTCCCTGCCGCAAAGTGTTTAGAAAATTATTGAAACATGCTTTTAGATTTTCGCCCTACAAAGCTGCTGTCAGCTAGCATATAATGTTATTTCTCGTATTATTTTTAACTTTTATTTCTTGGTAGTGTTGTTTGGACCAAAAGATTCTGTTTCCCGTAATTCTTAGGTTTTTCAACGTCCCAATTTCAGTCCGCTCAATGTTATATTGTCACCTGACATCGATGATGCGCAGTTGAAAAACACATATTTAAATTTTCCTAGGTTTCGATTTCGGGTGGTTTTCTTCATAGCAGTCTTGTCGCATTTTACAGTTCTTCCGTCAATCTCATTTTGCTTCTTCAAAAGTTATTCTTTTTCCAGAGACACCGATGTTATACGATAGATATACAATATTTCCGCCATCTGTTTGGCTTGGTTAACAGCTTTGGTAGATTTTATTTAGATACCTCGATATGTCTTCTCTCTGATCCCTCCATCGAAATTTTAAACCTATTGCGTAATATAAATTTTTCTCCTTTCCAACTTACATTTGATGAAAATTGTCGGCCGATTTCATGCAAAGCAACCATAAGTAATTGATAATCGAACTTTCCCAAAGAGCAAACATATCCGTATAAATGGCTCGTGTTATAAGTTTCATATTCTTATTGTATACAATCTGTGGTCCAAGATTTCGGCACACTACAATCATCCTGCTCTGAGTCCATCATTTTCAACGATCAGATTTTCGTCTGTTGTGTGTGCTGTTGCTGTTAGCATCATGCACTCAAATGTTTCGAGCAGATAACAATTCTGAGAAATAGTTCAGAAATTCTTTGTTTCAGTGAGTTCGAGAATATTTCATGTGATTACCGCTCACTGACGAAATTTGAATTTTATCACTCTGCCACAAACACAGCAAGTTCTTGCAACGCCTTATCAAACAAAAATATTAAAAAAATCATGATAACATTTTTACTAAGGTATGCCTAGTGCACACGAATAGACTCTGTTCACAACGCTGCAAGATTCAGCGTGGTGACTTTGTCAGTGACTTATGATAATAACAGAAAAACTATAAGTTATAATGTAAATTTTGACATTTGTCAATTGGTGCTTTAGCTTCTAACCATTTTAAGTTCTGTTTATGTTATATAGTATTCTGGTATACTTGACACCTTTTCAACAGCTTGATATAGTACTTGACAGTTATGCTGTATTTTAAGTTCTTAAACGAATCTAACTGTTAAATGAAAAATATTTTCCAATTTTTGAATAACTCCACTTTGAGGCGGTAAAAGGTTTTCTGCTTGTTGCCTGCTAACCTGGCCTCGACGTTCAGAGCAATTACTGTTCCCCGCGGTGATGACTCGTACCTCTGTCCTTTGCTGATATTGAACTACTAGAGAAATACAGTACATACATGTAATGGGTGGTTATCGTGTACTAGTTTCCGGCAAATTGCATCATAAATATGGCATATCCACCAAAATAGGATATTTCAAAATTCAGTCCAGCAGTATGTTCAACACAGACATTAGGGAGATTAATTGACGGTCGGAAGGACAGGCGGATGAATAGACCACTTGTTATTCAAACAGACTGAGAAGTCTAATAATAGTGTATGAGCAGATCCATTGTTCAAGATCACTTGTGTCTCGAGATTAGCGGCAGTAGAATATCAGGAAGAAAGTAGAATCCGAAAATATCGACCTTTTATTAAAAGTGAATTTTAGGTTTACCATTGAAGTAGAACCTTTTCAATTCTGCCTCATATGGACAGGTATGGTCTTCTTGTTTCTGATTAGGGGTATAAAGGTAAAAGGGGTATGGGTCTCCGTTTAGGCTGAGATTTTCAAAGGGCGCTAACCTTCCAATCTCAACAAAAAAATGTTAATAAAATATTCAACTTACTTTTTTCGGGGATCGCACTGCTTTGATTGATGGATTAGTACGGTCGTTTTTGCGCCCAACCTGTTGCCTTCATCAGGGTTTCCAGAATCGAAATATCACTTGTAATGTTTTTCACACAACTCCGTCGCTGAGCAAACCATCACAAGTGATATTTCGATCCTGGAAACCCTTATGAAGGCACCAGGTTGGGCGCCGAAACGTCAGTACTAATCCATCAATCAAAGCAGTGCGATCCCCGAAAAAAGTAAGTTGAATATTTGATTAATATGACGCCTGCTAAAAGCGTAAAATGTTGTACAAAAATGTTGTTAGTTTTGATTAAACCAGAATGTTGCAGTGGCACAGATTCGAATTAAAATAGTGTATTTCCATAACAACCAAGAATACAGGTGGAATCGACAGAGATGGGTTGCTGTAGAACACTTTGTCGTCAGGATAGTGAGACCATTATGAGTTATTTCAATTAATCATGTGAACACAATTTTATATTTAGTGACGATGAAACATCTCGAAGGTCAGTTAGGCGATTAACCAATGCCGTTTGCATAAAGAATGCACAAAATTTATATTAAGAACTCTTTTCAGCAGAAAACTCGGCAGGGTTACATAGTTTCAAGGTTGCTGTAGAAGTTCTAACAGTCAGCAATATTCATACATAACGCATGAAATTAAATCAATAATCAGAATCGTAATTTACTTACTTACTGTGAGCCATTTCAGAAATAAATATAATTAAAAACTAATGTTGATCAAGGGATTATTATTTTTTTTTCTGACATGGCAGTGGTGATGTGAATTTGCTAAGGACTGCTGGTGACGCGGTATTTCAGAGGTGTTGTCTGCAGCGCAGTTGAGTAATGCTGTTCCATGGAGCCGGGGAGGTCATTTTGCCTGACGTAATGGTACGCCGCAATAAATTGGCACCCGAGGTAATTAGCAAGCTGCGGCCGCGAGGGGTAGACTGCCTGCGTGTTGAACCAGCAAAACTCTCACTCTCACCCAGCAAAAACGGGCGCTGCGCCTTCGCAACATACGAGGAACTCGTTTAAATGATAAAGAAACGGAAAGTTAGAAGACGAAAGCAGATAAAAAGGATTCAACTTCAATGTAATGGCATTTTTACTTGATTTCATCTACTCTTAAATGTAATAATTCTATGTTTGGTTTCCAATTTCGGACCGCACATAGATTAATATGCAATATTTTCATATAATATCTACCGTCTTATGCAATTCACAGCACATTTCAAGTAACACCTTGAAACTACGATAGCTAAGAATATTAGCAACTTACGCAATTTCTGCACAATTATGATTAATTAATTATCTAAATCAAGGGCAATATATTTTTTTAGCATTTAGTTCCTTGGTGTTCCCTCTGAATAATCGGTTCGTTACTGGTTAGGACAGTGAGAGTTTTAATTGTACTGTTGGGCGGAAGTTTTTACAATCTTCCATTTCGGTGACTCATTCATCGTTGGATTCGAGTAACAATTAGTGTATATTCCAATGAAATGCCTACATTAGCGGATTTTCTCGTAGCTGACAGAGTGTACAGGACATCGCGTCAGAATGTACGTACAGTAACGATTCGAGTGTGGAAAACAGGCATTTAGGACAAATGGGAATAGTATTGTCAGTTTTTACCTATTTCTGGCAGAGGCTGTAGATGTTGCTGATGTAACAAGTTATACCGTTTAATGAAAGCAAAGAAACGTCTCAATATGATTATTATATCTGTACTGAATTTATTCATACCAAGAAACTCATACGTGTTCTATACTTGTTACTGTGTTTCTTTTCCTTTAAAAATTCTCAGGTAAGAATAGACAAGAAAGAAAATACAACTGAAATCTGGCAATATACTTGTGCATAAATGTATCTGTTCCTGAGAAATTGAAAGAAGTGCAAATGGTGAGCATCAGAAAAAAATATACGAGAACCATTTCAGAGATTAAGCCTCTCCGTACGCTCTAGTACGCGTAATACAGGTATCGTTCATGATCTACAGATATAAATTACTGCAACTCAATACAACTGTGAGCACTTCTTGCTTGTCACTAATGACGATATTTACGAGAAAATGCTTAATTCACTTGGAAAAAACTTTTTCCCACAACTCTTGATGCCCAGAAACATGTTTATCAACTAATTAAAGACGTAGCAATTATTTCTAAAACTTCTTTTGACATTATTTTTACCAGAATCTTTTAGACAAATATTTACATTTTTCAGTTATTAACAAACAAAAACAAATAACCATTTTTAAACTTCATACATACTTTCTGATCATCTTATGAAGAAATTTTTTACTCTTTTGAGAAAAAATATTATTTCCATAATGTTAATTGTTTGGCATTAGAAGAGTATTCACATATACCATAGATTAATTATTAACGAGTTTTTTTAATTACAAGAATATAGTCCATGGCTACGTTATATTCTTGTACTTCTTTTTTACATAAATGACTTCACTAATATCGACAATGTTTACAAAGCAAGTTTCGGTCGCTGAGAGATTGTTCATGCGCTAACTTTTCAGAGATTCAGCCTTCAACGCAATCCGGCCCATGTAGAAGATACCTAACTTAATCCTATAATCTTACCGGTAAAGAAGGTTAGTATGAAAATGGAACCAAGAAGCTTACTACAGTGCTGATAAAATAATGAGAAATATATTGATGCATTTCTTATGTGTTGCTACGTTAGTTAAGACTGTTGAGCTTCTGAAGAATTTTACCAGGACATGACATAAGTGAGCAGTAATTGAAAATCAGGAAAATAAACTTTCCATATCAATTATTCAGGACATATTTCTTACTGAAAATGTTATGTAACTAAGATTTTTATGAAGTAGCTAAAAATGTTGGTTCTGCATTACGTTGTTAATCTACGTATGCACCCACAAATTAAGTCGCAAAGAAGGATGCTCAAGAATTATTTGCAACGTTCAAAATTATGTTTAGAAATATAGCTGCACTTGTGATGCCAGCGTAGTAGAATTTCTACTACTTCTTTTGGAGTAGAAACTCCTGAATAATTTAATATAAATTCTGACTTTAACAATTACAATATTAGCAATAAAATTGCACAAAGGGGGACAATATTTTCTGAAACTTTTTCATGAGTATCTTGCCCCAAGAGATAAAATATTAGTTACAGGGAAACTCACGACTCCTGATTAAAAGTGCAAGAGTTTCTCCTTAGAAAATCTTCTTACACCGTGAAATAATTTTCGTCTTGTAGTATAGTACCTAAGAAAGATGGAAAAAAGTATGCTTTGAGGTACGAAAAGAACAGGAGAAAAATTTACTCATAGTCTCTGATATGTTTTTCTTCGTTTAAAAGTTTATGTAAATACATTTGATTTGAGCCTTTGGAAATTTTATTCAAGTGTAATATATAACAAGGAATGTTACGTGTTTGTAGTCATGGCCAGAAGTTGTCTTCAGTTTTTAATGCTAAGTAATTGTGTTTCCTTCAGTATTAGGAAATATCATTGGCCTTAAGAAATTGTATTGTTTTTATTCTATTCCCGAAGGAGATTAGAGCAAAAGTAATAATTATAATCTAGTAGCCAATTCTGGCATCATCTAATACAATAATTCCCATTTCATCATGTAAATCATATGATAATATGATTTATTGACAAAATAAAGTAATGTCGAAATTAACTGTAGGTTTAAGAATATTTTAATACATTTTTCGGAGTGGACGATTATCCGTAGGTTCCATAGGAACGGAACTGCACGTCCTATTTGTGACACAATGGCTTAGTAAACGAAACCTCCTCCGTGATGTTCCAATCAGCCTTCGGGTAGTGGACTAAATTAGTTTTTAACTATTACATTTCGGTCAGATATGGACCTCGTTAACTGATTGGTAACTTCCTTACGCTTCATCTTTTACCCAACATTACCGAGTTAATTTTCGGTGTTTTCACTCTCTTGATTTCTTGCCTATTCTAAGTTTGGGGTTTTATCTGTAACCATCGTGAATTCATCTTAAGGGAATCAAGTTATGGCGTGTCTTCAGATGTGATTCCCACCATTTTTACCCGAAGTAATTTAGTGTTAGTATTATTCACTTTGGATTTTTTTGTCATGGTGAAGATTTTCCTACCCATCAACTTTTGAATTACTGCACTGAAATTTTTACTTCTATTGAAACTCCACGTACACAGAATCAGTGTAGCTGGTAAATTCTTTGCAACTTCGATTGGTTATTATTTATAATCCCTGCCCTTCTTACCTACGAAAGAAAAATGTTCCACAGCATTATGCCTAAAACCGAGTGCCAGCTTGTGATCATAGTCATCTTTCCGTTTCCGGTTCCACGTCTCATGAGCAATACCAGCACTCTCTTCACCCTCCTCCTGTCTTCCAATGAATCCCATTCCAGGTCCTTTGTTGTATCAGTTACTGAATGTGTCCTGTAATAATTTCTAGACACAAATCTAGAATTTCTTAGCACTCTCCTCAACTCTTGTATTAGATATCAAAAATGTGAGTTGTTCCCAGATGTACATGATCGTAAAGTATTTCCCATTGTTTGTTTGTAAACTCATTTGTGTAAACAGCCTTCAACGTTAGGCATTGCTTTCTATTTCGTAGATATACTTTAATTCAAAGTGATGTCCTATCACTAATACTAATACTAAGATGATACTGTTCTCACATGGGATCAAAGTGAACGTATCTAATCTAATCCAATCAGTACCAGCCTAAGTAAAATTACCTTTTATGTCTGCAAGATGTTGTAATACATGTTACATACATGTTACGTGCTTTTGGATATCTAGAAATAATCTTGTAGGGAGTAATTTATTACAAACTAGCTTCGAGCCCGTCAAAAATGACGGTTTGAACGCCATATTCTGGCAGTTCATATTTTCTGCAGTTGGCTAATTATACAGAATTGTTATTACATAATGCTAATTGCCTTGATTTGGTTATGTTCTACATATTTGATTTACTGTTCACATAGCAGTAAAGTAGTAATTTATGCTGAATTAATTGCGACTTCAGTATAGAACTAATGAAATTAAATCAAATTAGGAATCCCAAAAACTTTTGCTATCAATGTAATATCAGTTTTACTCCTGGTCCAGGCACAATTCAGCACGTTAAATTTGGAGCTACTTCCACCCGTATTAATGAATACCTTTAGTAACATGGCGCTTATGAAAGCAGTTTAATTGGTTTGTAAAACTCATTTCAGAATGAATTATGCTGTAACAACATGTGTCAGTAGCGATTCTGGTCAACTTAACCACAACCTCCACTAAGAATGCGTTCGAAAATCATAGTTTCTATTACCCTCATATGAATAATGATGGGTATCACCTATGGTGGAAGTAGCAATTTATTCAGGAAAAGTTTGTAAGGAAAAATGAATAACGATCAGGTCTCCCGGAAATCAAGATTCCGCCAAAATAACGTTCAGTAACGGCGTAGTAAAACTGCTGTAGTCAATCCCAAGATATATTATTTTCAAGCAGTAATTCCGATGTATTACAGCCTGGACCGGCATAATACAGTTAAATGTATTTCAGCAAGTATTTCTAGAGGAGTCTTGGCGTAATCGCGATCTCCAGTAATCACGATTTATTTATTTTACTTTATCTTACTTTAAATGATGGAAAGTATAATATCAAAAACGGATAAATGTGAACAAATACCACTAACGAAAGTGTTCAGTAAAATATGTGAAAAGGAAATAGACAGTAATAAATAATCTTTAATCAAGCAGCAACATTAGCGAAAGTTTTAATTAAATTAAAATTGAACATAGGCCGGAATGAGATTTGGAATTTACCAATAGCAGAGACCTTGCGGTTGCGTATTTATTAAACTTTGTAAATAATCTGCAATATCTCTGCTCGCCACTATTTAGCTGCAAGAATATCGTTGAAGAATTGATCTGATAAAAAGATTATCTTATTTAATAGCTAACACATGTATCAAAAACCAAGGGTATCATATATAATGGTAGTAGGAATTTATTATGGAAAAGCTTATAAGGAGAAACGAATAAGTCATCTTTAATGATATCTTTCGTTACATGAATACGTTACTGTGGTTAAATTATCCGAATATTTGGTTAGGATTTTAAAATAAATGCATTTCGCTTATGACGGGGACTATAATTTCGAAAACGGATAATTATTACTTATTTGACTAATACATTTCGCATTACGTTTCTCTGA
The DNA here is from genome assembly GCA_031002005.1 of Vandiemenella viatica. NCBI lineage: Eukaryota > Metazoa > Arthropoda > Insecta > Orthoptera > Morabidae > Vandiemenella > Vandiemenella viatica. The sequence continues at coordinate 4,383,528 of JARYHS010013631.1, read as the reverse complement.
GTTTTTAATAAACTTCATTGTTTCTGATCGTCTGCCAAAAAAATTCTTAGGTTATGGTTTAACCTAGTCCTTATAATTGATACAGTTAAAATAGCGTAAATATTGAATTCCCTTCTCCTTACATGAATTTCTCTGTCTAGCTGTAAATGAACGATAAGCAAGATGATGGTACGAATGTAATATGGTGGCTGTTGATTGGCGAGTGAAAGCTGGCACGTGGCCGTTCTCTAGCCAATAGCTGTAGTAGCTATACACGACGTACCCAGACTCCAGATTAGCGTTTTATATAATAGGATGTGTTGAAGATCACAGTGGAGTCTGCAAAATCCGTCAACATTTAAAAGTTGTTGTTATTTATTTCGAAGTATAATGCAGAACGTTTAAAGTCTTGTCTATATAATATTTACTTAAATTACGCATCCTGTTCTCAGATCTGCCAAAATATGACACTGGTATCAATTAAAGGAGAATAGATATAATCATGAATTTTTCAACTAGTGTTCTGTCAAACGTAAGAGACTTACTTGCAGATTATATGAGTTCTGTTTCAGCTATGGAAATTACAATAAATTAAAAAATAAAAATACCTGTCATATTCTGACTAAATTGACATTAATATGGTGACAGAACGTACTGCAAAACCTACATACAGAAAAACCAAGCAGAAAATATAACTACTTCGGATTGTGGAACTTCTTCGTTTTGATTATTCTATTGGTTATGTTCTGAAATGAATAATAATACTTTTATTTTACTTTATATTTAATTTCTGCATACCTACAATGACTATTTAACACATTAAATGGAGTAAATTCTTAACGGTAAAGTAAAAATCTGTCTCCAATTTAAGTAACTAGGACACTTGAAACACCATGAAAGAAATTCCTTAAAGCCACAAATATTCAATAAAAATTCTTGAGCTGCTTTCTTGCCCTTTTCTTCGCTCATCAAAATGTCACATCACTTTTAGTGGCATTCTTTGTCTGGTATGCTTTCACTTTAGCGTGCCACTCCAGGTGAAAGATTTCACGGACGGTGCACGAATGTCTTACGTCACACTGACACAAATGATTTCAGCTATTTGCTTGATATATTCTGCTTTTATCTGTTTCCTGATACTACTGCTGTTTTAACAAATTATCCGCACAAACCTTCTAGCATTACAACGTTCTAACAATATGGAACTGGAGACAGCAGCGACCAATAAAGCAAGTGATCTGAGGGTTCCAAAGGGGAACTGTAGCAAATTATCTATCGTATAATTACAACACTGAGATTAAGTCTAACTCCATAATTTTTCGTTTAATTGCATCTCACAATACCACTGAGAACAGTACTACCGTGTGTTGAATATTCATTAGTACTGGAATGAAAGTTACGCAATTTTCTGGAACTATTAAGAATAAAAACTAAACTCTAGAGTCTATTCCTTGGAGAAAAGTGAAAGACATAATGAAACTCCCTTAGTTGATACCTGACCTACATGATTTAATTTTTCGTGAAGTTTTAATGCGCCGAAGCGCAAATTTGCGTATCTCGAGCTGATTTAAATTCGTTACTAATTAATCTACTAAAAGCACATATCTTTTGACCATATTCTTCCAGGAATTTTCTGTAACTGCTGCTTTACATAACTTTGCTTACAAATTTCTAGGACGCCACCATATATGACAAAAAGTATTGGCAAACTACCACGTGTAAAAACTATACCAAATTTACTGATCATCATTATCTGCAAAGAAATAAATTTTTCCTCCTCACTTATGTTCATTTATTGTTACACCATAAAACTATAGGAATCAAAATGCATTTCAAAGCCTTAAACTCTTCATTGTTGAAGATCATCAACTTGATATTATTGGTTTATTATTATTATCTGCAATTGGACCCTGTCGGATCACGCAAAGCCTTAACGATTAAGTTTTCTGAGTTTCCATATAGCTTTCATTTTTTCCCCGTGGATTCTCTTCCTTTCTTCAGTCCACTTCGTCCCCGGTCTATTAATGACTTCATTCTCTGGCGGTACTTCCCACTTGTTAATTTTTTCTCTGTATGTTTGTCTATCTACGATTTCTGATGAGTTTATGTGGGCTTTATCCATGTCTTTTTTGATCTCCTGGACCCAGGGCATAGTTTTTAGCGTTTCTATATACGTCGCAATTTTATGAATCAGTCTTATTGCTGGAAGTCTGTGGATATGTCCATAAAATCATAATCTTCGTTTCCTGATGTCTGCCGCGAGATTTGACAGTGTTTCTGTTGTCTTTCGAGATTTAAGTCTATATTCGTCATCTGTTTTTTCGGGGCCAAGAATCTTTCTCATAATTTTGCGTTCTTGGTTTATTGTATATAGCGGTATTTTTTCCTTGAATTCAGCTACTAATTTTATGTTTACCAATTTTATCCGATGTTGTAAAACGTAAATGGGTGATGGTTACAGAACAACCTTCTTTTCATTTTTTATTTTAAAGAGTAATTAATGCACGGAAAACAATTATTTATTTAACAATAATGTTATCGATTTGTTTATCGCTGGTTGTGCCTTTAACACATCAAGCAAAAATAACAAACGTTATCCCACGATTACACGGTTAAAGACATGAAGTTCGAGGTCGCAAACTGTGCGACATATTTGTCCAACTTGCGAGGCGTAGTGTACTCGTAAAACAATCGTATAATGCTGACAGTAAAAATCAAATGGTATTCTCGGTTTTAGTGTTCGTGTACTAAAGGGTAGTGATGTAAGTACACGTAAGTCTACATTTTATAGACTATGCTGCTCTCTGCAAGAGTACTGAAGTGCTGTCCAAGTTTCTGTATTTACTGTAGCCGGAGAAACGTATATGCAACAGCTTGTAGCGAAATCTTCCTGTTTTCGAGCATCACATTGGTTATCTCGGTCTCAAAAATTGATGTAAAACATTTGGAACTGGTTTATAGGGAATATCCTCCTTCACTATAAACATTTAAATGTATTTATAGCAATACTGGAGGTTTTATAACTGTTTCCACTTGATATATTCACCAGTCTTTGGTACTATACCGCATTATTAAGGAAAAAAACCAACAGTAAAACTTAAGAGCGCAGACATATGTTCCTTTATTTTCAAGTTGTGATCGTAACCGTCAATGACGAAATCATTGATTTATGATGTGTCTAGGTAACAAGTAACTACAGGTTAGTCCCTTTTTTGATGCTCTTTAGCAACTGCAGATATTTTTTAAGTACCCCGACAGGAAAAAGTTGTTGTTTTTTTTTTTTGTGCTGGAATATTATAAGTATTGTCACGCGAAAAATAATTTCTGGGTAAGAAATATTACTGAGGACATCCCATATAATTTCAGATTTGATGTAATCGAATAAGGTATAGAAAATAAGTTAATACAATAAATTGGTACGATCGTTGCGAGGATTTAAATCTCTCCATTATATATAAAGGAATGTAGATAAGGCGAATGAAGATAAATGTTCTTGAGCGAAGATGAATCAACCATATTAACAGAGTAAATATCAATCTTCTCCGTGAAGAAAAAAGAAAAGTACAAAAGATCACTTCAGCTATGCGGACACGAAAAGTTTCCTTCTGAATCTAGCCTGAGATACGATACTGCTTCCTCAACTCAATTAAGTGGTGCTAAGTTTAGTTTCAGGCTTATTTCATTCATACAATGTGTTTCGTATAAGTAATGATAGTCAGCTCTAATATTTGACTTAACCAACACGACTGGAAACAGCACATGTGACTAAGAAATGAATGACTTTTTGAAACAAAATCAAATCACTTTTGTTAGGATCACATCGTCGAAACGCAAATCTCTCTCAATAGAGGAGACAGGAAATCAGTTTTTATAAATATCTCATTAGAATGAAATTACACTTTAAAACAGTTTGTACTACCATGTAACTCAATCTTTATGTGTTAAATATTTCGAAAGTATACCAAACCAATTCAGTGTAAAATAAATTATTGCACTGGAGGAATGCGGAGGTAAAAACAAAAAGTAGAGTTGAAATTATATAAACAGAGTTTTTTTTGAAGTATTTCGATTGGTTTGATGCAATTCTCCATTCTTTCCTATCTTGTGCTGACCTCTTAATCTCAACATGCTCCTTACAACCCACATCCTCAATTATCTGCTTCATATATTCTAATCTCTGTTTTCCTGTACATTTCTTCCAATTGACTGTTCACTCCACTAACAAATTAACCAATCCCGCATGTCTCAAAATATAACCCACCATCCTATCTCTTCCCCACATTTCAAACGCTTCAATGTTCCTTCTTTCTGGTATCCTAAAAGTCCATGCCTCACTACCGTAATGTGTTATGCTCCACAAATACAGTATTTAGTGTTAAATCAATAATTGAAAATAAAACATATATCTTTTTCCTGGGGGCTCTCTTTGCAAGTGCTATTCTGACTTTAACATAATTCCTGCTTCGGTAATCAGCTGTAATTTTACTTCCTAAGTTGTAGAATTCTCCTATTGTATCGTACCATGTTTTTATATTTAATCTACTATTATTGCTATCATTTTCGTAACATTTTATCACTTTTGTCTTGATTCTGTTTATACTTAGTCCAAAATTTTTCTTCAGTATTTTGTTCATGCTATTCAATAAATTATCAATATTCTCAGTGTGTTATCATCAAATCGTATTTCTCCTCCTTGATAACTTATGTCACATTCAAGTTTTTCTTTCACTTCCTTTATTGCTTCATCTACATACAAGTTAAATATTTATAATGGGAGAGACTTAAGTGGCGCGTATGTAAGCATGTTTTACTAATTTCAGTTTTACGACTACATTCCTTACCGGTGACATGGTCATTTAGATCTTTTGACGGTGAAGTTGTCGATTTTGAATAGGTTATTGTAATACTATAATTTATTAATAATAGTACTTAGTGACTTCTGGATGCAGGAAACACTGACTGTGAAACGAATAATTAGTTAAACAGGTGAAGTCTGGGTATTTTGTTTACCTCTCGCAGCTAGCCATGAACCATGCTTAAAAATGTAATCTAACCACTACTATCAAAAAAGCTGAAACACAGAAGTTACGACAAAAATGAAAGATAATTTGGTTCCTATGCACAAGTAAAAGTAAGAGTTTTCGACGCATTGACTGTAATTAGTATTACAGGTATCGTCATAAACAATTGTTACACAGATCCTTTGCTATACGGAAATGTAATTACCTGTAGAAAGGCGTATCTACTTCTTTTCACTCTCTTTGTATAGATCTTTATGAGTTATATGTGTGCAATCGTTCTTCCTACAATATGTTTGCAGCTTTATCTGTCATTAACGCAACTGAAAGGAGACTGCGATCAAGATAAAAACTGATTTGTTGCCAATACATAATTTTTCTGTCTCCTCCGTTAAATTTCGTCTTTAAATAAACTTTAGTTTTTTCATATAGCTTATTAAACTATCCCCAGATCATAGATACACAGCAAACATAATCAATGAATCTCTGAAAATGAAAAAATATTTACACGAAAACAAAATGAATGTTGCAGATTGCGTTGTCCATATCACAATTTATAGTGATATTTTTCGTGCAACGTTTTTGCTGCAGCTGATTACTTTATCATGGACACCTACTGCTTGACACAGTCTGTAAAATTTACCCTTTGCTAGTTATGAATAGGGACAATCGCGTATACTAGAATATGTCGAGTTGACGAAGTGGGATACGACTTTAGAAGACAGAAACAAGAAAATCTTCTTGACTCTGGGTCTGGAACCGTGACCACAAAAAGGGGTTTTAGACTAGACGAAAAACTAAAATACTTAATAGATTCAGTGTATCGAATGTATGGAACAATTTAAAACAACGTCAGAGTAAATTTCGTATAATTTGGATTTGCATGATGCTTCAAAGAGAAATGGTATTTTATAATGCATGTTGTTACAAAGTAGAAGGCTGAGGAAATGAGTTTCTCCTATACGCAAAGAAAACTCTTTATGTAAATTCTAGCTATCCAAATTGAGGCGTACCTTCTTTGAATCTATTAACATAATTTTCGAAATACACTATCAATAAACTAAACAAATTGGCATGAAAGGTGTGTTGCTATAGTAAACCTTACATCACTTTCATTGCTTGTTTGACGATTTTGAATGCTTAATTGATTTCATCTCTAATAGTTTCTCAGCCCAAGCAGTCGGAAATAGATATGTTTTGAGACATCACACAAAAATCACAATAACATTTTCGCAAATCAGTGAGAGGATGTTTAAGTATTATTGTGACCAGCAGTGTTTCACTGATATACCACTTATACGTGGAAGCATATTACACGTATGGTGACTGAACACCATAAGCAAACAATAAGCGACTTAATTAGAAAGAGTTATTCTATTTTATCCCGTCAACAGTCAGTCAATTATAGAAATAGTTGCAGAAACATGGTAGCACGTTAATGAGAGTGATGCGAGGTAAAATAAACAAATTCCCAAAGATTGCAGATGGTAATTTTGCTGATTAGGAAGTTATTTTCATGTTTGATCACAGTCAACTCCACTGGCGAAATATTAACTTCAGATACCATTGCCGGACATAAGTGTTATCTGTTAGCCGTCGCTTGTTCAATGATTCTCTCAATTAGCCCACAGCGACATGTACTGAACGTAGAGCCAAGCCAAATATGGGACCCAATGGTAAAATTTGCGCTGACTGTTTGGAGTTTAAATACATTAACAGTAGACACTAAATAGTTACTATTCCAAAGCGGTCTACAGGAAATTTATACCGAGCGTGGTGGGTGAACGGTTAACGTTCTGGCCCGGCATTCGAGAGGACGCGGGTTCGAATCCCCGTCCGGCCTACCAGATTTGGGTTTTACATGGTTTTCCCAAATCACTCCAGGTGAATGCCGGGATGCTTCTTTCAAAAAGGCCATGGTCGAATTCCTTCCCGTTCCTTGTCCCCAGTCCCAACCCGCCTCTAATGACCTTAGCCGTCGACGAGGCGTTAAGCACTAAGAAAAAAAAAAAAAAGGAAATTTATGATAGCTGAATCATGTTTATAATAACATAGTTGAACAGTCTACCAGATATATATGATATTGCATTTATATTTTTGTCTAATAATATGCTATTTGAAGTTGATATTTATCCGTGACGGGTGTCTACTAATTACAAAACGGTACAAAAAACCCATATCAGACAAGTTACGTAATATCAGGCAGGTCACCATCATTTACATTAAAGATTCTCGTTTAAAACAAAACAAGTTTCAAACTTGCGTTTATCAGCACTATTGTTTATAATATTATTGGAGTTTAAACAATATTTTGCACAAAACTAACTGAAGACATACGTACCGCTCACTATAGTGCTATTAGATTCTTAGTAAATTGCTGCTACTGCTATCTCGTCACGACAGTTTGATATTGAATTGTAGTTACTCAGACATAATTCATTCCCTGTCTTCATCAAGAACTTCTTCCATCTCACCCTATCTTCCGATGCGACAAAGGTCCATATCAGTAGACTATGGATTATTCAGGTCTCGCCGTTGCCCTGACAAACAGTTGCGCTCGGAGGGAGCATCAGACAGAGGTGACATACAACCCCGTTTGCTCGTGAAAAATTCAAGAGCAATCCCCACTGCAAGCTACAGAGCCACCAGCTGAAATATAGACCTTCCGAAGGCCAATAGTCCACTCTCCAGGAAAAGGAGACCTATTTGTGAGCTGGGAAGGTTGCTGCGCAATGGGTTGCTCAGTCCTTTTCCTAACAACGCTCTCCTGTCTACACGGGACAGTGTGAACCTTCTTTCGGTACAAGGCCGGTCAGAAACCAGACAAAATTCCGACAACGCATTCTTCTCGTACCTGCTCCGCAATTTTATAAACGATGTTGGTCAGGAATGTGTTCTAGAAGCTGAGTCGTAACAACTTTTGAATAATTCAAACATATTCATGAGCAGTGAGAGAAAAGAAAAGAGATATCCAGTCCAGTATACTCTTGTTACGCGATCATCTTATCACTTCGTCGAGATTGATTGCCAATTGATGTATTCAATTTTACCTGGACGGTGAAAGAATACCAATCTAACAGTGTGATCCATTTTTTAACTTTTGCTAAAACAGTTGTCAAAAAAGATTTATTTCAGAAACACGGATGTTCAGTTATTTGGATTCTAAAATGATTTTAAACCATAGAACAACCTTAAAATTGTCTTCCAGTAATAAATCATATTTATTGTACGAAATTCGTACCAAAGTGTGGTCCTCAAAATCTTTGGTAAAATAATTTGATTCGTTACTCTGCAAATATATTCTTACTATTACATTTGTTTTTGTATGTACAATTTAGCACTATAAATTTGGTTTTTTTCCTATTGAGATACCTTATTAAAAGTAATTACTATAGAGCAATCATGAATGAAAACACCATATGGTTCCTAATTAATTTAGACACCTCACTATGTGAAGAGTTGATTTTTTACCCAGAATTTTTTTTCTTTATTGTTAGCGGTACTAGACATATCCTGTAGATTTCCTGATAGAAGTGTCATCCACGTCATACACATTTTTACCTGTGCATGTCACAACCAACGTATAACAATCCCAGAGTTTTTATACAAAGTAATATTCCTTATAATTATAGCGCATACATTACTTCACTACAACAAATAAATGAGATGCGAACAGAATTAAATGTATTAACGGAATGCCTAGAACATTAAGTGACATGGTAAAAAATGACCATTTAAACACCATCTCTGCGAGTGGCAGGTGAGAAGCTTTTAGCATGGCAGCAGAAGGGTACATTTCTTTTCTATGTAGTATCCCATAGTTCAATACATTTTGTTCAACGTTACTTCAATCGGATGGTTTCCATCCCTGAAATGCGGTACCGGAAAGTATGAAAAACACCCGTTTTCAGCTACTATCATCGCTTCATTTGACTCAAATTGATTTCCAACGATTTTATTTAGATTTAGAAATTGTCAGAAGTAAGAGACAGAAACTTCTGACTAGTAGGATGGATGTTTCAACTCATCCTACTCCTGATTTCTCATTTTTCCCATTGACAAAGCACATATTCAAGTGCTTAACCATTATGAAAGATTATTATTATTATTATTTGTAGTCCAGGTCTGTTTTCGTGAATTTTTTTTATCCAATTAGTTAAGAATAATTGCGTGTATAATTCTTAATTATTGTTACTATATTACTCTGAGTTTTATACAATCAGAAAAATCCTTTTATGACAGGAATCACCTTTCTGACAATTGGAATCGAGTTCACCTTTCTTGGTGCAGAGGTACCAAGATCCAGCAACTGTGTTGACTGCTGTTTTGTTCCTTGCGTGGAATGTTTGGTCCGCGTGTTATACACAGTAACAAGTGGACACAAAATTGATAGTATCCTCCTTAAAATGATCCAAAAATTGTTCAGAGTTTTTCTTTCTCACTTGGTTTGGTGAGCAATTCATATTTGATTCTTCGTGTAAAATGTAACGTATCATTTCTTCTTATATATATGCGGCCTCAGCTGCACCAAACACTTATAGTGTAATTTCCGTTCTTCCTATACAGTGTCGTGCTCCGTCTCTATGTTTCATCTGTAATTGCAGTTTTTGGGCCATCTTCACCTGTATCAGCTTCAGGAGTGCGTAAAGTCCAGACAACCATTTCTTCGTTATTGAAGTCATTGCAGAAGTCTTAAAAATCCTTACCAGCTTTGACTGAATTTGCGTTGGCTATAAATCTTTAAACATAAAGCATTTTATGAAGCCACGACATTTGCGTATATCCATTTCACACAATTCGACAATTTTGAAGAGGTCTGTAAACTAAATTACTTCAAAGGTTAAGCTGTACCTGATCTTAGATAATTTCTACACTTGTAGCAACTTACGCTCGTAAAAACGAATGGAATAGAATAATGCATCAGTATGATGACAACTGGTAAATTTGAACCAACCTTGAGACCTAGCATTCTGCAGTATATTGGTTCAAATCCTCGTCCGGTTTGGTTTGCTAAAGTTTCCTAAAAAAAAAAAAATGTTGGTAGTAGGCCTAAAGGGTAGGAAATAGCGAGTCAAAGATGACAGTGCTCTCTGTGTTCTCATACATAATACCTATTGTCGCTGACAGAAACCAAACATATATTTTAGTTCCACTGATCTTAGATTGCGACTTCTCTAGTGGCAGAAGAGGATTGTAATCGGGAAGGAAATTGCCTTAATGAATTTAGAGGTGGGATGGATTTGGGACAAGGAACGGGAAGGAATTTGGCCATGGTTTTTTTAAAGGAAGCATCCCGGCATTCGCCTGGAGTGATTTGAGGAAACCATCGAAAATCCAAATCTGGATGCCCGGACGGGGATTCGAACCAGCTTCCTCCAGATTGCGAGGCCAGAACGTTAACCGCTCACCCACCACGATCAGGCTTTTAAGGAATCCAGGGAGTCACCAGGGAAGACTTACGGGATGCCGAAATCATGATGGCCTGACTGGGTATCGAATCCGCCTCGTCTCGAATGCCTGGTCCGAACGTAAGCCACTCACATTAGGCACCTAGATTTATGCATCGGTGGTTTTAATTAGATTCTGCTTTGTGTATACTGCATTGTTTGAATGGTTGGACATTAAGCTTAAATGACCAAAACCACTGGACGAAGTGTATTCCTCTAAAAAAATACTGTGATTTTTTTAGGGACTACGATAAATAAAATGAAAAATGTGTGGATTCATTTCAGCACATCGTTCAAATCTCTTTGTAATTTCTTAACGTATTTTGTTTCTAATACATAGCAGTTATGATGAGAGTTTAGAAACAATCCACTAATCAATTTGTTGTGGAGCTTTCGACTTGTGTGTTTGTTAGTGATGACTATAAAGTATCTTTTTAAAGCGTCTTGTCGAGTCACTTGGTCTGCTGGTGCAGTAGCTAAGGGTCTGACTGGAAATAGAAACATCCACAGTTAGAATCCCGATCTCGGGAGGGATTTTTCAAAGACCCTTATCCCCACCGTCACCTTTGGCATAGCTCTGCAGTACGTCAGATTGCTTCTGTTGTTCGGATTTGACGTTAAAATATCTCCTATTCCTGTTGCAACTATTGGGTTAGGTTAGGCGGCTACGATAGAGAACTACCCTACTGGTAAGAAATCCTGTCACCAGTTCCTTACGTCCAGACGAGATTACATATTATTTCTACGTTAGAACAGAAGTCTAGCATATAAATAAGAAACAAAATTTTTATAGGTTTAGAGACAACCCTACCACGTAATTACCAAGCCTGGTGGGTGAGCGAGCACCTTCGGACTGGCATTCGGGTGGTCTGAAGTTCAACTCACCGTCCGGCGATTCAGACTTCAATTTTCCATGGCTTACCGAAATCACTCCAGTAGAATTCGTCGTCCCTGTCTCTTTCCTAGCTCTAATGACCTCGACATAGACGAGCTGCAAAGCTCAAAGCAAACAAAAAAATTCATGCTGTTTTAATCCACTGTTTAGAGTAACTACAATAGCAAAAGTGCTCGAAGGGCATAAGGCAACCTGGTAACTACCACCCACTAGTGGGCGCTCCAGCTTTCATGGTGGGCAGTATGGGTTTCGACCGATACTGAAGCACTTTAGTTTTTCTTTAATTTTTCTGATTTAAAAAAAAAAAAGTCAAGTAATTTACTGATGTCAATTTGCAGCTTGAAGGAGCTAATAAAACTCTTATAGGTTGTGTCATTATTTATCAACAAACTTGAACCACTTCGTTATAATCTACTGAAAAGAGAATTTCATCATTATCCTTAATTATTATCTACAAAAGATAATATAACTGCAGAGGATACTGAAACTCAACAAACTTACATTGGACATGGAAAAACGATTTGAAGGTATTTTGAAATTGAAGGTGAATTACTTTACCGCAAGAGGATGATAAAACTTGCCAAGAAGAACTGTTATGAATCATATATGATGAAGAATGCAAACACGAATTCGATAGTGGTGGATATAGAAACCTGCGGCTATGAAAAAGCCTGTCTTATATCTAAATATGTAGAAAATTATATTCAATATATTGGTATAAGTACATTTCCATATCTCATATAAACAGGTTTAAGTGCTGTAAATCATATTATTTTCGAAAGAGGAAATCTTCGTTTGTTCATCACAGAAATTGAGCCAGATATCCAGTATTTAATTTCATAGTATCAGCCACAGGGAACTCATTAATAAATTGAATAGTTAAATGCAATTTATGCTCCTTTCTACGCAAATTAATTAATTACTGTAAGTCATTTTATAAATATTTATTCTGCCAAACTTGTCAGAAGTCCGACATAAAATATTTGGTAAGTCTCAACTCCGCTTGATAAATTTTATAAAGTTACTTCCTCACTTTAAATATCACAACTAGTGTGGCACCGGTGGGCGATTATAAAATTTTACTACTGATAGTGATACAAAAGTGGGCGGTAGGTAAAAAAATGTTGACAATCTTCGGTATAAAGCATTAACAAAAATATTAAAATAATACCTCTTGAGACACTTTTTCAACCATCAAGTTCAATAGTAGGTTGCATGGGCGTAAAATATTTCTAGACAAATACATTCATGAAAGATATCAGAAAATCCTTAGTTAGCATATACGAGAATTCGCTCCAGACGAATATAACAATTATAAAAATCTGATTTGTCAGTATCCGCTAGCATAAACAATCGGAATGTTATAATATTTGATTATTGCAGGCTATTTCTTCAACAGTTGCTTGTTAAACTAATTATTATTTAGTAAATACGCCAATACAACTGTTCTAGGATATTCTTTATTTTTCGGACGCGTTTAGCCTCTCGTCGAGGTATCCTCAGCGTACAATGTTTTCTGTAATATGCGATTAGTTATAATTTGAAAAAATTGTTTTCTTTACATATAACGAAAGTATTCTATCTATAGGATGCGTAATATGACTTATATTTAACATACTAGTTATGAATTATCTTATAGTTTACATTGTTTACATTGGTGTAATAGGATTGGATTTATATCGCAACTTACATTTACATTTTGAGGTATATCAAACTATATAGCTAAACACAATAGTGGAAACAGCATGCTGGTTGAGGTCACAGAAGACCAACTACCACACGCGTCCGAAAAATAAAGAATATCCTACAACAGTTGTATTGGCGTATTTACTAAATAATAATTAGTTTAATTGGAATGTTGTTTATGAAATTAAAAAAAAATATATAGTAGGCCTATTGATGCTTCTTTGAATTATCCCTTTTGGAGGGCCGGACACACTTTCTGACGAACAGCGAGCGACACAAACATGTGCCTTGTCACCTTCCATTGTGCCGACCTGACATAGAAGCATTGATGAACAGGACATCGTTGTTGGTTGCGCCGTAATTAGATCGATGAGTCCTTGTATTACGGGACAAAGGGACGCAAGATGATAACAGGCCATTGTTTGTCGCCTCGCGCAGGTTGCTGACTTCATGATGACCTAGCTGCGTCTGGTGGTCATTGCCGTCTCAAGCGCTGTGGAAAACCACCTGATGCGTTAGCTGTACTAACTGACCTCAGCCCCGGAGCTATAAGGCACTTTAGCTGTTACTTTAGATGTTCAGCCGCATTCCACCTGTCTTCCCTTCCAAAGTCTAAGCTTTATCTTCAAATTTTAAATGAAAATGAATAAACCCGCGCTCCATTTACATCCACCCTATTAGATGGAATGGTAATGTTGGGTTTGGTATTCTGTAGGTCCCGAGTTAGAGAGAATTCTTGATTTTGTTTTCTTGCGGTAATCCCTGTCAAATGGCTGAATAAATGTCTGTTTGGTAGACTCCCCATCCCTTGGATAATCCTTCCATTGCTCAGTTAACTAAACTGAAAACTATAAATTGATATGAACTACTACGTGAAATATTATTAATTTATTTGAGTGGTGTACTCGCCTTCTTTTGGACAATACTCTTCTCAGGATTCATTGAAATTTCAACATATGTAATTGGGGCAGAGGAAACGAAATAGATTTCGACTGCGTGAAGGATCCATCGTAGAATTAACTTAATTAACGTTTTTTTAAAGAATACATCTGCTCTCCTTACTGTAGTTCCATGGTTTGAAAAGAGTTTACCAACGGATGTGCACCTTCATGATATTTTCATTATTTACCTCATAAACTATTATAATTTTATATCTGTATATTACAAATTTGTGTCAAATGCGAAATTCATTACGTAACAATGCAAATTACTTAGATAATTACATATATTTAATAACTTACACAGTCTAATTTATTGACACCTGTCATGTATGCATGGTATCTGATAATGAAAGACACTGCCAATGCTGCGCGTCTGATTGAAACTCTTTAGGCAATAATTGCGGTGATCAGTGTGGTTCCGAGTTCACCTGCCACTCTTCCTTGTTATATTCACCAGTTATTGCAAACTTGTAATTTCATTATAGTAATAATCAATGAGAGACTGACTGAATTCTTATCCCGAATACACCTTTCCTGAAATGCGTCCAGCAATGTCAAAGTTCTTGCAAGAGAAGTGTGCAGAATCAACTATAGCTCTTTCTAGGAGATTAAACATCCACGCGTGTAATTGTTTTAGTTTTTTAAAAAGTGTTTTGGACAAATCTCCTAAAATATCTCTGTAATCAAGAAGGGGAGGAATTTTAATAAAAAAATATTTTCCAATATTTCTTATATGATTGTATCAATCCTCCTTCTTTTGCTTTGAGTTAGAGGTATTGCTTGCTTCTAAAGATGTATCCAGACTAATAACATTTTTTGTCGAATATTTACGTATCCGCATAAATTTTAAAATCTAGCTAAATTGCTCAATACTTCCGTTCATACTTCTGGAACAAGGTGTTCCAATTTTCTTTGGCTGACAAACAGAATACGGAAGAATAATGTTACAAGATTATGCCACTAGCAAATATCCACTACACCCACAGAAGTGTTCATGCATTAATTATTTAATTATCAACGTATATAAATAGACAAAAGAAGTTAATTTGTACAAAAACTATATTTCTCATTTGTTCTATCTGTTTTTGCACACCCGTCGAGTGAAGGAGCATGAGAGTTTGACGAAATATTTACAAATTTATCATAAATATTCTATTCGTAAAAAAGGATTCAATTATAAATCTCCAGAAACCAATAAAAGCCAGAGAATACTGTCTTTTTTTAAGCTGTTTTTGAGGACTGAAGTTGCATAAGCGCAGTGATACTTCGTTGTACTAATGAAATAGGTTTCCGAAATAGATCCGTGTGTAGTTTCTGGTATTGATTACTTGACGATAATATTTTGTTTTCCAGCCAGTGTAAAATTACGATTAAAATATGTGAGCTGTTTCTGCGTAACATGAAGATTTAGAACCCTAGTGAAAATATAGTCTTACAATACACTCTATGCAACGAAAGATTTGTTTGCTAGAGGAAGAAATGTGCAATAATATCATCCCTGAAAA
This sequence comes from Vandiemenella viatica, assembly GCA_031002005.1. NCBI lineage: Eukaryota > Metazoa > Arthropoda > Insecta > Orthoptera > Morabidae > Vandiemenella > Vandiemenella viatica. The sequence continues at coordinate 4,368,057 of JARYHS010013631.1, read as the reverse complement.
ATAATTATCAACAGAATGAACTACTGTTTTTAACTGCTGTCAGACGAACAAACAGACATAGATCTTTCTGCCAACAAGGGTTGCAGTTCTTGTTATTCTCTAAATTAATTTCCTTAAAAATTAACATTGAAGAGTATCTTACTTTACATGTCTTGCTAACATTTAATAGTGCAGCAATGATGAACTAATCGTTTAAAATTTTACTTCGATCAATTTCATTATCAAATGCTCCAGGTATGATGTCATACCTGCAATATTATTTTATTAATTGTGAACTGTGACGTTATATGAAAATCTTTTTACTCCGAAATTTTTATTTAATGATCAGTATTTATTTGTTTTTCTTATTAATTCACCTGGTCCTGTCAACAAGATCAAGTAATCTATTCTTATTCTTCCACATTGTCTTCTTTCCTCTTTAAGCGTCCAAACGTTTTCGCGAAGTCAGTCATCTGCAATTCCTCCCACATTATACAGCAATTTATTTCCATATCCTTCACTCCGGTTGTTCAGCGAGAAAATATGGGGGCGTTTCTGATGTCTTCATTGCGTTTTTTACTTTCATGCTGTTATTATTTTACCTACCACTGAAATTTAATTTCTCGTGACTGAATATTACTAATATCTTTTCGTCAACTAATTCTTACGTACATAGATCAGAGAAGGTGTTGGTATATCCTTACAGAAATTCGTTTGAGTTTTCGTCCTCGTACTTGTGCGTAAGGTATTTCCTGTGATTACCGACCAAACTGATTACCTTCCTTCTAATTTCATACTAACCCAAACAGCACTTCTTTGACCAACAGTGTTAAAAACAAATTGAAAATTATGGAATTTATTTCTGTTTGATAACTCGGATGCTGGTGTACAGTTTTACACGGCATACAGTATGAGGTAAACAACGAGTAAATTTTGAGCAGTAATTTTCTTCTTTTACTTCGAAACTTGCAAGAAATATCATCCAGAAGCCTTGCCGCGAAGCTCGTATTTCTTTCTAAGAAGTAAACATTACGAGAAACCTGAGCTAGCCTTTAAAATAGATGGAACTTTTTTTTTAGAAAAAAAGATAATCTTAAAGAGCGGATTCAATTTAAAAATAAAATACTTTTTATAGAATTTTAAGTTGATTCTGTGACTGGATAACCAACTATGTCTCGTTCGTATCCGAAAAGCAGCTTATAAACAATGATAAGTTTGGAGACAGTCACATAACGAAAGGAACGTAAGGCTACTCAAATAACTAATTTTTACAATAAATCAATAGGAGTAGAATGCGGTGACTCAGATAATGCCAACTTGTCTATTTAACAATAAACAACTTTCCTAATAGGCCTAGTACCGTATTATGGGTAATATAAATACATTAAATCAAAATATGATTAGTGCAGCTTTGGCGACCTATCCGATGTTTCTCTGAACAATATATTGGAAAAAAATGCACTCTTCCTCAAGAGTTATATAACAGCTAAATAAGATTGTTTAAAAAACATTTGTTTGCCTTTATACATCTATTACTATCTCATAAATTGACAACCATTGTTCACCTCATGTTAATCTTAAAGAGTTATTTATCAACACCGTTTTCACATAATAATGCATGAAGTAAAATACAAACTGTAATGAAAAGTAACGACCAGTTTCTGTCACCAAAATGTGACCGTGCTGGCTTTGACGTATTCAGCTCGACATAAAACGTTGCCAACAAAGCTCTCTTTTGATAGCGTGCTTCGCTCTGATAGCTTTGCTTTTCACTCCAAAACGACGGGCCGTTATTTTCATGAATTCAGTAAGTACGTTCTTGACGTCAAAAACGTGTGTTTCTGAATGGCTTTCTACCGGCGTGTGTTTTTATTATGAACCAACCAGTTTGGATTCTGTCAGAACATTAAAGTCCTGAAGCATCAAACTCTGATTCCCGTGCCTCCGCCAACAGACTACAAATAGACTCTCCCATAAACCAGAAGCGTGTTTATAGTTCTTGTTGACATTTTTACAACACACCAAAACCATTCTTGTGAAGTCTATATCGTTCTTAAATAGTATCAGTGCACTGTGGACTCCAATTATGAACGCGGGAAAGGGCAACGGCGTACCACGAAGTCCTCTTTTATTTCATTCGAATCTTATAGTTCCAGACATCAAGAAAGAATACTGCGTATGTTAATTTTATATCTGGCTTCATTCATCTGGTCTATTTTGTCGTTTCGACCGCTAATTTTCCGAAAAAGCTGTATTTCTGTACGCTCAAGACGTTTATCGCATTGTTTTTCATAAAGTATAGGCTACCGCTGTTTCATACATTTGTTATTTCTGCCGTTGAAATCAAAGCTGTAATCAAATACAGAACGGTTTCATGAAAGTGGTAGATACCTCCGCAAAACAAGAGTTTCAACATTGATCTGATTCTTTGTGGATACGCTATGGGAAGTTTTTGGCTCAAATGTGAATTTATATACTAACCCCAAACGAAAAATCAGGAAATTCTTTCAAAGTCGAGGAAAATTTATGACACTCATTCTTTTAGAATAAATATTCTCAAAATTTATTTATTGTTACATTATACAATTATGTATAAAATAAACAAATTTGCAGGCAGTAACTTTTTGACGCTTATGTTTTTAATTTGCTTAAAGCATTCTGTTCTCAAACTTAATCACAAAATATAAATTTAATCTCTATTTATGCCATAATAGGTTCATTCCCTTTCATGATGCTATTGAGTTTCTTGTAATGGGGTGGTTCTTAAAAGAACCGGAACGCGGAATATTAATGAAACAAATTGCTTATAATAGGTAGGGTCCGTGCTAATTTTTCAAATAACAGTGGCATTGGGCAGATCGCATGAACAGGTTTCGATCCAGCCATAATGATTTTGGTTTTCCATGATTTTTCGAAATCATTCCAGGGCGATGCATCCAAAAGGCCATGGCCGAATTTCTTCACGTTTCTTGTAACCAAACCAGCTATAACGATATCGATGAGCCATGTTTGCACTATGGGTGCCACGGCAGCTGACTACGGAATTGAAGCAGCGGCGTGTTGACGCATGGGAAGAACTTCTGCAGTGCCTGGAATGTGACGGTGATGCCTTCCTTGCACGAATCGTCACCGGAGACGAAACCTGGGTCCATTACCATCAGCCTGGCACGAAGAGAGCGAGTAAAGAATGGCGCCATTCGACATCACCAAAACAAAAGTTTCAAAAACAAAGTTTTGAACACAGCCATCCGCAGGAATGGTTATGCTCACCTGCTTTTGGGACAAAAAAGGCGTCCTCTTGGAGCAATAAACGCCGCGAGGGACTACTCTTACCAGTAAGACATACTCAGACCTCCTCAAAAATCATCTTCGGCCTGCCATTATAACAAAACTACGTGGATTGCTGTCGACAGGTGTTCTGCAACATGACAATGCACGGCCTTATACGACTCGTGCAACGGTTGAAACAATCGCAGACATGCGGTTTGAATGTCGGTCTCATCCACCACACTCGCCTGACCTTGTTCCAACTCCCAAGTGATTTCCATATGTTTGGACTCCTAAAAGAAACACTAAATGGGACAAAATTTCAATCTGATGACGAGGTGCACCAGGCGGTGCACAAGTGTTTGTGTCGTCTCCCAACAGATTTATTTATTTTTTTTATACGGGAATTCAGGCACTTCGGAAGCGCTGGCTGACATGCATTGAGCGTCGAAAAATGATACAGGTAACTTGTATGTGTGGGCAATACATAACATTTTAAAAAAATTATTAAGGTTTTCATTTAACTCTCCCTCGTATATTTCTGCTTCACATTTGTACTACGCAGCTTTATCTCTTGTGGACGGAGACCTGTGTTTTTGCATGTGGTATATTAGTAGTCGATTGGAAGATGGCAAATTTTTTTTTTTTTTTTTAATTTGTGGGTGTGGTTATTATTTTTGTTAAAGATGTTAACTCTTAAGTACTTATACAATTTGCTGTCTCCTTTGTACTTAATACCTTAATACATTCATTCTGATTTGTTTAAGTAATTTTAAAACCATACTCCATAATAATAAAAATAACAAAAAACACTACGTAGCAACATATGGATATTTTAAAATCCCTTTTCGTTAGTTTAGACCTTTCATGGATCCTTTCTGATCGAAAATCACAACGACGCTCGTTTGCTGATACAAACTGAATCCGATTTATAACTACGCCTAATTACCTTGTACGTATGTTTCAACATAGGAATATAGTGATCAGAAATTTTTAATCTCTTTCGCCTGTTAAGGTTCAGGTATATAAAATAAGAAATAATCTTATTTTTATTAATATATTTTTCTCGGGCTTCCAGCCGTGTTAAGATGTCACATTTGCGGGATGTTTCGAAGGCGTCCATCTCTGCCTTTATTCTCAACCAAATGTCAATGATTAACTGTTTGTTTATTCGGCCGCTGCTACGGAAACGGTGGAAGACAAAAACCAACACAATGCGATTACGTCATCCGCTCTTTTGCTCGTTACCGACGTGAAACTGTTTCAGCATTTTAATAGCCGGGTTCCAGGCCACACTGAGTTGATAACCAGTGTCCCTGTTGACTAATAAATCAGTTAATCTTATTTCTACAGCCTCTGTAATAACGCTGGCCCAAAAATCTTTGACCCGGGCTAAAATGGTTGTTTTTTCAAATTCAAAAGTGTGACCCTCTTGCACACTATGTTCGGCCACCGCAGATTTTTCTTCTTGCCCAAGACGAACATTTCTGGCGTGCTCTACACATCGCTGCACAATGCATCGCTGCGTCTGTCCGATGTAGCCGCGGCCACATTCACATGGTATATAATATACACCAGGGGTTCGTAAACCTAGGTCATCTTTAACGCTGACGACAAAGTTACTAATTTTAGTGGGTGGTCTATAAATTGTCTTGACTCCGTGTTATGATAGCAGTCTACCTATTTTGAAACTTAGGGCACCCACAAACGGCAGAAACGCAAGGCCCTTGGTATCAATCTGATCTCTCCGTCGATTTTCCTTCTGTTTAAACGCACGAGTAATCTGTCCCTGATTATAACCATTATTTAAAAACTTTTTCCGGAGATAGTCCAATTCACCAGCCAGGCTATGTTTGTCACAAATCCTTTGTGCTCTGTGTACCAAAGTAGTTAATACAGAGTTTCGTTGTGCCGGATGATGACAGCTGTTGGCATTTAAATTTAAGTCGGTATGGGTAGGCTTCCGATACACAGTGTGTCCCAGCGAACCATCGGCACGTTTAATAACAAGCACATCAAGAAATGGCAGGCAACCGTCCTCCTCCAATTCCATTGTGAACTGAATATTTTCATGGATAGAATTGAGATGCGCAAGGAATTGGTCAAGACTGTTTCTGCCATGGGGCCAAATCACAAATGTGTCATCGACTTACCTATAAAAACACTTCGGCTGGAGTGGTGCGTGGTTTAGTGCCTCTTCTTCAAAAAATTCCATGAAGAAATCAGCAATGACAGGAGACAACGGCGAACCCATTTTGTCACATAGTATTCCGTGCTGGTCCAAGAAATTAAATTTGTTCTAGCCTCATCGAAATTATTCATTTTATTTTAATGGTATTTTGTTAATAAACTGAGTATCAGTGTTTCATGATAACTAAATTTATTTAGTGTAAAGTTATCCCCCCCTGAATATCTCAGTGATAAATAAAATACTAACAATAATTCATATAATAAAAAAGAAGCTTTTCAGTTGATGTAAAAAATAATTTGCTCTCGGGTTTCCAGCCGTGTATATAATTGTCAAATCATTCGGACATTTAGAGGGCATCCACCTCTGCCCTCATTTTTAACCAACCGTATAGCTTTAATAGTTAAACTTTAATGACTTTATTAAAGTTGTATCATTGGTTGAAAATGAGGGCAGAGATGGACACTCTCGAAATGTCTCAATCATCTGGCGATTATATACACAGCTGGAGGGCCAAAAAAAGTTTGATAATTCAAAATTCTATGAGAAAACAATTCACATCGAATAATATAAAGGCATTAAGATTTTGTGATAGCTTTCATTTTGTGTTAAGAATAGTTATTTTTAATATATCTACTATCTGCATACAAAAGATTCTATTCTCTTTTTAATAAGGAAACTTTTTGGCTAGTGCTTAGCAAATCGTTAGAAGGCTTAACTATATTACATTGCATTTTACTTTATATTTGGTATTAAGTTGATAAAAATGTTCGTGTCAGAGAAGAAATGCATTTAGTAACATGACTATGAGAGACGTTTTGAGATACACCAGAAACTATTCAATTTTAAGTAATAATAATATTTCTTGGTACGTAATATCTAATCTTTACTTTTAAGAAAAAATTACATTTTACCTTTTTACTAACAAGTCAATTCAATGACTGCATAGCGTAAACAAATTAATATAACATTCTCCATCTTTCGTCTTCATTCACACCGAGTTAGTTATTTCATTACCAACTGTAAAGCAACAGCTCCTCATCGCTGTCGCTAGGACGCAGCCCACTAGCCAATACACCGCAGCTGTCGGAATAGCGCTTGCAGCTCGACGCTTCGGAATCGCCCTGTGTAGGCTGTCCGTGGCCTGCCGCCCACTCTGCCGACGAGGAATGCCAAGACGAGGTCGAGGATCGATTCTGCGTAGGAGGTCGGAACACCAGAAATACGGCCCCGACTCGGCCGTATGATAGCTGGATGGCTGCGAGGCTGGAGACAACGGATACGGCGCTAAACCCCCGAGTACTAAATCATATTCACCATGCCACATTTAGCATCATTAATACAACCACAAAGGAAACAAATCTAAGAGTATAAAGCTATGGCGCTACGAGTACTCTCTCTTAGACCATACACTTTCTTCAACGGCGATCCAACGCTTATATGACATCCATGTAAAAGGCTTCCTCGAGAGTATAAAAAGATAATCTAATGACATTACTCATGAACTTATCATCTGATTTGAAATTGATGTGAAACCAGCATTCCATGAACCGCAAACAAGTAGATTGGAAATTGTGACTGGGAGCTGTGTTCCGATGAAACAAGACCTTTCTTTATTAACTTTTCTTCTCTTTTGCTTGAAACCTACTCGCTTCTCCTTCACATCGTTAGCTGAATGGGTCTCCGTGGTGATTTCACCATTTTTCGGAAACCCAAAAAAACTGACACCATCGCTTATCGTGGAGAAGGAACGGTCCTGTGTGAAAGTTGATGAGCGCCTTTATTCCACTGTAACATTTGTTGTTTTGAGTCTGGGGCGAAGTAGTGGATCCAGATATCACCCGCATTCCAAAATTTACGGCGCTGGCTTCAGACAGTGCTAGATTTCCCGAGAACGCCTTCTTCCTATCTCTCTTTCAATCAAAAATGTTATTATAATAGAGACTCGCTTGGTTTAGTATATGCTTATGATATCGATGATTGAAAATGATTTAGGGGTGTAATAATTTTGTAAATAAGCAATAATATCTTAGCAGCAACGAAATTATTAGTATTTTTGTAACTGTAATGAAACGACTTGTGGGATGCCTATTACACTTCGATTAATTCAAATGTTTCTTATAAATGTGAAAAAATCTTTCACCTGGCATTGCCATGTATTTCTACCTATAAATACTTTAGTCAAAACGAATTAAAGTTTCTGAAATATTTGGCGGATAAAACATGGTACTCGTTTACCTGCCAGGCTTTGACAATTCCGCTATTATCTCTTTTATCAGTGTACGGGTTGTAGTTTTATAACTGACAGCTGAGCATACTCTTGGTGGAAGTATTGCTAACCAGGATCACAGCATATGAAATGACTCCTGTTCTTGTTTTGATAACATAGAGAACCATATGGGCAAACAGAATTTTATGACGCACGAACCTCAAAAATGACAGTAATAAGATGTAGGAGATCTGAGTTACGACACTTTTTTTAACTCAACGTAAAAGCGACGCTATGAATTAATTGTCGTCAAGAATACCGTCAAGACTATTTTCAAATTAAGGACTTGCAAAGACCATACAGTTAACTGCTCTGGTCGGAAGTTTTTTGACATTTTATTCAAATATTAAACTAATCCCGCTTCAGTTAGAGAGTTTAATCCTTCTGAAGAATATACAGCTAAAGCAAAAGTGTGCTGATGTGTCAGTCATAATTCCACGATGTGACGATTACGAAAATAGTTCTGACTTTCCCCTGGGTTGTCAAACATGAGGCCCTTCACTTTGGAGACAGGTTGGCCTTGACGTGAGATATGTCACAATGGCAATGCTCGCTCGCCTCGTTACGGATTACATGGTTTTTCAGCTCAAACACACCACCCTTCTTCAATGCGCCGAACGTTGTATCTGAGATAAAGTGCACAACAGAGTTCAACATCCATAAGTACTGTACCTTGCAGAAATAACTCATGTTTCACAGAGATCAAACTCATCCTAAAATCTCTAATTATTTTTTTAATATAAATTCAATCAATTTCTATATTTTTAAGCTTAAAATAATCTTCAGCCATATGTCATGTATTTAAAAATTTAGTCTTTTATTCCTTTGTCTTAAGTCCAAAGATGTACTATATTAATTTCAAGTCTGTTAATGCAGTTTATTGATGCACGATCTCATTAAGACTAAAATATAAATTTTAAAAAAATCAGTTTTAAAACTTAAAACTCAACTGTCACAGTTTTAAAATGTTTCAAGAGTCATATTTTTTTTTTCAAAACTCTATTGTTCAAATTAATAATAAGTTATCAAGGGTGACCAGCTTTATTTTTCTGACAGGCATTGATCTGAATCCGGTCCGACAATACTGATTTTATTTTGTTTTATTGGTTTCCGACAGTCGTTTCACGCGAATGATTTATTTCTGTTTATCCATATCCATTCACCGAGCGTGGTGCTGTAACGGTTAGCGTTCTGGCCTCGCATTCGGGAGGACGGCGGTTCGAATCCCCTTCCTGGCATCCAGATTTGGGTTTTCCATGGTTTCCCAAATCACTCCAGGCAAATGCCGGGATGCTTCCTTCAAAAGGCCATGGCAGAATTCCTTCCCATTCCTTGCCCCCCATCCTATCCTGTCTCTAAAGACCTCGCTGTTAGAGTGACGTTAAACATATATAAAAAAAAACAAACATATCCATTCGAAAATGTCACTTATAAATTTGGATGCTTTTGCCAGTAAAAACGACATTAAGTGTATGAAAGTACCTTTCAGTGTGTGTTATTGAATCAACTGTAAAAAAAAGTATTTAAAAAAAAAAAATATTAATTTTTATCTTATTTTTTATTTTATTTTTTATTTTGGGCCAGTAGGTGCCCCATCATCCATGTGGTAGGCATCTCGCTTCCCAGACTGTCATAATGAATAACATAATAACTCCGTATGGCATTTCCTTAATGTTTCGTAAAATTTGAGAATTAGTCTTTGAGTTCACATTGTTTCCATCTCATACTAGTTTCAATGAGAGTATTTTTTCTAACTGCGAGATACCTTTACTATCAAGTTGTACCTCGTTTGTTATAAGTTTAGGTATCACTTGTAAGCTATGCTATTCTTGGATGTAAATGAGAGTAGATGCACGGGTCTCTCGCAAAAGTACGCCTCCTTCACAATCTGCGATAACTGCAATAAACATTCCAAGAGGCAGCGGATCAAGTGAATTATGTATCTACCAAAAGATTGTAATTCACTGTTAGGCAGGTATCTTGTTATGTTAAAGAAAGTTTTAGGTAAGTAGAGTACTCTCAACAAATGACAGAAAAATGGCACCACAAAAAAGTCACATAATTTTCAGCTAAATTCCTCCATAAATGTGGAAACCAATTTTCAATTTAAACTCTAATTTTTTCTACTTCTCTGCAAATTTTAGAAAGTATGAATCACGGTACATTTGTTAGGTCAATTTGGTATCCACATTTGAAGTAGATTTATATATACCTAACTATCGAAAAATAGTGAACATCATTAATAAAATTTATAAACTTTTTTTCGAAAATAAAAATTAATCGTAGTATTTTCTTCTCTCATCTGTTGCTGTCATAATATTACTAAAATCCATTTTTAATAGTAAAACACATTTTGCAGTTCCCATTCGTTAAACAACTAATAAAATGTGATCAGATTAAGCAACAGCTTATAATCGGTTCTAAGTCACCAGTCATTTCAAGATTTAAGTTAAGCTGTAACTCTGAAACGTTACATGCAGATCGCTGAAGATGTTTAGCTCTACCACCAAAATAATCGTTATTGTTTTATATGACTGTCTACTTTTTTACACTTTTGCATTAAATTTTCATCAGTTACTTGTGAATAAGATATAAAACGATGAATTGAGAAGCACTAAACAGTTCATTTCAAAAGTAGCTATTACCCCTATTTTGTCCGGGCGGAAATTAAATCACATCTAAGCTATCAAATATATGTTTGCTGGGTAGGATAAAGCAGAAGAACATCCTCGTCCTCTCCTTTTTCTTTGTATCCTCCTTTTCTTCTGAACTCGTGGCAAATGCAAATGTTTTAAACATATTGCCCGCATCATTTGTTTCTAGCTCCCTTGAAACAGCCACGTCACCTGAATGTTTTATGTTTGTGGATGACTCCCTGGCAGACTGTTCACCAAGCATCTCTGCAAGCAATATTTTAAGTTGTCTGCCCTGGCACTTTTACGAAGAGATTTATGTTTTATATAAAGTATGACATAAAATATAATTGATCTCAGCTGTAGTTTCTATGGTTTACGCACATCGTCACAGCATGTAACATGTTAATTGTTGCCACCCGTTCGCTAAAGACTGAAACATTTCGTTTATATAAACGTAACGTATCATTCTAACGTATCTATTCAACCTCGCGGCTATTTTTATTAATCTTGGGATGATTTCTATGAGATCTTATTAGTATGTACATATTATCTCAGTGTACAAAATATCATTACAGCCCCTACACTGTTTTGGTGCAAGTACGTTTTTCGACATTTTGTTAGTAAACTATGTAATATATCAGAATAAAACGTATCCTGCGTTTTAACCAATTACATTACTATGTGAATTTTCGTTGAAATTCGGGATTTTGTTTTAGGTTGATTTGCGCACAGAAGAACAAAATATCATGATTTACGATTTTAGTCTCTGTATAATTTGACATTTAGTAAGATAATAAAGTGTCTTCATACTTAAAAATCGTTCATAGTTTTTTTGTGATGCGTGAAGAATAAACATAGAGACTGACGGAAAATAAGCAAATTAATTTTTTAGTTTTGTCATCTCTATCTTTAGTAGTGTACATCACAATTACTCCTTTTTAAATAAATGTACCACATCTTACGGTTTTATATACCTGGTACTGTATAGTATAGATTAGGTGTTCATTATTTATGTAAAACAAATGTCACTAAAATAAAACAGTCAAAAATAAAAAGGTATGCAAAGTAAAACCAATTTTGAATAAGTTTCTGGCACAAAATTTATTTCTGTTTTTAGCGTTAGATTAAACAATGAAGTAAGGGAAAGAAGGTCAATCGTTCGGGATGACGAAGATTAGACAGTAATGCTTTAATACAGATTGTAAAACACATATCAATATAAATACATACACACCATTTACAACAGCGTTTAAAACGTTATACAGACACTTAACATAAACACCACAAGAGTTGTCGTAGTAGTGGAAACATTAAAAAGGATGCCACACTTTAAAATTATTGTAATACTTGGGGTCGGAACATGTTTTGTAGATTTTTACGAACATATAACATATAATTCCATTGCTTTCCGTAGGAAACATTGTAGTAACGAACGTGACTTCAATGATTGACAGTGTTTTAATTAGAGCATTCAACTGCAAACCGTTCTCAAATATCCTTATTATTTACACAAGTGATACAGTCTTTGATTAGTTCATGTAAATACAGATCGCAGGTATCGTCTTTTCAGTTGACCACTTGATTATCTACAGTAATTTGTGTGTTTCGCAGGAAGTATATATTGGTTTTTGTTGGGAAAATACATTCAGTATGAAAATGCAATCGTTTCATTTCTGCAAGTATTCATTTTGATTCGAGAGTGTTAATCAATTATAATCTGCACATATTACAACTTCACGAATGTGGGAAGGACATGACACCGAGGAATTACTGTTCGCAAACACTTGTCACGTAAAACACTGAATTTCTTAACACTAAAAGGTTAAGTAGTGATAGATGTTTTGATTTTTGATCGAAGGTGAGAATTTCGTTTCATTCAAACATATCGTTATATTTTTTTCAGGGCTAAAACTACACTGACGTCAAAATTACACAGACATAAAATAGACATTTATGATATTCAAAAACAAAAAATTATTTTCAGTATTTTCTGGTTGAATTGTATATTAGACTGCTATATTGTTATATACAATGGCAAACCAGGACTCTTAAACAGGTCATGAGATGAAATTTACATAAATTCCGATAATCTGCCAGTGCCTGGAACATATAAAATTTCCTAGTATTTTTAGTTCAGTGCGTTCATCATGATTAAAAGGATGATGTCATGAAGAACTTAATTCTGTTTATTCTCACCTTACTTGCACATAAAGACAAACTAAGTACTCCAGTTTCATCTGCACGAGTATTTTCTCCTGGGAAAAGCTTATGTAAACACGGCAGTCTGCTTCCACTAAACCCCATAATCGTGGACATCAACTCAACTGGCAAGTGCTGTGATAGGGAAGCAGGTAAACTTTGTTATTCATGTTTCCTTCCAGAATGGTTCTGTCGAGTTATGACTGGTTTTGCGTTTCAGTATAAATGTTAAAACAGTATAATATAGTTGATCTTCGCGTTACTAACAGCAATCTTCAATGTTTTACTATATTTTCATTAATGACTGGCATGTTAACCGTCTCTATTATTCTCTCTACAAATCTGCCAGTTCTGTTTTTACTTTTTGATCGTTCAGTCTCTATTGATAATTATTATTTTTTGTTTCTCTCGCCTAAGACCGTTCAACCGGCTCCAAATATATGAAAATTAACCTTTTCAAATCTAGCCTTATTTAATGCTACGGAAATAATTACATTCCATCACGGGTGAAAATACTTAGATGTCTTTCACAAACCTTACCAATTCCGAACACAAATCGAAATAAGTATGGCACTGATTGTTTTAGATAAACAGAATAGAAATAAATAATATTGCAAAATTATGCTAAAATGAAATTTCAATACATGCAGACAAATTTATTAAAATTTCCAAACTAAAGGATCATAATTTAAAACTTACTCCCGCCTCACTTAAATACCTGATTTTCACCCCGTCCGTACACGTCAAGGCGGCCAGGTTACGATAGTGCGCTCACAGATATTCAGAGGGCTATGTTCAATTTTAAGCTATTAATTCGGGGCTCACGTTGTCGGCAGCATGCAAGTATTATGTGATTGATATAGACTCTCTCTTCCTGAACTATCTGGCATTACAGGGAATGGATGAATCCGATTTTATAAAGATGGCTTGAGCAGCACCATAGCTCCTAATTTTATTCAAATTATGGTGGTTTTATGTCTTCTGCTTAATTTGGAAACTTCAAACCGAGCTACGGTTTGCAACCATGCCAAGTCCAGGATATCTGATAGTTCAGAGAGAGAAGGCTAATGGTTTGCAAGGACACATGATTTGAATTTAAAAGTAGCATTTTATCGGTAGTCCACAACGTCTCATACAGATGTAAATAACTTCTAACTTCGTGTGATACTTATTTGATGGTAAGTTGACCTGTCGCACTGAGTGTGAGTTTAGACGTCATCAGTAGAACTACATTTGTGCGTAGCGTTGTCAGAAAAAAAAAAATCAAATCATAATATATCCCTTATAAATTATTGTTACTCTACGAATAATTTATAAGAACTTTTGACAACATGATACTGCTCAACGAAGAATTATCAAAAAAATATGGCATTAATATTTCCAACATTCATAAAAGGTTTTGTAGTGCGCTGTTACGAAACTTTAATTTTATTAAATATGTTGATCTTATGGATCAAGTGCGCAATGTGTCAAGCGTCCATATTTTAATGTGAAAAAAAAACAACAAAAAAACAGTGGAGCAGTAAATGTTTGATAAAACAATCGTTACCGTAGTTGTAGATCGAAATACGTAAGAAAAGAATTGCTCCAAGAACGGCTGGTTGAAGGCCAGCGTACCCAGGAAGTGTGGTGAGGTACGGTCGATCTCTGTCCCAGCCATTGTCATACTGTGACAAGGGGCCGAGCGTCTCAACGCAACCACCGACTGGGCTGGAGAGGGTTTGTGAACGGGGAGCTAGATATCGCACAACGATCGAGGCTCGTGTATACAATGGGCGGTCAGAATGCGAATTTCTCGGTTAGAGGGGCCCCCGTCGGCTAATAAGTAGCTACCGGGGATTGAATTTGCATCACGTGACTTCAATAACATTTGGAAGATTAAGGAAAATATTGGACTTTGAACGTAACAACGCTGTGCGAGAGAGATGGCATATCTTCTAATAATAAGGCTGCTGGAAGGGGATTTTCATGTTTTTGTTATTATTTTATAGTGCACTTTTTATTTATAAATATTCTTTTATTAAGATTAAGTTTTTAGAACTATTAAATTAATACTGTTAAAATTAACGTTACAATGACTGCTAAAAAGTGTCCCTCAGCAATACCTATTTTTACAGCTTTCTTCAACCGCGCGACCGAGGAATTAATTTTTGAATTTAAGAAATATTTGAAAATAAAAATTCTTACCAAATTAAGAAAATATTATGTCACTAGCGACTGAGTGACTAACTGAATGGATTTTCCCCAACATTTTCGTGCTTCAATTAAAATTTTGTTTAAATAAGGACATTAATAAATACCATACGGTGAAAACATTGTGTGCATTGCGGTATGAGTCCTACTTCTAAAATTGTTGATACCACCATTGTTGCTGTTTTGGGTAACTTTGATGCTGAAATGGTAGTTTTGTGTTTGCCTTATGTAGATGTAGTTTTAATACCTAAACGTTTGAAATTAAATTTCCTATTGATAATTTGATTACTCTGCCTGTTGACAAAAGAGTTCTCATATAGAAAAGTTTAATGAGATGGTTAATTAGTGTTGTCATTTGATTGATTAAAATGATTTGTGATTACTATATGATGATAATTATCTTAAAAACACTTTGATCCAAGCTTGGTGTCTGCGCTAGAAGGAATCATCCCTCCACGGCAGCTTTGTTGAGTAACATTACCTTCCCCAGTGATGTAATTGCATCGGCTAGTGTTTTACGTAGCTGATTGTGATATGTGTATGTTCACTGTGGAATGTTGTTTACGTTCAATGTGAATGAAAGATGAAAGAAGGGTTAGTATGAAACACGTCGTGAGCTCATCAGAAACCCACCAAGAGGGGTCGAAAAGCTTAACATCTGCATCCGACGGGCGAATCACCATCCACAGAGCCATACGCCCTCACCCCATTTGCAATTCGGAGGGAGGGGGGGAGGCGGTTTTGGTTGTAGTCCAAGACTTATGTGCAAAATCTTAGGAATCGCGCACTACCATTTCTCCTACCATGCAGGTCACATCCTGATAGAAAAAATTTCTTATAACCCACTATTCGAACCAGATAGCCACGTGGCAGGCGCCAGACATTTATCAACGATTCATACCTACCTGAGCTAGCGGCACACTTTATTATTATCATAGGATACTTTTAAATTTTGACGAAAATTTGATTTTACCAACTGGACAAGGCTTCTTTTTCGAGCTTTAAAAGGAATTATTTAACGTTAAAGTTGGTTATTTTAGTATCACATATCACTTTGCAGTGCATATACTATGAATGTATGATGGAAAGCTATAGGCAGAAATATTATTGCAAACCTTAATTTATGAAATAGAAGCAGATTCACGAGTTCTAAAATACGAAGTTATGACCAAAATTCACTTATCAAATTTGTAGCTATTAAAACTAAGCTATAAGAAGTTATTAATTCAGTGAAACAGCATGATATGGAATTCTTGTTGTTACTTGCAGATATGGGCGGGTAATACATATTTCTAGCAAATCGATGGAACGTGCTCTCGCCGATACTTTCATATTTAGAATTTAGAAATAATTGTACGTAAAATAACGTGGCCCAGCTGAAGACCCAACGGGCGTCTGTAAACTGCAGAGGTGCCTGCAGGTCGGGCTCCGAATAGTCACGTGGTTGAAAGTCAGCCAGCGATACACTCGGAGGCCAGTTATTAGCGAACGTAGGGCTACTTACGGTTTAGTGTTAATGTTTGTATGGTTTTGCATTTATTCCGTGATTGAATTGGTATGCGGCACGCTGAATCGACATTTGGTGGAACAGATGCGGACCAGACTCTATTTAGTCTGGTATAGGCATGAACTGGTCGTGTTCCTCGCGATCGACTGTGGACGCTCGCATGGAGGGTGCAACGCAGTACCCATCAAACGCATGTGGAATTGCTTTCAAGTGTCGACGTAGCAAGAGTCTATGCAACATCGCCATTGCAGTTCGTGGTATGGTAATATTCAAGTCTAACTGGTCACAGTAAACTGTAGTCGTGTTGAACTACCCAGCAGCTTCCTGAAGCGACTAACATTGCTGTTAGAATCTCATGCTCTCAACCATTAAATTTAAATGATAACATTTTCCCTGAGAATATTACTTATATTAGTGATATAAAGGAACCCTGAGATCTATGGAACGCAAACGATCTTGTTTCAATTAATTGTCTGTCATTGTTAAAATTACGATCGGTGAAGATTTATTGTTGAATAAATGACGTTAATGTTAATTTTGGATGCAGTGGTGTTTGTCATTTATACAAAGTTAAAGGGCACTCCCTCCATTCGTAATATATTGAATTATTATTTATTCGTTTTGATAATTTATGCACATTAATTAATGTTAATAATAAAAGTCCCAGAACATAAAGTCCAAACTTAATAATATTGTTTTGATTGTTGAGAAAATTACACAGTTGAATTATATCCAACAATAATTTTCTTATTTCCAGTGAAATGAGAACGTTATGAACAATGTTGTGATAAGAATAAGTAGTAAAAGAACTAAGATAATTTTGGGCAGTGATGAAAAATGAAGATTTGCGCAAAAAGTTGTAGAAAATTACATACACAATAAGGGAAAAGTACTACAGACTCTTACGTAGAATGCGAAGCTCTAGGTTAAAAAAGAAAATATTCTACTTTATTTATAAATTTAAAAAAAAAGCAGAAGACTGCTAAAAGATACAAGAGGGAATTGAAAATTCTCATGCTTGCACGAGATATCAACAACAGAGAAGACTTTTGAAGAGTGACAGAAAGTTCAATATTTTCGGTTCTTCAACCGAAACTATAATACAAGAGAGTGGTGACATATGAATAGTACTAGGAAGAAAAGTAAAAATGAATGTAATATAGTCCTAAGTTTCAAGTGGTCAATAAAGTGCCAAGTTCTATTTTTTTTCTTTTAAAGATTGCTACTTTAGATGGAGATAACTAATTTTTACGAGTATAACTACCTTAATCAGAGAAGCAATTGGATTTTTTTAATGGAAATTACTGGGTCTCAACAATGTTTTCTGATATTAACAGTGTAATATTTATATATATTTATTTCACTGCTGGTCTCAGGATATACATGTATATCACTTAAACGTGAATCACGTGGAGTACGCAAAATAATTTACACTAGACTGACAAAACAGATAAATACAATGACATGAATTTAGTATATATCAATTTATAAGGTTATAACTGTAAATGTTTGCAGAAAAATCGACCTTAAAAGATAACTCTTCGCGTACAGTTCAAAGGAGGGTAATGTTATCAATAACATGGCTTTTTCAAACAAGTTTGTTGTGTAAATCTGTTTCGTGAGTGTCTGTTGAAAAACATTCTTGTAAAGCGAGTGATCAATATTTAAAGACTGCATTACGAAATAATAATTTCTAGCAACCAATACATTTTGATAATGGATTTCTACAACGAAATTAGGGCACCATTTTATTGACCGAAACCTGCACCAGAGGGACCCAACCGAGTAAATCACCGACCACGATTGTTACTACCCTTGGGTCACTAAAAATCCGAAAAAACTCATCTACTTCCTTTCTTCTTGACGCCAATGTTCGACGTGCACGATATAAGTGATTGTTGCCTGATGAACGCCTTAAATAGATTATTCCTGCACAGAAATAAGTACACTGCTGAGGTATAATAGTGTTGGTATGACCCTAATGTTCAAGCAATAAGAGTGTTACGTAAAGAATTAAATAGATATTTGCCACGAGTATTTGTCACAGGAGCTGATGCAAACATCCGTTGCGCTCAATCGGAATTAATGCAAATTCGTTTATTGAAAGAGAGAATTTTTTTTAAAAAAAGCTGGTTCAAGCGGGTGTTTGGAGTGTGTTTTCTCGGTTGAAGACCCTGCGGTTCTAAAATTTGGCTTTTTAGCTATTTAAGGACTCATGAATAATAAAATGAAAGAATATACTAGCAACGAGTGCTTCAATGAAAAAATGAATAAAAATTCTCGTTAACAATGTGACGTTTTTATAGGGAAGAAGATAAACAAGATTCAATAATCCTCAGATTCCAACGTCACCATCAGATGAAGAACTAGTACGGAGACAGCCAGCAATGTAATGAATATGGAATGGCATCGGGCGAAAATAACTGTGTGCCCCAAATTTCCTGTGAATGTATTAAAGAGAACTAGTTCAGTATGATATCGCATACTGTCTGCTCACAGGTTGTCCGACTCAGGAGAGTAAGACACGATTCACTTGACAGTCACGAACCTGGCAGATTCACTTCGATGTTCCAGCGGGAATCAAACCGTAAAACACGAGCTGGTACTTTGTCAGTGAATCTACACGTGCGAGTCCGAGTAGACCGGAGGCGACGGCGGGTCGGCTTGCGCCTGCGCCTCGAGCAGCGCGCGCTTGAGCACCAGCTCCTGGTCTCCCGTGAGGTTGAGCCTGGTGTTGGAGTTGCGCAGAGGATGCGGCGACCCTCCCCGAGGCTGCTGACTGCTCGAGCTGCTCGTCACGATCCCCTCGCTCGGCGGTGACCGCGGCGGCCTGAGGGGCGGCGACGGAGAGGGGGAGGGTGGGGAGGAGGGTGAGGGCGGCGACCCGGTGGCGGCGCCGCCCACGTGGTTGGCGAGCGGCGCGCCGCTGCCCGTGGTGGCGGTGGCGGTCACCGTGGCCGGTCCCCGCTGGTGGTGGTTGCGGTGCCCGTGGTGGTTGCAGTGGTTGTGGTTGGCGTTGGCTGCGGCCGCCTCCTTGCGGGCGCGAGACGCCTGACCGGGTCTCCCCGGGGCGCGGCCGAGTAAGGAGCGGAGGTCGCGGCGGTACTGTTTGGTGAGCAGGGCGTAGAGCACGGGGTTGGCACACGCGTTGAGCGGGTAGAAGCAGACGAGCAGTATCTTGGCGCGCGGCACGCCGAGTAGAGGCCGACCTGCCAGGGCGGTCAGCCCGAAGAAGGCCACCGGCGCCCAGCATGCGAAGTCCGTGAACACCAGCAACGCCATCCTCTTCGCCACAGTGGCATCCGAGCGCGCTGCAGCACCTGGCACAAGCCAAAAAGTAACACCACTCAAGATATGCAATATAAATTTATCTCAGAAAACGTAAACTATTCTTGCAAGACCATCTTGAAATACACAGTAAATGGGGGCATCCATAAATTACGTGAGGTGTTTATCCGGATTAACGGACTCCACCCCCCCCCCCCCTGGAAATCGCCCTCGCAACTTTTTGAGACCTTTTTTCAGATCCTACCATTCCAAAGGGATACACCCCCACTTTTCTACGAAATATACACCTAACCCACCTAAAATCGACTTTCGCGTCATTTGTAGAAATTTTTTTGGCTCTACAGTCCAGCAAAAATTTCCAAAACCTCACGTGAGATATCCGTTTACCTCCCCCTTCCCCTTGGTGAGATTTCGTCGTCCCCCCCTATTTCACCTCATGTAACTTATGGACGCCCCCAAATTAAAGTTTTGTTTGTATTTTGATAAAAATTACTTATTTCCTACATAGATATTAATTTCATTTAATGTGTATGCATATTGTCTATCAAAAAAAAAAAAAAAAAAAAAGTTTGTTTGTCCGGGCAAGAAGTATTAGTAGCGAAAAGTATTTAAAGAATTTTTTGGGCACGATGGGGAAAAACTTACTGGCGTTCTGCATTATGCGTTTAGTATGTATGAGCCGCAACCTTCTGCGCATGTACAGTACCTTTAGCGTTCTGCGTATGCGCATTTAAAGGTAGTACGATTCATGCTGCTACGATAGTTCTTGCTGTCACTAAATCTCCAGTTAAACAGTGAGTATTCGCAGTACACTATGAAATTGTGGTACGAGTTTGTTACGCATGTGTGTATAGTTGTAAGTATATGTGTTTCACGAGTATACCTAAACTTTATCTAAAGTATTAAAGCTTAAATTGCTTAAATACTCACTGAAAATCACATGAATATGTCTGACAGTATATTTACATCCGGAGAAGTCGTCATTATTATAAACCGGTACACACAACAGTATTTTATTTGCATTTCTGTTTATTTATATTCATTTTAGTTGTTTACGAGAATAACTTGGCCAATGATACTGTTTACTGAAAAAATACAATTAAAGATAGTATCATTCGTCCGTTCGTGTGCGAAAGAAACATCAAAAACACCAAAAATACACCGAATAAAACAGTCTGGAAAAATATATAGAAGACTCACATCTTGCACGTAATACAGGCACATTATTTTTAATGAACCAAATGTAAATATGTTGTCACTTAGAAACCAAATACATCGTTATTAATGCTGATAAAATACAATGCACCATATATCGAAACATTCTCTGGTAAAAACTTACACTTTAATTCCTTCACGAAATTCTCTAGCAGTGACTGTTTCTTTTCGTTTTACAATGTATATCATCTAATGCACTAGCTGTCACTACGAGCGAACATGAGTTGATATATCTCTAAGAACCCTGGCCTTTGATTGTGTTAGAATAAATAATAACAAGCAAGTGTTCTGGAAGCCTAAATGTCCATCTTTACGTATCTTGTAGCTATTAACTTTGTGTAATAAAAAAAAAAAAATCAGCTTGCAATTATTGTTATTTATTATTCCAATTGTTTACAAATAAATGTGATACTCGCTAAAAAGAACAGTAAAACGATTAGGAGATTACATTCTGTTTGGTTCTTCTCATTCCACCATAGTAAATCATTTATTACGAGACTGGATTTAAGATCATTAGGGTTTGGGATATTAGTGTAAGAATTGAAAGTAATGCATGAAAGGGAAAAGATGACCGTGACCACAAGCTGGCACTCGATTTCAGGCACAAGGGTGTAGGAAGATTCTCTTTTTTAGGTAAGGGTGTCAGGGATTGGAATAAGTTACCAAGAGAAATGATGAATAATTTGCCAAAAAACGTTGAAAGAATTTAAACTTAAAATTTGTAAAGGGTAACTGCAGGTGTGTGCAGGAAAGGGGGAAGATGGGTGTTTAGGGAAGTTGCCACCGGAGTATGCACTCCATTGTAATTTAATTTTTTTTTTAAACAAGTCCGTAACAAGTTTTTATTCTAGATGTATTTCTGATAATATTTGTGTTGTGAAGATTTAACGGAGGTCCCCTGTTCCATAACTCCACAATGCAATAACAACGGTTACTTTATTTCCTGTGTTAAGTGTGACTACGTATATATATTCAGAGACAGGAATCAAGAATTCCTCATCTATATTAGAATTATTATCTTGGGATGTGAAAGGTAATAATAAAATACGTATTCTCAGATTCAACGATAAACACATAGAGTTTCGTCTCCTGATATTTCTCTTACTACAAAATTCCATAGAAGTTAGGCTTCTGCACTTCGTAACAAGATGTGAATGAAAAATTCGCAGTTTATTGAATTAGATGTCGACGGAATACAAAGACGTTATTAAAAAATTAACGATAAGTTCGATGTCGATACGTGGATTCATTTCTAACAAGTGGTTATCCTTTCCTTTTCCGGTTTCACTGTCTTTTACCGATAAATTTGAAGATTAAGTGGACGAAATGGACAAAGAACACAGAGAAAGTATTAGTAATAAATATATACACAAAAAAACAATAATATTGCAACAGGTAAAAACTGGTATAAATACGTGCTAAGAAGTAAGAGATTCTCACTATTAGTACATTTCAAGTAAAATTACAAGCGATGGCGGTTCAAGGAAGATTTTGAAAGAAGGTAATTACACACGAAAAGCGATTCGTCTTCTAAAGCATAAGTTCATTGGATCAAAGTTTAACCGAGGTCTATGTTTTTGTGGAGAGGAGAATAAAATGTTAGTTAAGTTTAAACTAAGAACCGAAGCATTTGAAATGAATATGTTTTGAAAATTATGAGTAAAGAAAGGAATTTCAGTTAAAGTTATGAAACTAAGTGACAGAAATAATAATAAAAAAATTCTAAGGAATATCTTTGTACCGAGTAGCAGGAAGCGAATTTAATTTAGAGTAGAGATTAAATCAAGAATTATTTAACTTTTAAAAGGTATAAAACACAAATAAGGAAAGGAAATTAGATTTTATGGCCTCATCAAGAAAATGGAACCAAAAAGAATGGCAAAGAATATCCCAACTTTCAAGAGAAAAGGAAGACTCTAGTTTCATCGGTGAAAAAAGTCCATTAGGATATGAAAAGGTATGGAATCAAGGCGGAAGATGTCGAAAACAGGGAATTTTTCAGAAGAAAAATTTCCAAGGTAATATTCCCGTCCAAAGAAAACCAATCTGAAAAATAAGGCTGTTCTTAGAAGGAGAAGAAGCTTTTTCTATTTTTTATAACTTATGGCTTTAGACCTCGTCGACGTCGAGGTCATTAGAGGCGGGATGGGATTGGGGACAAGGAACGGGAAGGAATTCGGCAATGGTCTTTTGAAGGAAGCATCCCGGCTTTCGCCTGGAGTGATTTGAAAAAACCATGGAAAACCCAAATCTGGATTCCCAGAAGGGGATTCCCACCGGCGTCCTCCTGAGTTCGAGGCCACAACGTTAACCAATCACCCACCACGCTTGGTACGAATGTGAGTAAGAGAATGAAGGAGTACTTGCGAAGGAGAAAGAAGCTCAGAAAATAAAATGAATTTGCGTAGTTATAGTCCATAGATGGCTGAAAAAAGTAATAATTATTATGGAGAGAATCGAACAATGTTTTAAACTAAAATTGATAAATTCAAGGGGTTCCAGGAACTATATACAAGGGCCAAGAAAGAAGGAGGAACCTAAGTGAAAGAATGAAAAAAAAAATCTGGTAGGAGCATTAAAGGCGAACCATAAACCAGTTGCTTCATGTGATCTAAAGTAAGCCAAAATTGAAAGAAGAAAAGAATGGAGAGTTACATTTAGAGGCACAGACGATTAATTACGATTAATTAATTTCCGAATAGAGGTAATAAAGGAGGAGAATAATCCAGATAATAATCTAGAGAATAATCCAGATAATTTCAAATAGATTCTGAGAATGTAGAATTCAACGGACACATGAAGGTGAAGCTGTTGTATGTAGTAGAAAGAGTAGGATTTAAAAGTGTAAGGAATTAAAATAAATAAAAAAGCTTTGATAATTTGATTGCGCTTAACACCTGTTGTAGAGATGAAGAGAAAAGCTGTAATAGTGATTATTATGAAGCAAAAAAAAAAAAAATAATCTTGGCAAACGTTTGTGTTGTTTCACTGCTTCCAGTTGTCTCGTCTGTATGAGCAGATGTGTAGCAGTGCGGTTTACCTGCCCCCGCAGTAGCGTTGCCAGCGCCCACGCCTCTGGTGTCGCCGAGGCTGCCGCCTCCACTGCCCCGGCCGCCTCCGCCACCCCTCGAGATGCCGCCGGACGCTGCACCTGGCGGCGCCCCGCCTCCACCCGTGCCGCCCCCGCGGATTGCACAGTAGATGCGTGCGTAGCAGGCGCAGACGAGGACGAAGGCGAGTGCGTTGACGATGAGCAGCGTGGCTAGGTAGGCGGTGTCCGCGGCGTCGCGATTCTCCATCGGCAGGCAGATGCTGTCGACACGAGGGGGTGTGCATGACGAAACGCGTGTTAGTATTGACAACCTGTACTTCTGATAAGGAAACTGCGAAAATTAATCACCATAACATGCATTAGAACACTTTTATTAATTTCATGTACAAAATTTTGGTTAGAAAATTTCCGTCACTGAGCATCAGACCTGAAGATGGTGGCAGAGTACGCCGCCGAAATGTCGTATTTCAACACAATCCGGCATCAAACCCAAAAAAGATTATATTTTACATTTGCTCTTGTAACTGTTACAAGAGCACGTGATTCACAGATGGGTTAAATTGCTACTAACTTAGTGCTTAGGTCTATCATACATCACGCATTTAAGAATGGAGTTCCCTCTGTAAGCTGCAAAAAGATGTAGATGGGCTTAACAGGACATGTACTAAGTGGGAAAACCTCGGCTATCAACATGCCTGGCAAATTGATTAAGGTTTTTCAGTATTCATCCCCTGGAAATCTCAGATTGTATTATATTCCGGACAAGAGAGACACATGATTTTCTAAAATACCGTAATATTGGAAACTTCACACGGGTTCCATCATAGTATTGAAGAAATTTGTGTACTCAAGATGCTTCTATAAAGTAAATTTCGAATCATCTTACAATAACACTTTGGAGTACTTGATTATAGAATACTCCTGATTTGTATTGAGCAATATTACGATTTTTACATTCATGTAGAAATCGCACTATCTCCATTTACCCATTGAAATGTGTGTCTTTAACGGTCAACACTAGTCAATCTAGTTTTCGTCTTTGCGTCCACTACACCATACATTAAAAAGTTTAAAAACTACGCATCGCAAAATATTACCAACCAATCGTACTATCTTTTTTCTTGAAGCAAAGCATGAGCAGCGAATCTCTTACACAGAAAACAAGGGTTCCTCACAATTTTGATTGATTTCCCACCTCGTTCTCTCACGAAGGGTCCGTATTTACTTTCAAGAGTGAGAAAATATTGTCTAAACTTTAGCATCTACATTGTGTCCTTATCACTGTTTCACCCACTGAAGACGCTTGTATTTTTTTTATTCTAGAGCTGAAACTCTATCTACAAATCCCGCCTAATCAAATGATGCAAATGAAGCCACCATGCGCTTGTTTGTCATTGGCACTGAAATCATAGAAAGCGGTTAAACGCCGACGACGTCAGCCATCCTCTGATCCTGGGTTACCGTCAATCACGTCTGTTGGAATGTCGCAATTGATACTCTACCGAGGTATGTCAACCCAGGTGAGGTTAGGAGACAAGCATCTTGGTCTCTGAACCAATAAATTTACTATCATTGTAAAATCCTATGCTTAAATTAGAAGAACTGTAATCCTTAAATTGGACTAAATCTCTCCAACAGATTATAAGAAAGCCCCAAAAGAGCCAAAGCCGGAAGCTAGGCTCTGCTCCACAAGTTGATTCAGTCTTCTGTGAAATGAATAGCATGGAGGAATGGTTGCGGCTTGTCTTAAGCGGGAAGAAGCGTGGGGTTGAACACCCCACCTCCGCGTTTAGCCCTTAAGTGGAGGGACTGGTGTACAAAGTATTCCAATGAGTACTTTCTTGCCGCGCTAAACCCTCATAAACTCTCATCCCCCTTTCTGCCCTCCTATTAACATTCTACCAGTACAATGCCTCTAGCCAATAAGTTTTTTTTTTTTTTTTTTTTTTTTTTTTTTTTTTTTTTTTTTTTTTTTTTTTTTTTTTTTTTTGGCCGTGTTAGCCATACAGCCAGCTCAATGTGTTTGTTTCTCTTACAATGTACAGATTTCTTACAAGTGTCATTTTATCTCTTTTGTAAGGTTGTAAGGACGACACAAGACGAACACAACATTTAATTAAAACCACCCATGTCCTAGGCCGGACTCGAACCGGCGACCCCTGCAACAAGAAGCAAGCACGCTACCCCTACGCTGCCGGGGTCGGCTAGCCAGTAAGTTCAATCCGGCTTTGGTCATCCCTGATAAACCTTTTGCTGTGCAAGCATCTTGTCGAATCAAATGTTGTGTGCACTGCTAAATGTTGTGGTTATAAATTTACAAGTGGTCTTGAATTTCTCCGAAACTGATGAATCGTTAAAGATCAGAATTTTTTTTTTTTTTTTTTTTTTTAAATCTAGTGACATTATTGATATAACCCCACCTTCGAAATCCTGAAAAACTGCGATTTCCTCCTACTCATTTCAAAGACATGATTGTTTCTTTCTTTAATTCGATTTCTTAATTTCTTTTATTAATTTTTTTCTAATATTGTTCATGAACATATTGATATAATAAACTATAAAAAGTAGGTTAAAATTTGAAGCTGAAAATGGAAAAATTCTCCGGTGTACACCTTACACCGACTTCCCAAATTGCACGTAGGCTAACTCATCAAGTTAAGGGTTAGTACCACATGTTGGAGATGGAATAATGGAGCATTACCTACGCTTATCTTTGCTCACAGTCCTATAGGCCGCATTGTTACATTTTCTTTTTCCCACAACTATAGGAGACAAAACTATACGGTGTGGTTTGGACCAGTAGTGTTGTTGGTACCTGGTCCTGGCGTAGCCGCTGACGCCGAGCAGCGGCAGCGCGGCCATGGTGACGGCGTAGGCCCAGCCCGCGGCCATGATGCGCAGCGCCGTGCCCAGCCGCAGGCGGCGGTCCAGGTGCAGCGCGTGCGTGATAGCGTACCAGCGCTCGCCCGTGATCACCGTCAGCGTGTACACCGACAGCTCGCTCGCGAACACTGTCAGGAAACCCGCCGCCTGGCACCCCACACCTGCACACACACCAGCACTGTCAACCTCACAATCTACATCAGTGCTTCCCACCAGTGGTTGCTGAAAAGATCATCGGCAACGTTTCTGGTCCAAGGCAAATTTAAGGGACGTTGGGTGCCAATCGCCGTGCCTTGGTTCCCAATATTAGATTTGGATTCTAAGGCTGCATAAAATCAAATTATTAATTGCATTCCCATGATTATACGTAGATAAAAGACAATTTAACGCAGTCAGAAAATTACTGGCAAACAAAAGAAACGGATTGTCAATAGCGGAGTGCGGCGATGTAAGATTGCTGGTGACAAATATAGAACAATTATTTAATTTAATTTAATTTAATTGCAATGGAGCACAGGCTCCGGTGGTAATTTCGCTACACACCCATCTTCCCCCTATCCTGCACCTATCTACGTTTGCCCTCTACAAATTTTATCTTTAAATTCTTTCAAAGTTTTCGGTAAATTATTCATCATTTCTCTTGGTAACTCATTCCAATCCCTGACACCCTTACCTAAAAAAGAGAATCTTCCCACACCCTTGTGCCTGAAATCGAGTGCCAGCTTGTGGTCATGGTCATCTTTTCCCTTCCATGCACTGCTTTTCATACCTATTGCAATATCTTTCCATGCCTCATCGCCAGTATATGCCCTGTACACTCCCATGACCCTCCTCATCCTCCTCCTGTCTTGCAATGAATCCCATTCCAGCTCCTTTAACATATCCGTCACTGATTGCATTCTGCGATAATTTCCAGAAACAAATCTAGCAGCCCTTCTTTGCACCCTCTCCAACTCCTGTATTTGATACCTAAAATGAGGGTCCCTTACTACACTACCATATTCCAACAATGGTCTGACCAAAGTTTTGTAACCCAATTCCTTGACTTCTCTCGTACATCCCCTCATCACTCTCTCCAACAAGTGCAGAACTTTGAAACCTGTCCTATGTGTCCTGCCCAGTTAAGTTTGTTATCAAAAGTAATTCCAAGATATTTACATTTCAAGTCTTCAGCAAGCAATTCTTTCCCCACCTTATATTCATAATTAACCTTTTGTTTTTTATTTGTGTATCTAATAAGCTGACTCTTCTTTGCATTTATCTTCATTCCATGTTTACCAACCCAATTAGATATCCTTTCCAGATCACCCTGCAACTGTTTACAATCCTCTATCGTTTTGATTCTTATATACAGCATTATGTCATCTGCAAACAATCTAATTTCAGATAGTAAACAATCAACACAATTATTCATTAGAATAATGAATAGCAATGGTCCCAATTATTACACCAAGCTCAAGGTTCCCGTCAGTAATTTATATATATATTGGTATTTATATATATATATATGTATATATATATATATATATTGGTATTTGATAGTCAAACTTTAAGCAATGCACCAACATTGTTAATATCTTTTGATGAAGAAATTTTAAAAAATCTCTCCATGTTTTTCAAGATATGACACAGTATGCTTCACCTAAGAGGGGGCGCAATTGAATTACTGGTTGAAAAAAATACGTTATGAGCCAAAATTGTTGGAGCACTATGCCTACATTATTTGATTACAAGGAGATAAATCTTGAAGGGTATTTTTTCCTTCTGAATTCCCTTTCGGAAAGTGGGTGGTAGGCCAAAACTCGTTGGGAACCTGTGATCTAAGTGAGCCAACTGATATTGGTTACAGACTTGTCACTGTTTTAAATAAACACACTGCAATGGTAATGTCGTGCTACATTCTAAAAACTGTGATCAAATAAAAGATCAACAGTATGTTATGTACGAATAAGGACAGAATAAGTGCTTTAGTTGAACATTGAAACTACAATAGTTTTCAGGGCAGCTTCCTTTGAATAATTTTATGACTTTTTTAAAAATGCATTCGGTCTTATAGACCATTTTGCCAGCAACTGCGTTTGTATTCATTTTTCTCATTTGCATTAGCCTTTTTTTTTATTATTGACGGTCAAAAACGAAAGAACTATACAATACGGGCACAACACTTAATTAAAACCACACATGCCCTGAGCCTGACTCTAACCGGCGTCCCGTGCAACGAAAGGAGTTGGCTATAATTATGGTTTATAAACTGAAATACGTAAATACAAATTAATATGTTGCTCTCAGCATTTACAGTGTTACGAAACAAACTCTACCATGTAATTTGTGCCCCAAAAAACAGTAATAAAGAAACATTTGTTCACTAACTACCCACGACTTAGTCCGCTTGGACAAAGAAGCTCTCGATCTTTCTTCGTTGACTTCTGCATTATCTACAAATGTAATAAAACTCTAATTGGAAAAAAGGTCTGTCCTGTTAAGTTATAGCTGAAAAAAAATCAATTTTTTGGCATTGTTCATAAGTTACAGAGAAGAACTCAACTGTTCCGATGATTTGTGTCTGTCTGTTTGGATAAACTGGATTCGAATTTTGATATGATTCCGAATAACCCACATCTCATGGTCACGCGTTTCCGATGTGACGTCGAAAATATGAGAAAATTAAGATAAACGTGTCAACAAATTTATTTTTGAACGCGATTCATGCCAACTAGCAGTCGAGTTTTGAAGAAATATAGACAAATGGACAGCCTAAGGTCTTTTCGTTCGATGTGGCTTCAAAAAGCTGAAAATTTATGATAAAAGTGTAGAAATGTCCACAAATTAGAATTCATTTTTCGTTGAACGTACATTATTGAGCCCTCTCCTCTGAACACCCTCCCACCACCCCGCTCCTTGACTCACGCGAACCCCAGTAGTCGCATTTTGACTTGATTCTGATCAGTATACAGCTAATGGTACCAGGAGTAAAACAGGGATTGTTTCATTTTTATGTGAACTCGAAAAGCTGAGAAATGAGTATGAAAGTGAATGCAGAATAATAACCTTTTTTTTCTTTTTTGTCGAATGCAATTATTGCTAAAACCTAGAATAAATTGTCTAAATAGTGGCTAGACTTCCATTTTGGATCCTACTGATTTATCTGTTTACTCAATATTGACGATTTTGGTGTCATTTACTTCTAAAAACAATCTTGAAGGTGATATGAGGGTTCAAAATGCAAAAAAAAGTTTTAGTTTTCCAAAACCATATAATCCAAAAAAAATTAAATGAATGTTTTTCAAGGGATGGTACAAATATTGGTTTCTTGTATATGAAATGTAATTTACCTGGTAACAATTAAAAAGATTGAATTTTGTGTCAAAAAATTTACGAACTATTGTCTTGAAATTTTATGAAAAAAGAATATACTTATATTTTACACCTGAAATTACTCAAGTATAGCTCTTTTTTAATACTCACACTTGCAGCACTCAATTCATGCTTCTCGTCTAACATCAACTGAAAAGAGTCCACCGTAGAAAATTAGTGTTGCATTGTCATCACTGCGTTTATCCCCCGCAGGCAGCACCAACTCGTCATTGTCACTTCCATCGTCAATAGGAGGTCTTCTTTCGAGACAGACTCCTCTCACGGAGCTTCTATCCTTGGCTTGGTGCTTTGGGATTTTTTCTTTATCTGAGTACCTGATCCCACGTACACAATCTTCCAATTGTACACTCCACACAATTCTTCAGTTCATCATTGTAAGGAATCCATTTATTATGTAAATAATGGCATTCCTGCCACCACAATTGATATTTTTCTTTGCAGTGGTAAAGATTGGAGCTACATCGTATCGATAAATCCGTTTTGACGTTGAATGTTGGGGAGTTGGTTCTTGATCAGTGGTGCTGAAATCTTGATGTTTACTTGTCGAAGTTCGACCATTTGTGTGTAGTGGAAGGGTCAGGCAAATTAAAGGAATATGCTAAAATAATGATGGGATGTAAGTTTTATCAGCTTCCTGGCATCAACCAAAAATTCACTTTCCAAAAAAAAAAAAAAAAAAAAAAAAAAAATGTTCATCGAGAGCATATAACCCTCTTGTTCCGAAACCATTTACAGCAATCTCTCGAGTCTGAACTTGAAATACGATTTTCCAATTATATACATTATATCATTGACGGGAACAGCACTGATAGAATCTCGTAACTATTTCCTAACTTCCTCACTTAGTGAGTCTTAAATTGACCCATGGAATTATTTTTCAGTGTCTGGAGTTTGTAGGTAGAATGAGGATAGAGAAGAAAGAGTGAAATTAAATTCCATATGCCAAGAGTTATCAAAAATGAGTTTTCTGATAAAGCAATTCACGCCAACGCACTTGGGTCCAGGGACATTTACTGACGACGTTCACAAAGTTAGCCATTGTCAAATCAATCACGTTTGTATTTTGCATATGGTTTTAATGCCTGTCCATAGCATGCAATACAGGGAACTGATCAGTTCGTTTAGTGTTTTATATAAAGACAGCCATTCGGTGAACAGATGAGTTTGCACACAGCGTGCCTGTTTTTAGACCACCCACTACTACAAGTTGATGGTCTCCGCAACCGTTACAAAACAATCAAATCTATCAAAGTAGATGCCCTACAAGAAGCTCGGGTGATCTTCTCTGAGAATAGGAGGAAGATACTTAGTTTACTGAATACGAAAGAAGGAGAGAAATTAAATTTCATATTCCTAGAAGAGATCTCGAAAAGGGGTTTTCTGAGAAAGCAATTCCCGCCAACGCACTTGGGTCGAGGTGCAAGGACATTTACTGACTACATTGCTCCCACTTGTCGATGTTCCCTCGGTGTCATTCTCGTGACTGTACACGACCCCTTTCTCCCATTTCCAGCAAGTAACCTGTATTCAGATCCTAACCCGTTTCGGAGGAATTCCTCTGCTGGTCGGAGTTTGATGGAGTTTCGAATAATGTACATTCAGTGATCACAGGAAGAAAGAGGGCATGTTTCATTTTTTAGGTATCACCGGAAGCTGATAAATTGAAATAAAAGCTTCCGCAAAGAACTACCCACTTAGTCCGCTCAGCTGTCTGCGGCACCATTATGGTGTCCGGCGGTGACACAGGATTTGATGATTCTAATCCTGGTAGAGAATACTTTCGTTCTCAGGATCTGGTAGTGGAGGAGGTTGTGCACCAAAGTCCTGAGTTAAATCCCAAACCTATCGCAGTGCCTATGGAGTTTGGTCGAACGACGCTGTTGATAGTGAGTTCCATCGAATGAGGCTGTCCGTCCCTTATTTGTCTTCCGGAAGAGAAGGCCTGAATGGGCCGGCACTGGGTCTGACCCTCTCCCTTCTTCATCTATCGTCCACAACACTCTACACCATAGGTTCCCAACCTTTTTTGACCTACCGCCCCCTTTTCGAAAAAAAAATTACTGACCGCCCCCCTCTTTAAAAAAAACAGAACTGACCTCTTTTGTTGTTGTAATCAACGTTGTGTAATCCATAGAGCTTCAATTTAATTGGCTTGTTGCCCACTTCTTCAAAATCTTAGGTAAATTGGGCTATATTAATATTGAAAAACAAGGACAGATTTTTAAAATTATTAAAGAATATTAACAATATTGGTGCCTTGTACAAAATTTTATTAAAAACATATATTGAAAATTATTGTAAAATTGTCAGTGAGATGTCTGACCTAGATGTAATGATACTAATTTTTCTGCATTTGGTGCTATATTTGTCAGCAGGAGTCTTAAATCGCCGCGTTCTGTTAGTTTTCTTTGTTGGTAAATTGCTTACTATACTAAATCCCCTTTCGGCTAAATATGACGATGGGAATACAATTGTTGCAGCCTACAAAGGCGGATATAAATCTGGAATTTGCCTCTGTAGCCAAAATTCTTGGTATCCATTTTTTAATTTCAATTTTAATTCATTTGTCGACAGATCTATCAACTCTTCCTGTAGCGATAAATCCACTGTATGTAGGTTTGAGAAAGGTTCTAATACTCAATCTGGAATGGTCATGTTGAGAAGTATCCTGAAATCTGTTTTTAAAATCTTCTTTAAGTACTTCAAATGTTGACAAAATAGTAAAATATCTTAATCATTTGTTTCCACAGAGGAAAGATTTGGAAACTGATAGAATTGTCTTCGTCCCACATCCTGTTTATACAAGGCAAGTTTTGACATGAATGCATAAATAACTGACTTTGCTTTGATCAGATTCAAATTATCTCCTGGCAGCTGTAGGTTTGATTCATTAAATTTATGATATAGATCAGTTAAATAAGCTATATCATTCGTATATTTCAATAAATTCTCTCTTAATGAATCTTCTTAATTAAAAAAAAAGTTATAATGGAGTCAAAAGAATCATAAAATCTTGTTAGACAGGTACCCTTTGACAGCCAACGACCTACTGTGTGCAATAGCAAATGATTGAAATCCTCGTTATTTTCATCACAAAATTTTCCAAACAATCTACTACTGAGAGCATTGCTTCTGACCTTGTTAACTGCGGTGATTACATACTGTAGTGAGCCATGAAGGAGATCACTTAGGGTTTTTTGCAACCAAATGGTGTCTGTGAATTACACAATGCACGGCGACTACATCTGGTATCGTCCAACCATTTCCGGAGCACCATCAAGTAGCAAAGGACACGATATTATTCAGAGGAATACTTTCTTCTTCAAAATAGTGTTCCAAAACTTGAAATATAGATTTTCTTTAGTATTAGTTTCTAATTTTTTTGTGAACAGTAATTCTTGACAATTTTTTTCACGTTTAATGAAGCGAACGTACGCAAGAAGTAATGAATCATTGTTTGGTAAAGTAGATTCATCAAACTGTAAAGAAAATTCGTTAGTCTTCAAAAAATCAGTTACAGAACTCTCCACATCCTCGGACATTTCGTCATTCAGCCTCTGTACTGTGTTATTACTAAGTGGGAATCTCTTAATATCAGACGCCACGCCGGCTTGTGCAGTACAGTACACAGAAACCTCACTCACAGATGGCAGTATCAATTATTCCCCAATCGTGTGCGGTTTTCCCGATTTAGCAATAAGCAAGGAAATTTTGTAAGAGGCACGAAGCCCATGTGCGTCTTGTTTGGATGCCGCTGAAAACATACCAGCTAAAGATGGACGTCTTGAATATTGTTCTTTGAGCATTTGAAAGTAAGATAAACTTTTCTGTCAGGGTGTATTTTGGTTAAATGTTCTTCTAAACGTGAAGGTTTCATAGCTTCATTTGAGAAAACTCTCTGGCAAATCAGACACATTGGTAATGTCTTGTTTGAGGGTGCCTCAATAAAACCATATTTCAAGTGTTCGACGTTATACTATCCTACATTTTTTCTTTGAATGTGTCATCTATGAAAATAAAAATAAATTTTGATATGACCACCATAACGTTATTCCATTAAATAGATTTACTTTTACAATTTAATTAAATAAATTGAAAATTGTGTTCATTATTTCATGAATATTTTGCGACCAACTAGTAAACTGTAAAAAACTTTTGTTATTTATTTAAATTTATTTAAAATGTATAAATACAAATTTTAATAGTATTTTTAAATTACGTTACCGCCCAGCCACGGAAACGATGTATAAAATAGTATTAATGAGATAAGAATAATAAAAATTATTAAGCTTATCAAAAAAATTTAGAAATAAAAGTTGTTAATTATAACTTATTTATTTAACTTTTTCTTCAAATTTCTCAGATGAAAAATCTTCACAAAATAACTTAGATAAAGGTGACATCATTAATCTGCCACTTCCGGTTGGCAGATCTCTATCAAAAGTGGATAAAATTGAGATATTCAGGTCCGAAACTTGAATATGTAATTTCATAACAAGGTGTTCGACAGAATTTGCTCAAACTGACACACAGGCAGGCATAAAGATGGACGGAGAACAGTTAATTCGAGTTAATATAAGTCTAATTCATGGTTATATTATCAACCCATACACTGGCGGGATAACTGACTGTCTTCAGAGGGCGTCTATGTGTGAGCTAGCGACAGACAGGATCCCTCTCTCCCCACTAACACACAGTCCTACAGACCACCTTTGATTTTTGCTAAAATGGTAAAGATGTTCTAAGTTATTTTATAAAAATATATCAGAGATTTCCATTTCTATTAAAATTAAAACGCACAGTACACTGTATAAAATTTTGGAGAATGAGGCGTATCAATACATTTCTTAAGCCATATATCCCGAATGCAGGCTTGAGGTTTTTCAAAACAATAAATTCAGATTTTGCGTAATAAGTGGAAATGATCAAAAGAAACAGAAAAGAGACAGTAGATTCATGTGATTCATGACTTGATGGTACTTTGGGGATTCGGTTGTTTATAAAAGGATGAAGAGAGAACAGAAAACAAAAATTAAAATATTGAAGAAAGAGAGGAATATAATTATTATACCCATAAATTTGACTGTATCATTATCAAAAGTGTTTCAACATACAGGAATATATTCTACTGTGCTTCGAGAATCGAAATTCAATTGAATTTTGTAATTGGGGGTAAAAAATGTCTCGTGCAATTTTATAACCATCTGTTTGATGCACCTTAAATCTAGCGTAAGAGGCCTGTGACTGAAATCGTCAATTTTTCGTGATAAAGTATAACTAGCTGCACACAGAGCTCATAACTGACCGATGCCCTTCGAACGGCCGCCAGGACTTTCGATTTGATGGAATCCTAAGGGAGTTAGTCAGTGTACTGTAATACTGACGGTTTCCATCCACACATACGGAGTTACTGATCCGTGATGGGATACTGAGTGGGCATTGTCACTGTGTGTGTATGGGCGACTAAGGGCTGAGCGTGCCAGGGGCTATGACTGACGGACAAAGTCTGTCCAGGACACTCGATAATCTATCTCTCCAGCATATGAGCGGATTTTGTCGACACGTTAAAAAGTTATTTTTCCATTTTCAAAGCTGGTGACCATACTATTTAATAAAGTCATTATAAAGTCATTTACGGCACCCTGATTACTTCTGTTCCATTATATATAATGATTTCTGGTAAAATGTAAGTACAAACAAAATGTAAGGGCAGGCAAATAAATTTAAAAAATAAAAAATTATAAACCTCTTTCTTCCCTACTCCACACATTCAATTCGACAAGCTCCTAAGTCGACACACTTTGCACCTACAGTTGACACTCTTTCCATAACCCTTAAATTACCATGAGGGCTAGAGAACAACAGTTGACCAACTGATATCGAGAAGAAAGTACACAGCAGAGGCCTGGACCAAGTGAAAAAAATTGCAGATCCAAATGCGGTCCCATGCGGGAGAACACAGGCACCACGAGTTGTAAGCTTCTGGGGGTACTTTATGGTCAGAGAAGCAAGTGTACACAATACCCTCCATAGAAAATAAAAAAATTTAAAAAATAAAACTTATTTTTTTAAAAATGTCAGAAAGCTTAAGGGTGTTTTCACACACACCGGCAAAACCGGAGCCGGCGCCGGCCTTTTCAGCACCGAGTTCAATAAGTTTTTTGCTTTGGCGGAAGAAAGAGGCATCAATCATTCAACAAAAATTACTTCAATAGATTATTATATCGTAGAACGAAATACAGTAAATATTTAATTAACATACAGTACTGGATACATCCTGTTTGGTTCAAATACAAAACGAGTCTTAGAAAAATATTGAAATAAAATGGGCACACAAATATTCTGCTATATTTTTATTTCATTATTGGCAGTAAGTAGGTCCACGTAAGGGAGCTGTACATAAACCACATAGCTCTATTTTGGCCTCATGTGAACCCCCCCCCCCCCCCACGTAGTTTTTTTCCCTTTTGATTCCAGAAGACATTTTGTACTGTTTTCTCTTGTCAGACGATTGTACATTACATATGGAGATAATTAACTGAGGGAAATAAATATTCGCATGCTGTTGTGAGTTCTGTTCCTCATTTTAACTGTGAAAAATGTTATGAAAGGAAAGCTACGTGGCCTGGCTCGGAACCCCCCCTCCCACCACGTAGCTCAGCGTAACCTCCAGCCAACCCCCCCCCCCCCTCCACCTGGACCGAGCCACGTAGTTTGAGCAAGCTTCCTAAGCTGTAGATACCGCACAGGTTCACAGTCGCTCTGTTTGAAGGCACTACCGAACAATCGAACACTGGCCAGTGTAAACGTATAAGCTTTGTTGATCAAGCCTGAACATAAACATACTAACAATGGTGATCCTTGTGGTGCACAACACTTGCTGCAACTCATTCACGAACTATTGAAGCAGTTGTAGGAGCAAAGCTATTGTCAGTATTGTGTACTAATACCAACTTTTGGTGCACAGCACTTGCTGCAACTCATTCATGAACTATTGAAGCATGTGTTAGGAACAAAGATATAATGTACTTATACCAACTTTTAATCCCCTGATCTTGCTTAAAGGACATTTGGAATTACTTGATGAAACATTTGTTCAATGTTCTTTGTTATTAATTAATCTTATCGGCAAGTCCTTGCCAGTGTTGGCTAGGGGGGCGCTGGCTGGGCGTCAACGCCCCCCAAATTTGCCTTTGTTCACAAACGCCCCCCTCGAGCTCTCTAACGCCCACCGGGGGGCGGTACGGCCCACGTTGGGAATCACTGCTCTACACTGAACACACGTACCATCACAGTAATAAACACTTACAATAACACTTACAAACATTGACGCGCCGGGGAAGCCAACGGGAAACCATCCCAATTCATCACTTCCCTTGGTTATCGCCTATACTCGGACACAGGTATGCCAGTCATTAGGAAAGAAGAAGTTTCAGCTTGATGGTATATTATTTCTCGCAGCCGAAATATTTACCTGATCAGATATAATCAGTGAAGTAAACAAACATAAGTATATTATTATAAATTATTATAAATAGTCTCTTCTAAGATTTTTACATTTGGATTTACATTTATATATAATCGATATTTCGATTTCGGAAGTGATGGTTTTTTTCACATATTGAAACTAGGAAACATATTGCAACTTACTTTTATATTTCTGGTTTGAGTTGTGGTTGTTAATCACCTGTGTTCCCGATCAGCATGTTGCTTCCATTATTGTACATATCTATACTATTTGGATGCGACTGAGACCTTCTGACTTCTGTGATAGAATCAATCTTGCAGTTTTGTTTTGGCTTACACCATTACCAAACTCATGTTTTCTTGTGTGTACTGCTGTTTTTTATCTAGTCAATGCTCTGTCAGAAATGGTGGGAGCGGAGAATTTGAATTTCATAATTCTTTTCTGTGTATATTCTGCTAAACTGTGTGTGTGTGGTAGAGGATGTCTAAAGTGATATTAACGAACTATTTTGGCCTGGTTTGTGTGAGTTTTTGTGTTTATTAAATTAAACAGGGTTTCGTTGGTCATGTTTATATGCTCGTTATGTACGTGTTTCACGGACACTGTTGCCTTTTAAATTTGATATTTTTCTTTCAAAGTTAGAATATTATGTTTGTGTTGTTTGTTATTACCATCAATATCTGTTCATTTTTGTGAGATGCGGGATCGAACTGACAAACAGACACATCCCTGTTATAGCCAAACATCGGCAAGCGATAATTAAATCCTAAAATGTAGCTATGGTCCTTGATTTTGGGGATTTCTGGAAGAGTTGGCAACGCTTTCGCGTTATAAAAAAATAAAAAATAAAACCGACGGAATCAGTGATAAATGTACAAACACAAATGACTCTTTAATACTGAATAAATATTTAAGGTTCACATAGGATACACTTAATGATGAATTCAGAACTAAATTGATAATTTAAAAGTAATAAAGGAAACAAAAAATTAAAGAGGAAAAAAATAAACGGAGAGAATGATAGCTGGTATATAACGGAGTTCAACAAAGAGTATGGACACGGTAACAGTGATGTACACTGGTAGCAAAACTCAAAAGCGATAGTAATAAAAAAATTGTGCAATATGATGAATTTACTTGCACGTATTCAAGAACATGCGTAGTCTCAAAACGTAGATGCATATGGGATCTCGCGGGCATGCATTGGGCATCTCAGAGTGCTATAGGCATCAAGTACTCCTCCGTCGAAAGGAAGTGGACACTGTAAAGGGATGGGAAGGAGTTCGCCCATGGCCTGAACCATCGCAGCATTCACCATGAAAAAAAAGAAGGAAATTAATGGCTGGTTCACCCCAATTGAGAGCAATTGATTCAACAGGACGCAATTTTCGACAACGATCCGAACAAAAAGTAGAGATACATCTACATTTCGGGGTAAAACATTTTCTTGAATACCTGCGAGTAACTTTATCATATTGGACATTGTTATATACCTTCTTGTATCGGGGTTTGCTTCATATATACTCGTAGTTCTATCTCCAGAGCCAGAAGGTTTAAGGGTTAAGCTGTCGATAAAGAATGAAGGAAGTCCTGTTCTTTTTGGGTGGAGGCTCTTCCATCTCGATCGGGCTGACCCCGCTCCTTGGACCGACTATGTGGTGGCAAAGGCTCCTGCGCCGGGCAAGTAAGCCATTCAGATATCAGTTTTCCATGGTTTTCTAAAATAACTCCAGGCGAATACCGGGATGGTTAGTATAAAAGGCCCCAGGCCTAACTCTTTCCAGAACCTTTTCCCAATCCATTTTGTTTTGGGCGGGGAGGCACTCTGTTGCCTACAGCTAGTCTCGGGGCTTAATGCCATAAGCATGGGAAAAAATTTATTTAATTAATATATAATTCCTGACTTTAATATGCACGTTTTCGAAAATATTACTGCATTTGAAACGTGTGGCCCAAAATTCAGACCATATGGACAATTAATTCATGGTACGTCCTTAATGAAACACTGCCAAATTACCCATATTAACACCTACATATGATGGAGTGCATACTCCGCTGGCAATTTCCCTATCCATCTGTTTGCAACTTTTATCTTCATTTTTTAATTTTTTTTTTTATTATTATCTCATCTGATTTGAACGTAAATTCCTACAAGCATCTACTTTGGCACTTACGAAAATTAATTTTATAATATTCCAGTGTTTTTGGTAAATTATTCATACTTCTCTTGGTATCTCCCCTATTCACAAAAGAAAATTTTCCTTTCCTTTATGCATGAAAACGTGTACCTGCTTGTGATCTTTGACACCTTTTTCCATCCATAAACTACTCCTAATTCTTAGAACCGTATTTTTCCAAAACTCATCACCAACAGAGGACTTGTACACTCCCAGAACACTCTCCAACTTCCTCCTACCTTCCAATGACTCGAAATCCAAATTCTTCATCATATCACTTAGTAACCGAGTTCTACAGTAATTTCCACAATTAAATATAGCTGCTCTGCATTGAACACTCTCCAAAATCTGTATTTGATACCAAAAGTGTGGGTCCAATGCAACACCACCTATTCGACCAAAATTCTGTAACGGAAATACTTCACATCTCTGGTCCTCTCTTGACCTTCTACAGAAAACAAAGGATTTTTGTATCCTATTTCTACCACCTGCTGATTATGTCCGGCACAGATGAATTTATTATCAAATGTTATGCTATAATATTAGCATTATTACTTATTAATTAGTATCCGCATTTAATTGATAGAAGTTTATTCTTAGGCGTTGTGCAATGTTTTTCGCTAAAGCAGTCTAATGGAATAAAATAATAGCTCATAAATAGTATCTGTAAATAATTAGAAACATCATCCCCTTCATTTTTGCCAGTACGTTAGTTAAATATATTTGTTGAAGCAATATGTGTTCGTGGCAGGGTGGGCTATTATTTACTGGAGCATACCACACTGTTGCATCTTTGGAGTGAAAGTAGTGAAATGTACTACATCGCGATTGTTGTTCGTGAGCCAACTGACTCAGTAATGATTCCTAAATTATAGTTGACGTATGTTTTTTATGTGTTTATTAATAGTTTACAATTAAAGCATACGTTAAATCGGAAAAGTAGTGAGGAAATTTCATTCCAGAAAGTCTTTGTTTTCGAATAAAGTACTGCACATTGCTATTTCTACTAGGTAATTAATTACTGATAGACTGCAGTGATAATTGTATTCGCCTCTGTTCGTCTCTACATACTCTCTCCTTCATCATACGAAACGTCACTTCCATCTAGAAAACTAAAAAGATAAGCCCGCTTCCACGTTTGAGTGAAAAGCTGCGAGATATTAAAGCGCAGAACAAAAGCCGGTTATTTGCGAGCTGCACACCCGTCAATTGTGTGCCTGCGCGGAAAATAACAGCCTCTCTGTCGGTATGCTCGCTTACGTCTATTCAGTAATAACTGGACGGGCAGCTGGTTGAGAATAAACTCTCCAACTCGGTGCATAGGGAATAACTGGTTATATTGAGCAAAAAGCTGACAAATGATTGAGGACCAGTCTGAATGGTTTTCGGTGTTTGTACAATGCGTATCGAAAAATTGAAACAGTAAACCAACATAACACGCTTGAATGAAAGTTCTTTGGCCACAGTCGTTTCATTAAGCTAAAATTAAATTGTGTCTCGCGTTGTTGGCCCGGATATCTGGGATTGGTTCGGCCGCCAGTGAGTTTCGTTTTGCCGCGCATTCCGCTTCTATCGTGGTTGCACCTGCAGTTTAACGTTAAATCTGAACCACGAAACGTCCTATATTACTGGTGTAAACAAAGCAAAGCCCGGGAACTCAGAACTATGGGGGCATGTGCCTTGTCCATCCACCGAGCTACCAGACGGCTTTCGTAGCTTCGTTCGGGTCACTCGACAATGTTACTCACAAGAGCACATTAAACTTTTAATTTGACATCAGTGATAGATATCAGGTCAACAGATCATATTAGGCTCGGGTGGCTAGTCAGACATGGAGGGGTCCCTATGAAAATGTTATTTGGTTGTTTTGCCTAAAAAGAAACATAATCTATATATATGAAGATGAATGTATGAATGTTTGTTTGTTTGTATGTTTCTTTGTTTGTTCTTCATACAAATCCACATTTTTTATCCGATCCCGATGAAACATTTCGTTAAAAAATTATCTGTATAAATAATAAATGTTGTCTTATAATTTCGAAAAATTAATGAACGGCGATAGACAGACGCGTTCGCTATGAAGGTCACTGTACCGTTTTTCCGTGTAGCGCTGAGCTAGCTTAGTGGTTAAATAGGTTGTTTACTAATGTTTGTGTCGTGGTCCTCGGTTCAAATCTCCGTGGAAGCAAAGATTTTTAAAAATTGTTTTTCATCGTAAGAGTCACGCCTGGACCGTCGGTGATTCGGATTTAATGTTAAACTGTAGATATCACAAATTTAGGGGTGCAAAGCGAGGCAAATCGTAGGTAGTCTTGCAATGCTGTAGGTGTACATTTTTTACGTTGAATTGATCCCTCAGGGGTGATTTGCAACAGACTGTATGTGATCTGCAGTAATAATACTATAAATGCGGAATTAAGTCTCTTTCTTTTTGATACGTTTTGATAACTAAATGCCTATACCGATATTGACGGAATTTGACAAGAAAATCTGTAGGGAGGGTACAGGACATTTTTTTCGGTATGATTAACAGTTGTAGTCACGAAATTTTGAGAACTTATTCCATGGTGACATAGAGCGGGATTTGTGTGCGTTAGTCTGTATGTTACGTCGGTTGCACAAAGTGTGTTTCTTGCGCATTATGTTAGGGCATAATTTATTAATAAATTTGGTTTAGAGACAATACGTATTATTTAGTATAGATGTCGATTTTCTTTGACCTATTACTTTGTGTCTGCTTAATTGTTTCTGGCACCAGTTTATTTTGCCTACTTTTTTGACATGCCTTGCGGGCGTAAACTGGCCTAAGTTGTAGCTCTAGCAGAGCACGAGCAGCTAAAGTTATTAGAACCCAAGAATCGGATGGTCATGCTGAAGAAAAGACCAAGCTGAAATAAAGTTGCCCTTAGTCAATCACCCCCCCCCCCCCCCCCCACACACACACATCCCCTCACCTACGTTTTTTTCTGTTTTTAAATATGTTGAGACAGATTACACGGTAGAATGATATAGTGATGGCTTTCCTGTCATATTATGCCGACTCGGTGTTGTTTGGGACCAATCCTTTGCTACCAACAAATTTCTATATTCAATTCTGGAAAAGAAATTCTTAATCGACGCGTACGAAGTCACGGGTATCAGCTAGTAATAGTAATAATCATGCAAACAAAAGTCATAAATAAAATTTACATGGGTAAAAAATACAAAATAATTTAAAATTAAATTTAAAAAAATTAATATAATACAATACAATATAGTGTAATAATATATAATAATAATATGGGGACAGCAGAAACTGGGTTAACAATAAAAATAATAGAATAACTTTGGAAGTTGAAGCAACAGGCAGGATGGATCAAGGAAGTTAGAAAAGATATGGAAGAAATAGAAACAACCCTGGATGATCTGTACAGCAAAACATAAAAAACTCAAAAAATTGAAAAACAAAAAAATAAGATTTAAACCACAAATAGACAAACGACACACCATGAAGAGGCTATTTACAGATGAGGAAAGACAAAGCACATCACAACGAATGGAAAGATATTGAGCAATTTGGAAAGAACGGAGCATGCACATGCATAAGAAAACGACCAGAAAATATTGACTGAATTGGTCCAATGAGGCCGTAAAAAACATAACAATAATATTTAAATGCCTACAGAAATTCACTACTATTATTTAAATTTATTATTATTCAGTATTAATTACACAATGCCAAATCTATACTGCGCTTTGCATTTTTTGGAACGAACTAATTCAACATTTAAAAAAAATTAAGTGTATTAGTAAGGTTGTTCTATATAGGTAATATCGCTAACTAATTGAGTTTATCTTGCAACATTACTGTCTTAGGTAACTCTTGAGTCATAGTAAGACCGGAAAACTTCGTTCATTCGAACAGGACTACCAAGAAATCATGACGAGTAGTCTAACGTAGCACCTAACTCTAGTATGAGTCTTCTTTCTCTGAGTTCTTTCTCTCTGTGCATTTCATATGCTCTGTTGCTCTCAGATTCCTAATTGGTAAAATACCCACCTGAAATTTCCTAGGTTGGTACTGTTGCCCAACATACCCCCATCATCCTCCAGCCCTAGTCATTATGATTGACCAGACTGGCTGTGTTTTTTGTACGCTTGCCAAGGGACAAATAACTAAAATGACGACTGAATT
This sequence comes from Vandiemenella viatica, assembly GCA_031002005.1. Taxonomy (NCBI): domain Eukaryota; kingdom Metazoa; phylum Arthropoda; class Insecta; order Orthoptera; family Morabidae; genus Vandiemenella; species Vandiemenella viatica. The sequence continues at coordinate 4,324,187 of JARYHS010013631.1, read as the reverse complement.
CCTGCTTGAGATTCTTGGCTTCTATCCATGAGGGAAATTGGAAGAGTTGTTTACTCTGGTCGGTATAGTTGGGTACAGTAACGTTCTATTCTCCCTGTCGCCAACATGAGGAATTTTTGAAACGGGTTTATCGATGACAAATCATTTTTTAAGTGGATTCTAATTGGCTTTCGTGTACATATTTGCCTCATCCCTAGCAGGAGTTCGTGTTTTACATTTACAAGTAACTGTTTCCAATCTACAAAAAAGCATTAATCGTTGTTACATAGACATCGTAATTTACAGACGAGCCAAAAATTTATGACCGCAGTCTTCCACTAGATTCAATGCAGTCTGGTGACGTTGCGGTTAAGTTATGCGGTAAGGAAAACATATAAGCGGAGCAGAGTTAACGGGGACTCATTCTAGCGGCGACAAGTGTAGCAAATTGGGAAATCAACTAATGTAAATGACTTTAAAGAAGGGAATATTCTTGTGAACCAGCGCCTGGGAACAAACATCTCGGAAATGGCGAGGCTGGTCAGCTGTTCGCGTGCATCCGTAGTGAGCATCTATGCAGCGTGTTTGAAGGACGGTGAAACCACTAAGATTACAAGGTGGTGGAAGTCCACACCATATATCAGAACGTGGAGATCTCTGACTTACCCGCTCTGTAGAGCAGGATATACGACGATCTGTGGCAAACCTAGCGCAGAGGAAAATGCTGGTGCAGACATAAGTGATTCGGAGGATACGTTTTCTTCGAGATGCAACGGCTGCTCGTAAGAAGCACGGAGCCACAGACGAATATATATGTGGGCAGTATTATGCTTTGGGGGACATTCATCTGGTCCTCCATGCGACATAAGATAGTGATCGAAAACACCATGACAGCTAAAGGCTTTGAGAAAATTATTGCGGACCACGTTGATTTCTTGACAACAGTACTCCAAAGGTGGATCAACAGGGGGTCATAATGTTTTGCTCATCAGTATGAGTGTCTCTTTGTACCCGTTGACAAAGTCTCCCAAACCTATGATCTCCGACTGAAATTTACGTCTTCAGTTTGCTTGTGATTTTAAAATTGCTACACCTACTTCAGCAGTATTAATTTCGTAACGGATTTCAATAAATGCTGAATGAATTGTTTGTAAATAGTGAATCTGCAGGCCCTGCTTCTTCATTCACGAGAAACCTTCACCCAATAAGCAAGAAGCACAAGGTAATGGGTTTATCTGATGTTTGAAATCAGGCATCTGAATTCCGTTATTTTTATTAACCGTGACTGCTGCGTAGGGCTAATGTGTAAAGTACGTACAAATTTACTATCACCGGTTCATCAAACTCGACATTAGTAGATACATTCAAGTACGCCGTACCCAAATCTGGATGCCCGGACGGGGATTCGAACAGGCGTCCTCCCGAATGCGACGACAGAGCGTTAACCGCTCACCCACAACGCTCGATAGGCAGCTACTATTTACTTCAACTGTATAAAACAATTAACTTTTAAAAAAATTCATAAAACGTCGCAAGCGGAAATCATTAGACTAAATCAGGAGTCTAAAACAAAATTTTGCAAAATATTTTGAGAAGAAATTTTATTAATTACTTCACATAGAACGAAATATGCAATTTCGAAAATTTATGTGTTTTTTACTATCATATGAAATATTCTTACACCGCGATGTTTGTTTTTAAGGAGAATTATAACTACAGTTAATTATAACTGACGATGGCATAAGCTTCTATAGATGTCGTTGTTATTCAGTACTTCAAACACGTATTTTTAGTGGAAGTATGTCAAGATTGTTCTTAGATCGGCTAAAAATAGTAACAAGGGCATTATCCTGTCTGCAAAACCAGCAAAGTGGCAATTCAACACTCTCAATGGAATTGCTGAGATGGTGGCCGCAAGAAACCCTGCCGCTATTCCAATAGCGCTGCTAACCGCACAAAACCCATTTCGCTGCTAGTGAATCACTGAATTGAATATTAACGACCGTAATTTACCAGAACGACGTTTAAATTCAGCAACTAATCGTAAGTGGTTAACTGTAGAGAGTTCGGACAATTTCATTGCTCTAGGGAGTTAGCAGATTTGTGAGAAAATCGAGACTGTTCTGAGGTCTCCTTTGTGAAAATAATTTCATGCCGAACTTTTAGGAACAATAAATGCTTTTATATTTATTAACACAAACATGCCTCCAGATACATAACGTTCCTAATGAAATTAGTTTTAAATGTTAATTAGGTACCAGTTTGTGAGATACAGAAGCAACTGCAAAATATGTATTATTAACCAGACATGGGCTACATCTATTTATCTTTCTCTGCATGTATTGGTTTTGGCCAAATTAGCCGAACGCGCTACTCCAGTGTCTTTACATCGTATTAACACCCTTTATATACCATTTATTTAAAAGTGGTTATGACTGTGAAAGAGAAGGATTACTCAAAAAACACTAATTCATATCAACGATTTTCTATGTGGGACTCGAACCGGTAACCTTCAGCACGTGAAGACAGCGCACAAAAACTCGTACCTATCCTATTTGTGCTGATCTTAATATTGTTCATAAAATGTTTATAATTCTTACCGAGTCATAGTAAAAAATGTTTACCACTCGTGAACTGTAGAGAGTTCTGTCAATGAGAGTGTGACAGTCAAATATACCGGAAAAAATATTTCAGTTCTTTGATATATCTTTCTGAGCCCTTTCAGAATATCTGGAATGTACCGACAACGAACTTGCAGCTATTCCTAGTTACAAAAATTTTAATACCAATAAATAATCCATAAACTTCTGCAGAAAGCATGCACGTAACCAAAACCTGCCATCTATAACTGAGTAGCCAGTAAATTAACACAGAACGTATCGTAAATAATGGTGACTACTCGTAACGCCAACAAAATTGCCACAATAATTCTCAAATTCGGAAGACGCGAAAGTTATGTTTCACTGTCTTCGAAAGTAGGCATTTCCTACTACAGTTTTTCATAGAATTTGATTAACGACGAGATAATAAACCAAAAATATTTATTCTGGGAACATGATTAGTAACGAGTTTTTTTGTGACTTTTCTTTTGAATATTGATCACAAATTCATCAAACCTGCAGAGAGCTTTCAAGTGACGTATGACGGTTTGTCAAAAGTGACAGCGGAGGTTCACAGAACATTCGGAGAGTATCAAAAGTGTTGTATTACTCTTTGCCTAAGGATAATTCCAATAATAAGGTAATGGTTGTGAAAAAATTCTGTAATATCCAGTAGTTTAGTGACTAACAACATATTAAACATTACGACTGAATTAATTATCACTGCTACTGTTAGTCATATTTTACACATATATTCAGTGTGATTATAAAAAGATTTAATTGTTCTTGAAAATAAACGAATGGTCTCAGAACTAAGAAAAGATGCTAATAAGACAATTATTATGAAAAATGTCCATGCCTGTGTGTACTCTCATAGTAAATCTGACATCGATGTTTTCGGAGACTTTTTCGATTACATTGTGTAGCACACAATGTTCCCTTAAACTTCAATCATCGGAAAGGGGAGGGAAAAAAAGATTTAAAAGAGAAATTATGAATTGATTCATGTAGAGTAACAGAGATTAAAGTATCTAAAGAAGATATCCAGAATTGAAAACCGGCTTTACGTGTCAGGCTGGTAAGCCTTTCTGCAAAAAAAATCCTCTTACCCTAAGCTCCTTTATGAAAGAAGCCGGACTGATTCAAGCATGCCAAGCACAGCAACAAAAGAGGACGTGAAAAAGAAGCTCTTACGAATTAAAAAAAAAAAAAAGAAGAATCTTGTTGTAATGGTGCTAATGGACACAAAAAAGAAACCAAAGGAGTTTTCAAAATTTCTAAACTATGTACAATGAGATATTAGAAGAAATAATAGCACCAGGATGAGTTGAAGTGTAAATACACAGTAAAACATACGTTATTTCGTTTGTGATGTTTAGTTAAAAAAAAAAATAATGTCTAGATATATGCCAGTGCAGTTTGTTTCCTTGAAGAAATGAATATAAATGGCGTCAAAAGAATTCTAAGAATAAACGTAACAAGCAGTGAAAAACCTAAATATGTCATACTGCTTACTGATATTGTGAAACATTATCGTATGAGTAACAGGTCATGTATTCAATAAGACCTAATTCAGAAAACAGATTTACATGATTTGTGTCAGCTTTTAGATTATTAAATAGTTAGGGGAACCTGGGGTTCAACGGGGTACAGGGACAGGAATGAAGTTCAACGTTTTTCGGTGAGAAGGTGGTACTGCCAGCGAGTGGCGCTAAGTAGAACTACACGGTCCTATTACTGTTCAATTTATTTAATTTTATTAAAATTGCGATGGAGCGCACGATCCGGTGGCAACCACCCTACACAGCTTCCTCCCCCCTTTCCTGCACCCACCTACATCTGCCCTCTACAAATTTCAACTTTAAATTCTTTCAACGTTTTGGTAAATTATTCAACCTTTCTCTTGGTAACTTATTCGAATCCGTGACACCCTTACCTAAAAAATGAGGATCTTCCTACACTGTTGTGCCTGAAATTGAGTGCCAACTTGTTGTCATTGACACCTTTTCCATTCCATTCATTACTTTTAATTTTTACACCAATAGCTTTCCATGCCTCATCACCAATATACGCCTTGCACACTCCAATGACTCTCTTCACCCTCCTCCTACCTTCCAATGAACCCCATTCAAGCTCTTATCTAGACTTATAGGCGTAACATACAACGCTGGCTAAGAAGATGCCTGAAAAAGTAACGAGAATTGCGCCATAAGAGGTTTTAATAGGATCGAAGGGGAAAAAAAGGCTAGAAAAATGCGGTTTTACTAACAATTTCATCCGTTGATAATATAAAGCAATGGTACCAATATTTAGAGTTGCGTGTCTCTCTACAAAAATATCTTTATTCACAAAAACACTCAACCACTGTTAAAATCAACAAATGTCACACAGTTTTCTTGCAAGATTAAATAAATGAAATATCATTCCAAACGTGAAGAAATAAGAACTGTTTGTTAAAAAATCTTCACTGTCTTTGCTGTTAACGTATACTTCTTAACATCTAAGAATAATTCTTAAGCTCAAGGCAATTATTTTTCCAACATTAGATGGATAATAGAAGTTCAGACTTCACAATTCGCTTTTACGTTGGCCTGTGTTAATAGCATGTCGCTGACATTTGTTAGGTTCCGTGACGATATAAACACGGAATACTAGTACATATAAATTTAGTGTACTGCACCTTTCCGGAACAAACTTGATTTACGAAACTCCATGAAAACAGGAATAATACTTTGGCATCAGAGCTAGAGATGGGTGGGTCTGAATGGATACCGTTCCGCGGACCCGTATCAGTTGCGCTTGGGATGCATGTACATCCTAGCGCAAGTGGGATCTGTATCCGGCGGAACCTATATCCGCGCGACACGTATCCCGTACGGCGGGAACTGGAACCACAGCCGGACCTATAATCGCAGAGGAACTGGAAACTGGAGCCCGACCTGGAGCCGTTCACATTTCTCGCGCAATTTATCATTACAGTTCCGTTTTGAAATTTATGTTTAATGTCATTTATTGTGCGACTGGATTACAGTTCCGATTAAAGATAAGATTATTACCGTAAAATTATTTCTTAATCACTAACTACTAGTTACTATAACTATTAAATATCTATGGGTAGTTAAAACCTGGTTGTACTTTTTCACTGGTTTGGTTCTGGTATATTTTATGGCATACTTTTAAGGTGAATATTACCTTATGTGTTAAATAATACTGAACTTATAATGTTACTCATAATTTTAATGCGTTATAGTCTTATTAAGCTTTTAACAACCAGTTTGATTATTATTTCCCTCTAGATATTTCAACTTCCTTAATTATCATGCCCTGAATGAGAAAGCATAATGAGAAAGCAGATGATATATTTAATATCTCTTTATTGCAGGAACACTGTTATAATGTAATCGGTCTCTTTTCCGAGAGTTTCCAAGCACATTGTATATATACTATATCTAAATATGATTATGTAGCATTAGTCCGAGAAACTCTGCTGGTCGGCTTTAGAGCAGTATTTTATTATCTGACATAAAAAAAACCTAACATCCAGCCATTTCTAGAACGTCCTATGATTGCTCAAACAATCGCTTGTTATTAGTAACAACTAAAACTTACATAAAAACACTTGAAATTAAATGGGAATTAACCTTAAATGAAATTACAACGAATTTCAAAGTTTTTGAAACTTTACTGAATAAAATAAACATTTTAACAACATAACATGTCAATGGCATCTAATTAAAATACCTCATATAGCACTCAATTTAGCACACAGCACATCGTTTTATACACTCAATCAAAACGGTTTTACACAATATACTGAATAAAGCACTATACATTTAAGAACCAGTTTCACGTAAATTCTCACTCACAGTTTAAAATAATTTATACATGCAGTTTTGTTTTTTATTCATTTATAATAAACTGCTTATTAAGCTGTTAGGTTGTAGAAAGCTAGTAATTATTTAAAAATGTTGAGCCTTTAAAATTTTCATTTAAAGTAAAAAAAAAAAAAAAAAAAACCTACCAGTTAAAAAAGAATTTCGATTTGCTTTTTTTTTGTAACAATACTTACAACACTATTAAGAAATGCTTTAATTTTCTTCTTATAGAAGCTCACAGAAATTTTCGTTTTATATTGATCATTATCAAGTCTGATTATACTGTGACTTTATGTATTATTACGTAGAGCTGTGAGTTTGAGAAAAAAATAAAACAAAATAGTCAAAAAATAATATTCTTTAATTTCACAAATTAATGGACGAACACGGCTGCAGAGCCCGACACATACAGGGCCACCGGACACGGATATGGATGTAGGTCCGCTCACATCCAGTTCCGCCATACACTCCGCCCTCCCGATTGTAGATCCGAACCCCTCCAGGTCCGCCGGACACGTTTTGGATGTAGGTCCGCAGAGCTGGATGTACATCCGACTCCTTTAAAAACTCGGACCTACCCGTCTCTAATCAGAGTCACTTTCCTCGCAGCGTTTAATCCACTTCGTGACTTATTTAGCTCTAGTGAGAACAAATGTTTAGTCAATAACGTTCCAGAAAACACCTTCACATGCTAATAAAGAAACGTATAGCTAATGCTACCGTACAAAAGAATAGATGTGCTGAAGAAATCCATTCTGCATGGTTTTTTTAACTGCTTAACGTCTCTTAACAGCGAGGTCTTTAGAGACGGGGAAAGGGGGGGGGGAAGGGAATGGGAAGGAATTCGGCCATGGCCTTTTGAAGGAAGTATCCCGGCATTTGCCTGAAGTGATTTGGGAAACCATGGAAAACCCAAATCTGGATGCCCGGACGGGGATTCGAACCGCCCTCCTCCCGAAAGCGAGGCCAGAACGCTAACCGTTACACTACTACGCTCGGTTTTCTACATGGTGGAGTCAACGAATGAAGCGAAGCTACAGGCGGCAGTGTTAAATGGCCGACTGGTTAACAACGTGACTCAGAAAAAAACAAAGTCCTGTTAAACCTGTTTCAAGATTTTTTCCATCTTGTTCTACCAAAACATTATTGCTCAGAGGCAATGTCAGCGCCGACCTGCTGCCGGTGTGTGATGCTTGAGAGAATGAGCGGTTGAGTATAATCGACTCCAGTAACGGGTTTTAGTGCAATCCTACCACTCATGCATTATTGCGGAGGGATCCTGCCTCACAGAATCGCCAGGCGCGTCAATTTAGTCATCACTGTAACAGCGCGGAATTCACCTGTCGCCATCGTAACTCATAGTCCAACTTAGATGTACGAATTTCGACTGGTTACTATCTTCTGTGTCGCTACTTGCAGTAACTTCTAACAACTCAGTGTACGAGTGTAATACATAATACATCAACAGTGCATTAACCTCTTCACGGACTCACCGAGAGTGGTGGGTGAGCGGTTAACGCTCTGGTATCGCATTCGGGAGGACTGAGGTTCGAATCCCCGTCCAGCATCCAGATTTGGGTTTTCCATAGTTTCCCTATATCACTCCAGGTGAATGTCGGGATGCTTCCTTCAAAAGGGCCGAATTCCTCCCCTTTCCTTGTCCCCAGTCCCATTCCACCTGGACCTCGACGTCGACGAGGTGTAAAGCCATAGGTAAAAAAATAAAATCGTGTATTTCATAATGCCTTAGCGACCTACAAACCTTCTAGTTAATACATGATATATTTTCGCAGTGGCGAAGAGCGTCACTCGCTGGTAGACGATATATTAGTCTATTGATGAAGTAACGTATCTACGATTTCATATAACGTGATATGATGAAACTCGTCAGTTCATGGCATCAAAATTCTACTTAGTGCCTTCGACATGCCACGATCTCTGTTTCCTTAAGAGGTATTTTTTCGTTTCCGGTATTCTCTAAAATCCAAATTCCGCGGAAAGGCACTTTGTGATTTTTAGATCCAAAGAAACTATTACTATTTAACACCGTCACATTAAATTTTATGTGAAGTACTGCATTCTATCTAGAAAATTTTTTTTAGTTCTTCAGAAATGGCTCTATTTTCCTGTAACTTGTCTTTGAAAAAACTTTTTCGGCTACTTCGAATTGCCATGCTTCATTTTTTTTAATTTGTAGGTAAATTGCGGAAACTATCAAATGAAGTTTCACTATCCTTCCGATTATTGTTAGAGATATAATTGTCTGCCGTTAATTAATCGAAACCGTAATCTGATCTTCATCCATTTTATGAATCCTTCAATTGTTATTAATATTGATCAGATATGTGGAGATATCAGATTTTAAGTTATTTCGGCAACTATTTATAAACAGTTCAAAGAGAAATAGAGATATGCCCCATCAAATATAATCGGAATGGTTTAGCGCAGTTTTTCTCAAGCTGTGGCCCGCGATTATGGTACTTGTGGCCTGCAGACAGAATACCTTAAATTTAGAAACCGTACTCGTACTGTACGAGGCTATAAGCGAGTATAAGCTATAAGCGCACGTATTATTTAAAAAGCCAAGAATATTTCATTTCCCGGCAAAAGTATGGTATTTTCGTAATATGAGGTTTCTACAATTGTCTATTCATTTCCAGTTGGCATAAAAAATACTGCAGTTAGTTTAAGGATTAAATTAATGACCGTTTCTGAGGGGTTTGTAGTAAGTGTGATGGATCGCGCTAAATGATAGGGTTCCTAACACTAGAGTAAATAAACTGAAAGGTATCAGGTCTTGTTTCTTTTATTTTATTTTCGAATGGAGAATCCAGCCTTCAGCAACATTATTCAAATAGTTACTATACATCAAGAGTCTGGTCAATATGTAATTAAGTTTTAATGGTTTATTTCCAGTTTAAAATCTGTGTTTCCGTAGGAATTGAAAACATGCTTTTAGGTTTGTTATGTTGTAACGGTACCAAAAAAACATGTCCCGGATGTTAAAAATACGCACATAGGTAAAAGTTTGGCCCATATGAATTAGTGGTCCTTAACATTAGTATTGTAAATTTACTTGTAGTCAGGTTGAGAAGCACTGGTTCATCGGAACTTAATACGTGAAAATTATTTGAAATTTCAGTTATTAAATTTCACATATTTGACGTACTTCCGGCATAATAGCGTGTAGAAAAGATCTACATATTAAATTGCCACGACGAATAATCGAATACCACAGGAATATATGTTTTTTTCTATTTTAGCAATGAAATATTTTGAACGAGATAAAAATTTAGTTAGTTTGGACATCAGCTGTCTTCAGCAAGGAGATAAATTCATTGATAGTGATTAAAAACACTATAACTGTAGATAACAAATGGTACTAACTTCGAAACTGCGAGACTGAGTTACGGGAAAGGATAGAGTTAATATGGTATTTGGTGATCTAACTTCTCAGGATAAATTGAACTCAGGTAGGTGTTACGTACATTATTTACATTATTAAATGTTAGAAGATCGGGCACTGACTCGTGAGGTCAAAAGCTAAGAATCTGATATCACAGAAGCACTACCCAGTTTAAATGACGATCTATATTATACTCATCCTACAACGAAGTTATCAATCAGTTGAGAAAATAAGGCGGAAATTTACGCTTTAGTATCCCCACACATTTTTTTTTTTTTTCCTTCTGGTTTAAGCATCGTCGACGTCGAGATCATTAGGTGGAAAAGGACTAAAAGCAATGAGTGGGGAGGAATTCAGCTATGTTCTTTTGAAGGAGAAATTCCGGTATTCACCTGGAGTGGGAAACCGAAATTGGATGGCCGGGCGTGGATTCGAATCCACGTCCCGAATGCGAGGCAAGAGCTTTACCGCTAACCTGCCACGCTCAGTTTACACAATCAATAGAGTGAAACAGAATGCGTCATGCTTCTATGGTTAGCTGTATATTAATTGACAAGCGTTATGCTTGGAAGCTAATTTGCAACGGCTAGATAGAGATCAAATTCTGCCCGACGAATCTAATGCCGAGATCTCAAATAACTGTACCACCGCAAAAGCCTCAAATTAGCAGATGTTTGCCTACACAATGAAATTGCCTTTATTTTTATAGCGCGGTTGATTTATGGCTACAGATTTTCAACGGTCGGCTTTTGCAAATTGATGGCAATCCCGGTGCAGTAGGTAATTGGCAGGCGAGAGGAAAGCCGAGCAGTCCGGCCGGATCAGAAGGTGCTCTCCAGTTACCAGAGTGGCGTCCAATTAAATCGACAAAAAGGGGTGGACGCCAGGTAGTATCCACTTACTATAGGTAATTTGCTCAGCGATGGATTGTAGAAGGAGATACAGATTCCAGTTCAAGCAAATGCAAATAAATAAATAATAATACTAAAAAAACAACTGATGGAAAATCATATAGGGAGATTACAAAAAATATTCAACATATCTAATTCCAATAGCAGACATGTAAGTCACAGATATCATTAGATCACAACGACAAAGGAAGCGTGCATAAACCACGTAGTTCCATTCTGGCCTCCTGTGAACCCCTCCTTCCCCCCCACCCCCCCACGTAGCCCTACCTGGCTTTTTGGCTCTACCCTCCCCCATCCCCACGTAGCATGTAGCTTTTTTCCCTTTTGATTCCCAAAAGACATTTTGTACTGTTTTCTCTTGTCAGACTATTGTAAATTACATAGGAGATAATTAACTAAGGGAAATAAATATCCACACGCTGTTTTGTGTTCTGTTCCTCATTTTAACTGTGGCAAATAATACAAATGGAAAGCTACGTGGCCTGGCTCGGAACCTACCCTCCCCCCACGTAGCCCAGCTTAGCCTTCCAGCCAACCCCTCCTCCCTGTACCGAGCCACGTAGTTTGTGCACGCTTTAAGTAAGAGTAAAAGCGTATGGCATTGTTGGTCGGAAGATCCCGAAGGAATGTTCGGTCGCCTGTGTTACAGAGTATCGATTTGCCGCGCATTACGCCTCTGTAGAATATTTACATAGAGTTTAACGTGGAATCACAACCACGAAGCGTCCTGCCGTTAGTGATGTTCAAACAGAACTCTTAAAAATTCCTGGCCCCATCGGGATTTGAACACGAGACCGTAACCTGAATGTTGGAAAGGCGCCGCCTTAGCCACTGAGCTATTAGACCGTTTTGTTTTACCAGGCTATCATTTGAGTTAGTTGTGAAAGAACCTTCTCAATATACAGCTATTTCAGCTGCCCTGTTAGCTGCGGTTATTCCGGCATAAAAAAAGTGCTTGACACTCAGCTGGTTTGAGGCCCGGGGTTTAAAAAAAAAAAAAAAAAAAAAAAAAAAAAAAAAAACCGCTGGGTAGAGAGGTCGTGGTGTAAGATTTCTCGTCACCAAATTGTGTATGAAACTTCTGAATAAATGTGAAGCATTTGCGCAGTGTTTATGAGTGACGGGATATGTCGAATGGAAACATTAAACTTTTTGCCTTTCGAACGGGTAGATCTGAAGAAGGGGCCACCAGGTTCATCAAGTGTATTCTCCAAATTTTCAACCATAACACTGTCAATAAACTACACTGATTACGTATACCATTACAACCATCCACCCATACAGCCTTATTCATAAATACTTCACAATGAGAATGACAAGAGAAAACCACATTAGATACCAGTTCTTCGGCACGTTACCTAGAGTGGGGCATACCCTCCATTATAACAGTTTACTCTGTGTAACAATATAGAGATTCTTTAATCGTTCTATGCAAAATGCAGCAGTTAAAGAATGACTGGTTATTAATCGCTTTTCTCTTTGAAGCGTGACAGTTACTCTGCAAGGAAAGGTCAGAGAGCCATACTACCAATTTAATCCAAACATTTATTTATAATCAATTATAGAGTTAGGTTAAAATGGTATCCTTATTTACCTTACACAAAATTGATTAAAGAAACGATCCAATGAGATTACGATTAACAATTCAGCACTGATTTTTCTCGTGTCTATTTCATGCAAACAAACGGGAAAAGCTACTTAACGACTTATATCAATAACAATTCGAATAGTTACCTCCTCTGCAGCTAATTAAAAGATGCAAATTTACTTTTAACATAATTCCTCCACTAAATTAATTAGAGGTGCCAATTCGTAATTAACCTTTTTAGCTTTCAGTAGGTAAACTAAAACTCATGGTTGAACGGTTAATACTAAAAATATGCAGAGTCAAAATTAATTGTTTTGTGTGCGACGTTATTGATTAAAATCGCTATAGAAATGTGAGTATACCAAATAGACAATTTAATTGCGATGGAGCGGACGTCCCGGTGGAATTTTCCCCCCTTCTTGTACCAGCCCGTTATTGCCATATAAGAATGTTTATATTTACAATTATAACACTCAGATTATCATCTGCTTTTATGCAGCATACAAATAAGTGACAACTGCTATTTGGACAACGTTTATCAAACCTACTAATTTTATAGTTAGTTTTTTTTTTAGAAAACAGGAACAGCTTAATGCAGATTTCCTTGTGCATTTTCATAAAAGAAAACTTCTAAGACAAAAACTATTTCCAACCGATATTATGTTGAGATCTCAATTATTGAAACAACCTGTTAGGGTTAGGTTTGTGTAAAACTCAAGCTTAACGTAGTAGATAACAATGATGGTTGGTTCAAGCCGAAGCAGGCGTAGAAATCCAGTATGCGATAGGTACAGTATTATGGCCAGTTCCTTTTGTTCTGGAATCCGAACAACGGAGCGTCCTGACGCAACTAACATAACAAACAAGTCCCGTAATTATTCCTAGTCATACCTTAATTTTTAAAGCGAGCGCATTGTCCACTGAGCTACTGGACATCTCTTTCAAAATTTATGGCCATATTAATTAACAAATTAAACTAAGTTGTCATAGAGCAACACCTACAGATTCCATCTTCCAATTGTAGCAAGACGTTATTACGCCACACTACAATTTATATATTTCAAATTATTTCAATATTAATGTTATTCAGATTAGATTAATTAAACTCAAATTAATATGCAAGGGTATTTATTTGAGAGGACTCAGCGCAAATATGCGAGTGTAAGATTTCTGTTTAAAAGCAAGGGCTGCAGAGCTCGACCAAGGGGCGAAAGTAGTGCCGCTAGCCCACCACTGTGAAGGGACAATGGACCGGCAGACTGTCGCCATTCAAGGCCATCGCAAATCTCAAAGTGCTACGACATCACGTGATTTCCAGAAAGCCTGACCTGCCAATGACAAGAATCCTCAGGGTTTTCATAAGTTAAAACAGGGCTTATTCTTACTGCCCCGACATGTTTTCTTCGCCAAGAGGAAGGAGGCCATCTTTCCCAAGAGCAAGAAGCACTTCTGGCTTGGCAACGGGCCGAGACGGGTCGACTCTGGGTGCATCGGACAGTAACCATCCTATGGTCACAGGCTGGTGATCCCGTCTGGTCGCTGCATCGAGATCACACTGAGACAAGCTGTGCGACCTCCACCAGAGACGCTGTCTTCGAGATGGTAATGTTCACTCGCCAGGTCTAGTCATTGTGTTCTTTGAGACTGCGAATGACCCTTAAGCGATTTGGGACAGACTTATGCTCACCAAGCAGACCTAATTCTGAGCTAGCTGGCATTTTTATCGAACACTATGTGTTGTGGAGGCTTTGCAAATCACAAGTTCCATATTTTCTTTAATTTAACGGTGCCCGAGTTAAATATTCATATACATGTACATATGTCTTAATTGCTGACATTTACTATCGTTTTATATTGTGCATATTTGTCTTCTTTTAATAATTTAACTTCATTAGATAATTTCCGATTAAAGCAAATTCATTCAATTGTTTGCTTGAATAAATCGGCCAATTGTAACATCTAGACTTGTCTGATATTCCAGTGATTTTATGTTGATATTAAATTTAAATATGCCTAGTGGTGTAAAAGCCAAATGAAAAAAAAAAAAAAAAAAAATATCAATGTCATTTTCCTTGCGATCTGACAGTGTTCAGATTCTTGCCAACCAAATTAAATTAATTAAATAATTAAAAATTTTAAAATCCCCCCATCCTTATAGCCTTCTCATTACACAGTTAAAAAAAATCTTTCTCCATGAACAGATTGCCTTTGCTAGTTTGTTTCCTGATCTCCAAGTGAGACTTCAAGCTATATTAATCTTTGCTCTTCATCCCTGAGGTTATAATAACACAAATGAGTCATTACAAACCATTACACACAACTTTGCTACAATACAGAAGAATAACTTTCCGGTAAACAGCAATCGTACGAAGATATGTACGAAAAAGTTTTATGAAAATTTTGAAGGTTCCGTCAAATTTTGCGAAAGAAAATTTCTCGCTGGTAGTAATGAACGACTGACAGGGTCATGTAAGTTGGCAGAAGAGATACACTTTTCAAATCAATTCGGAATTAAAAGTTCTAGTACACAAGAAAGGTGACAATCTAGATGCGTCCCAGCATTTTCAGCACTGGGTTGCTTACATCAATTCATATGTACACGCCAATCCAAACCCCCAGAAAAGTAAATTCGCCATCAAGAAACTAGCATGGGTGGTGCCTCATTTGCAAATAAGTGAGAGAGAAAAACTCGAGTTGCTTAAGATTGTGGACAGTGGGAAGCCACTTAGAATTAATTTCAGAAGCTGGGATTTGTTGGAGTACCCGCTACTTCCTATAAGCAAAACTCAAATTTGGTCTTTGAAAACATCAACACAACTGGAGAAACCTAGGTTCGTTGTTCTGGGATTTCAAACAAACAGGAAACGAAATGAGGCATTAAGTGTGGCCATATTTGACCACTGTAATCTTGCCAACGTCAAAGTGTTTCTAAATGATGTGGCGTACCCCTATGAGAACATGAATTTAGACTTTAAGAAAAATTGAACTACAGTATTTACGATATGTATGCAAGATTCCAACAGACTTACACATTACTATTAAATCGTGAAGAATTTGTCGCTACTGCTCCTATCGCCGTAATCGACTGTTCACATCAAAATCAGTCGGTAAAAAGGGGGCCTGTAGATATTCGTATGGAGTTTGATAGCACTGACAATTTTCCAGCCTACACCACCATATACTGTCTAATTCTTCACGACCGTGTTGTGAAATACGTGAGCTCGCATAAAACCAGATAGCGCCCATCATTGCCACCCAGTATCATGCCGACCATCTTCCTGGACGCTCAAGGATTCAAGACGAGATAAGGAGCGTTTATCTTCAAAGAAGTTGCCGTCTGTGTAGTGCAATCAGACAACATTATCGCCACACATTGCATCTCTGTAAACTCACCATCACGTGGAGGTAACGATCCAACAGTCAAATGGTTGACAAATAATTACCATGGAATACCTTGGAATACTGCTGGTGTTACCTTTAGTAAACTATGTACTATTCTACATGCAATCGCCAATGAAAATGACTCCATTATTTACGTTAAAGGACGGGAGAAGGCTCGATGGTTTCAGAAGATTATCCCCAAGAAATTCTGCTACAATATAGAAGATTTAGGATGCGCGCCACTACAAGAACTCAAGAATAATAATTTGATAAAACTTTGTAAAGGACATTTATTTTGTAACGCTATATGCGCTGTTGAAAATATATTTTTAATTGCCCAATGGTGGGTGGAATAATAAAGGAAAAGAATAAAATGTGTTATTTATTTAAACACTTTCACATACATGTTGTCTCACAAACATCATATCCGGGCTCATAATTCTTAATTACAATATTATTTACATCATCAAATACTAAAAAAAATTTATACGCAATGAGTTCAAGTCTTAATTGCGCATAATCCAATGATGAACTGTATGTCACTTGAGCTGCACGAACATTATTAATATGCATATCAATCAGTTTTTGCACTGTATCCATATTGAAGTCTCGTAGCACTTTATTAGCTAGAATGTCCGCAAACTCAGTATAATATCTTGCAACCAAGTAGCCCCACTTCTGCCTGACGGTCAAGACGCTGGTCACGGCCGGCTGCCCGTCCATGAGGTTCCTCCAAGTAGACTGGCCGAAGAAGACGCCGCTAGCAGGATCATCATTAGGGTGGAAACAAACAGTCTTCACCCCAGCAATCGTTCGGCAGGAGTCGGTGTGCTCGCCATGTAGGATGCTGTCGGTGCCGGTGTTGAATAACTCGGACACTACGTCCAATACCTGGATCAGGACGTTCCATTCGTCGTATGTTAAAACAATTTTATTGTGTCCCACTTTTCGAGAACTACAACAGGTTCAAACTCGTGTTTGGACGATAACCCTATCGTCAAACGTTTCGAGTCACCAGCGTTGAGTTGGTACACAGACGAGAACAACATCACTAGACGAGCCCGGGGGCCCCTAAAGATTTTACCCCGTCGACTCCTTGATACGATATTTGCCTTCTTACCGACACCCACAAGTATTTAATAAAAACATTAAATCATTTATGGCATTTCTGATGCTAAGCAATAAAGAGGTCTGCATAACAACTCAACGAAATAATTTATAAAATCCAGACAGTAAAATTAACATAAAAACTACATACTTTCCACTATTATTATAATCTCAAAAAATAGGAACAAAACTATGGATAGATGGAATAAATTTAAAATAAGGACCTTCCAAAAAGAACAGATGGTTGTTGTACTGTTTTAACTTGTCATATATTTCATTATTTACTTCACATGACTTCGCAAACAGACGAGAATTGAGAGAATGAGCTTTAATTTTACTTATTGACCTAATTTTTAGTAGAACATTCCTATTTTTTTCCTATACAGTTTAATTGATTCTCTTTAGTATTAATCGACCCCCTTTCGACCCCTCTGTATTAATGGACCCGGGACATCTCTTATCGACCCCAAGGGGTCGGTATCGACCACTTTGGGGACCCCTGGACTGGACAAAGAGCACTGCAGTAAACTGAGGCATCTTTGATTATGTTATGTCCAAATTACGTTTGGTGAAATATTCTGATAATGAACGCAGTAAAATTCTGCTAGCTTTTAATCTTCTGCCAAGCTAATAGCATTTTGCAACCAGTAGAATTTGTGAAAGTTTGTTACTGGGAGGAAGCTAGCGGTTGTAGGTTTTAGTGTGAATCAAGGTCTACTTTTTGTAGTCAGTGCTTCAAAGTCAGTTATGGGGAGGCCATTTTGGATGCGATCTAGAGGATCCATAAACCAGGAAAGGGAGTCTTCAAATTAGACAACATCGCATTGTGCAGTGAGTTCGCTGTACTCACCGCAACAAGGGCTGTCAATTCGTCGGTGCAAAACTACGCCAGATCTGTCCGCTGAACATGACATGGACCGCCGCAGTCTATCGTCCCAACATATCACCCGCTAGGTACATAATCAGTATTACTGCTCCAGCTGAGGTTAAGACACATTCACAGCTCACTGCCGAGACTTTGGTTTTATTTTGGACATTTACTGAATTATCTCAAGGAAAACTGAATTTCGCTAAAATCTGAAGAAATGTCACAAAACTTAATTTATGATTCTGTTTAATATTTTGAATTCGAATATTAAGTTTTTCAGTTTTCCAGAATTCAGTAAATAAACGGAATACCTGAATCAAATAATAATCATTACATATATTTAATTTATTCTAAAGATTATGCGTTTGAAGAGTTTGACAAAAGATGTATATACTAATGTTTGCATTGTTTATATTGAATGTGTCTTTGGTTATATTTACTTGTTTATTTAAATTTTGATGAATTTTCTTAAACGGAATACGTTACTCAGACCACTACATAATTATTAACTCTTCAATGAGAGTAAAAGAATTGTGATATTTACGGTCCTCCACGTGGTAGGAGATGGGCAACCGCATAAACTAGGGGACTACCTGTGGGGATGAGGTACAGTGGGGGTGAGGTACAGTGGGGGTGAGGTACAGCGAGGAACTAGTGTACCCCGGGACCAATATGGTTGCTGTGAAGGCCCCGCAGGAACCCTAAAAAATGGCGGCCAACGAGGCTCTGCTGAAGCTACGACCGGCCTCGCAAGCCGGTAGTGGATAAAGCTTGCTTTGCAAAACTCAAACAAGCCTCGGAAGAGGAAGATAAGCAGAGACGTTTTTAAGGAGCCTGATACGGAACAAAGACGTGCCACGGAGAAGCAAGAGAGTAATTTAT
Source organism: Vandiemenella viatica (assembly GCA_031002005.1). Classification (NCBI taxonomy): domain Eukaryota; kingdom Metazoa; phylum Arthropoda; class Insecta; order Orthoptera; family Morabidae; genus Vandiemenella; species Vandiemenella viatica. Next base: position 4,305,590 of record JARYHS010013631.1, on the reverse strand, counting down.
CACACATACTATGGGTCATCCATAAATTCCGTCACACCTTAAGGGGGGGGGGGGGGTCAACAAAGTGTGACATTGTGTGACAAGGGGGTGGACGTGTCATAAACTTTGTGACATTACATGCATAATTTGTATCATTTTTTTGGCTCGTGGCGGAAGATCAAGATGATGTTGACACATCGAATGTTGCCAACACTATCGAAATCAAGAATGAAGTGACTATTATGCCAATATAAACATTATCAAGGAATGGGTTCAAAATCCATGGACATATGATGACTCAATTTTTAATCATTAATTCGATTTTTATGTTTTTTGAAAATATTTTCTTAAATGTTTGATTTATTGTTGATATGATTTTTTAACTATCAATACATAAATCATTTTGGAAGTGCTGTGTGAATTTATAAATTGAAAATTGAAAAATATGTGACGTCACACCAGGGGAGGGGGGGTCCCACAAATGTGACAACCTGTGACATGGTGGGAGGGAGGGGTACAAAAATCATGAAATTCGTGTGACGTAATTTGTGGATGGCCCCCTAGATGTTTCTATCTTGACGTTTGCCTCTGGAACATGGACAATAAAGAAGCGGGATATCAGCAAGGTACAAGCAAGCGAAATGAAATTTTTAAGACTTGGAATGGGAGTTACTAAACTGGACAGGATAAAGAATGAAATGATTAGAGACACCATAAAAAACTCCTACTGGAAATGTTGGAGAGGACCAAACTAAAATGATATGGACATGTAATTAGAACGGGGGTTCAGAGAATCCCAAGAAAAATCCATGAATCTAAGATGCATGGTAAATGACCCGGTGGAAAATCAAGGGATGGATGGCTGAAAAGGTGTATATGGAAGAGAGGACTAAGCAGACCGGACCAGTGGCTGGAAATTGTTGAGGATGAAGGTAAGTAATGTAGTGCTTTGTATTTATATTAAAGGGGTTTATTGTCTCTGCAATTTTATTGTGAAGTCAAGCAGCATTTCAACCTAACCACAACCGCTAGGAAGAAAACACGAGTAAACTGTACATTGCGATACAGTGGATATATTATTGCGCACTTTTTAGTCATGTTGCAGTTCAAACTGAAGGTGTAATATGAAATTAATTATTGCAATTTATGCTATTCGTACTTGGAATCCTGAAATAGGCAATGTTGCCACTACCCAAATTATAGTTAGTGAAACATTTAATGTGTTTAGGTGTATCAGCATCGTTTGAGTTTGAAACGGCAACATCAGAATAGGTTTTTGTTAGGTTGAAATGCAGCCTGGACCAGGATGAGCTTGCAACAATATAAAGCAAGAGGAATTCAATTATTGTTAGTAATTAATAAGCTGCATTAATGAGTGCCATGTTAGTTATGACGTGTGTAACGATGTAAAATACTCCCGAAAACAAAACACCCATTGTGTATGTCCAGTGTGTATTTCCTTGTGACTTTGGAGAAATTTTTTCTGGTCCAGTGTACATTTAAATTTAGCTACTTCAGTTTTGAGATACCATGAATAAAAATCGCTCCAAATGTAGATAGTTGCACAGAAGTGATTAAGCATAAAATACATGTTATCTCTTACGACCCAGGAAGGTAATGATACTGTAATACGGATTCTTGCCAGTGACCTTGGGACAATAGTTGCTGAATATGCTAATATTGGCGGCATAGATGGTTTGGAATTGGCCGCCGCCTGTATTGCCTGTACCGCAGACAGTAACTTCCTTGTTGCCTTATGTACATCTTTTTTTGCTTTAATATCCATTTTTTATCGAAGGGTATGACCTCATGAAAGAGTGTTCCAAACTTCTGACCTAGAGAACAACCGATTCTCGGTACATCCATATTGGACCGTTAGTGACAATGTTTCACGTAGCTTTTTATTTCTTATATTCGTATACTATGTAGCGTTAAAATATAAGTAAAAGATAACATTCGAACATGAGTATGATAACAGAATTTAAGGCAATAATAAAAAAAAGGAACGTGAAATTTATATTTTTTCCTTCTCTGCATTAATATTTGATACTATACACGCCAAACCCTGCGCGTGCAAAGCAGTGGGTAAACGCTAGTTTTAGAATAAGTAAATTTATTGCACTTCCGACAAGATGAAAAAAATGTAAATTTTTTGTAATTCACGAAAAAAACTGAAAGAAGAATTTTCATCGAATTTCGGACAAAGTGTAATACGAGGTCCGTTTCATTTTGATTTTATGTCAGTGTGTACAAGTTTAATTGTTCCATAGCAGCAGTTTGATATCGTTTGTTGCATGGTTAATGTAAGTTTCTTCTTCTACGCCTTCATTCAAACCAAATATGATCAAGCACTGTTAACAAAATAATAATCTGATATGCCTGAAGTGCAGCTGGGATGGAAAAAATTAGATAGTCTATCGCTTAAACGCTGGTGTCATTTTAATGCTAAAGAAGTATTAAATCACGCCAATGGAGGCGTAGTTACAGCTGTTAGAAAAAATCTGTTTTTCCAGAGCTTTATACTGTAACATGACGCGCTGTCGCCACGTTACAAGATGCATTTTTATTATAAATGTCATAATGTTAGAGTAATTTACATAAATCTTGGGCGACCACCTAATAGATTTTTGTTGTAATTTTATAAAGTACGCAAGATTCCAAGTGAGGACTGTAATGAAATGGTGAACATACAGTGTATCTTGTTAAAGCGAATATTAAAGAGTTATTGAGCTGCGTAGGCTTGAAGCTAATCGTGGTCTTCCCGAACCATGGCGACAGGACGTCGCGGATCTGGGGTTTTGCTGGACCACACATTCTGCTCCCTGGGGATGGGTGGTCAACAGGGTCACTCATCTGGCGGGAAATGCCTACCGCCCGACACCCGAATGTGCTCTCACCCCGGCGAACTTAGCCGAATATGTCCGACCTTTGTGATGATATGAGTGGGACAAATAAGATATCGGGGATATCACGTGACATTAGGTGCCGACCTAAAGATCCAATCCAAATGAGCGTATAACTTAAAATCCTGGGAATTTCTGTTATATGTGAGCTTCGAGACTACAAGGGGTCGAGCGAGAAGTTTTCCTCGTGGACCGAAGAGTGGGGAGCTGGACATTCTACCTGCGATTCTAGTCGAGTCTAGTCTGAGGTGGACTTGGAAAGTTGGCTTCTCTCGCCATCTCGCCGCGGTACGACTTCTGGATGCCGGCTTGATGGAGCAGGCTTATCACAGCGACATCGCCAGTAATGCGATGATGCGCATTGACAGACAGGACGTGTCTGTAGCCACTATGTGATATAATCTCACATACCGTGGGTCATCTCCGGTCACCGCAGACATCAGACGAAGAACTACAATGGTAACTTATTACGACCTAGCCATCTGATTGTGCACTCCGTGAAACAGAACCCTTAAACGACTTTGAGAGGATAGATCCATTTTCTCACTTGTAATTGTAAAAAAACCCTGAGCGAGCGGCATAATTTGCCAGAACTAGTTATTTTCGAATGATATATTGTTCATTCGTGGCGCCCATGATTTTCTTTTTAACTGTAAAGTCACAGTATTATGATACCTTTGTCTGAGGTCGTCATAACTTATATTTTTCATTGTTTCCAATTGTCATTATTTCTTGCATTTTGATTCTGAGATATATTTAAAAGTAAATATACAATTGTTTGCTTGCTCATGACGGCTAATTGTACCTCTGAGCGATGCTTTTATGATTTTGCCAATTTGTGTTAATGTTAACGGTAAATTCGCTCAGACTTGTAATCGCCAGTGATAAGAAAATAAATGTCATATTGTGACAATTTTTCCTAAATTCCAACTAACGTCGAGATTCTTGCAAAATTAATAAATTTTCACTCCTTCATAAAAATTAAAATTAAAAATCCACAATTATTAATCATAAAGTTATGAAAGATAATTGTAACGTAGTTTGCCCACCAAGGCACCCACTACAATACCGATTTTTATATACGGCACTAGATGTTATTTTTTTCTCGCATTACAAAGGAAACTGACAAGTTGTACAATGTTTGCTCTCTTCCTGTCAGTCTGAAAATCTGCATGTTCCTAGTAAAAAGATATATAACGTTGTTTAAAACGAAATTTTGTGAATAGAGTTTTTTATATCAAAGCACAAAACATGTAATCTGTTCTTAACCTGCTGTTCATCAGCACATAGTACTGTCGTTCGGCACCAGTATCATCACAACGGCTCAGTGATTAAAGCGTCTGACTGGAGATAGATAGGTCACTGGTTAGAATCGCCGTCTGTGCTTGAATTTTCAAACTTTCCTAGCTCGACTTTCATCTCTGTCACAACTACTGTGTAATGTGAAGTATTCCAGAATGCTTCTGTGTTTCGGATTCCACGTTACACACTAAGTGTAATCGCTAAGATGGGGATAGATAGCTGAGAGGGAAAGAAATCAAGTCATTACGACCACAGGAGCCTTTTCATTTATGTTATTTATTAGATTTAGAAATACTTCCTTACATCAATATTCAACATGAACGAAGTTTCAGGAAACGGTAAGTTAACTAATAATTGTTAACATAAATATTCACTTATGTAATGGCACTCCCGAAATAGATTGAGCGGCATTATTGACCCTATATTCAACTGAAGAAGATATAAAATCAAAAAATATAAAATGAAATGAACAAATTCAAAAAACAACTCAAAAACAATAATTGTGAATATATATTTTGGAACACTTATGAATTTGGCATAGGAACATCTTCCATATACAAGGTGACAACACTTTAGCGACACTGCGGAGCATCTAGTCTACGGATAAGCTCATTTCACTTTGAGGACATATTAAAATAACGTTTTGACGCCAGATCAATAAAAGTAAAAAACTGAAATAATAACTAAAATTTAACTTATTAAAAAATAAAGAAGAAGATACTTCTACAAAAGAAGATTAATACTGTATGCCACTCACAATCAGTCAGTCAAAGCAATGGGAAAACTTGAAAGACGTATTACACAGAGCCAATATTTAAGTTCTAGAACTCATGAAAAATAACTTCACTACAAGAGGATTAAAAATATTGAGTGAATAAATTAAATAAATGAATAAAATCAAGAACGAAGCATACTTTGAACCATTATCGCCTCCTGATAATGCAGACAAAACATTTTATCATTAAAGCAGATCGTCCGCTAGAAAGAAAAATAAGGAAAATGAAGCAAAGAAAGGTACAACTATTTCAATTAAATAGAGCGTGAGTAACAGGAACTAAAAGACACATCTCGTTAAAATACGATACTTCTTGACAGTGGAAAGGAAACAATTTAAGATTTAATCCAATCTCATAAGAGGAATATTGTTTTATATTTAAAAAAATTGTTAATGGCTAAAAAAGAGGAAATCATAATGACCACATAAGCTACTGTTGCTCTAAAAAATCTTCTAGAGGTTATTAAAGAAGTGAAAAGCAAAGTCCATAGTAGCTTGTATCGTAAACTTAGAAATTATTAAATCTTCCCAGGAATTTCGTAAACACTAGCTAAATGTTTTAATAAAAACCTGCTGAATAAACGTTTACGTATAAAAGGAATATAAAGAAACCCTAAATTATCCGTTTGGTAAGAAAGAAGATCAAGCCATATTTCAACTGCAAAGTTATAAGTTTTTTAAACTCTTCCCGTAAAATATATATACAAATATTGAAGATTCGTTTCATCAGAATAAAAGTTTTATGATGGACACAATTTTAAGGGAGCTAGATAAATTGCAGTTTGCATCTTTAGTATTAACCACAGTAGGAAGTTTAACCATAAACTTCATGAAACAACTTTTAAAGTATTCCAGTGACATTTTATGGTAGATTCCAGCGACTATATGAAAAACATATTTATATAGAAGCACCATCCCAGCAATAGATAAGTTTGGTGACCTTGAAAAACAATTTGAACCAAATAGTGAGACACGTTCAACATATAACTATCGAGTAGGCCAAATACGCAGATAAATATGAGCAATTTTTTTTTTTTTTTTTTTTTTTTTTTTTTTCCTAGAGATGATATTTGTCTTATTTTCTGATGACCAGCTCACTATTTCCATGGTGGAACATGAAATACAAGAGTCCTTATGTAAATTAAACCATATTGCCTACCAGTTTAACTTGAAAATGTCAGCTGAGAAAAATAAAATTACAGTATTTAGGGAAGTAAAATGAATTAAATAAAAACGGTAATAAAATACAGTACTAATATAAAGTAAGCGATTTTAAATACTTAACATTATAACATAATTCACAGTAAATCATCTTTATACTAAACTCAGTAGACCTAGATCTTTTTCTAACATTTCCTCAAAGATTTCAATATCACTTGAAGAAAAAGAGCAGAATTCTTGCTAGTCATTTAACTAGATCATCATTTGAGGAAAGGTACACAGCAACCATCACCGTAGAAGGGGGATGTTTCACGTTTTCAGCCGAACTTGAATATCGAAAATTGTGTGTAACGAGGTGGTAAATGCTGCTGACTATAACGTTTGATGGGGTATTCACGAGACTCTCTGAATACATCTCGTCTCAATGATACTAAACGAGGTGTTTGTTGTTCTACACCAGGGGTCCCCAAAGTGGTCGGTATCGACCCCTGGGGGTCGATAAGAGTTCTCCGGGGGTCGATTAATACCCGGGGGTCGAAAGGGGGTCGATTGATAATAAAGAGGATCAGTTAAATGGTCTAGGAAAAAAATGGGAATATTCCAACAAAAATCCAAAATAACTGACTAATTTGAGTTTTACCGAAGCCTGCGTCGCTTTAGGTAAGTGTTAAGGAGAAAACATACTGGAGCGGAGAGCATAGCAACGACAAGAGCGAAGAACAAAGCAGCGAAAACAAATAAACCAATTGGATTGTTGCAGTGACTCATACTGGGGTGCAAAGCGGTGAGGTAATAATGGAGCAAAGCTTAGCGTTCAAACTGTTTGATTTCGCCGCTTTATTCTTCACTGGCATTGCTGGTTTGCTAGTGGTTGTTCCTGTGAGAAACGAATGTAGACAATTTACGAATTGTGTCTCTTCTAAGGTCCGTCTTTGGGATAAGAAAGAATTATTTTATTTTAGCTAAGCTACGTGATGAACTCAACAAGTATTAAAACTTTATTTTTTATTTACTTCGGGTATTTAAGCATTTTATATTCGGGAGGACGCTGGTTCGAATCCCCGTCCAGGCATCCGGATTTGGGTTTTCCATGGTTTCCCCCAATCACTCAAGGCTAATGCCGGGATGCTTCCTCCAAAGAGCCATGGCCCAATTCCTTCCAGTTCCTTGTCCGCAGTTCCATTCTGCCTCTAATGACCGCGCTGTCGACGAGATGTAAAGCCACAGGGGGGGGGGGGGGGAGGGGGGGAAGTGAACTCTGCTGGTTCATTATACACAAGTTGCACTGTTAAACTCCAGTATGTTTTCCACTCTATGTATTGTATATCTAAATGTAGATTTTGTCATTTACATAGAAGATATCGTAATATACCGAAAACCAATAAATTTAGATACTTCTTTTTATCTTTTTCCTATCTAATTCTATTGAATAGGTTACTTTTAGGTGTAATTATTATTTTATTATTCCTTCAAGTCTAGATATCTATTGTTAGAAAAAAGTAGCAACAATGCACTCTGAGAAAGAACAGGCAGTTGTTTATAGCTCGTGCGGTAATATGTTGCGTCTCTTACTGCTGTGTGCTGCGATCGTATCGTGTTGTTCATATTATAAATCTGAATTTAATACCTACAATGTCGTCTACCAGTGCTAAGAAGAAATGCAGACAATTTCACACGAGTATTTGAAATATGGTTTTGTGCCATCTTCTGCTAATGAAACTATTCCTATGTGCTTGTTATGTGAAAAAAAAACTTTCAGCAATGATGCTATGAAGCCGGCGAAAATGAAAGACCACGTGGAAAGGATCCATTCTGATAAGAAAAACAAAGATATTGAGTATTTCAAAATGCTAAAAGAGAAATTGAGAGATCGGCCAAATTTAAGTACATATATTGAAGTCATCTGCTAGCGCTGACAGGGAAGGAGGACTAAGGACATCCTACAGCATCTCTCTTAACATAACAAAGAAAGGCAAACCGTACAGTATTAGTGAAGAGATTATAATACCAGCTTTAAAAGATGTAATTGAAAATGTTATGAAGAAAGACTCTCAACTATTTTTAAAGTGCATACAATTGAGTGAAAATACTGTGCAGCGACGTATAGAGGAAATGGCCGATGATGTGGAAAGATCTTTCACCTCTGAGCTCCAGCATTGTAAGTTTGCTATTCAACTTGACGAGTCAACTTTCGGAAGTTCAAATCTTCTCATGGCTTCTGTTGGTTCCATAGTCCATTCCTGAATGACACTGTTGATGAATTTCTGTTTGCTAAATATCTTCAAACTGATTCAAAAGGTGAGACAACTTTCTTATGTTTGCAAGATTATTTGAACAAGCACAACATTCCTTTCGGGAATATTACTGCAGTAGCTACTGACGGAGCACCTGCTATGGTAGGCCGTTATAGAGGATTTTTCGTCTTTCTGAAGGAAAGGTTCCTAATGTACACACTTTGACAATAAATTTGGCCGCCGCTGAAAAATTCTATCACTCTTATTATGCACAATCTGACATCAATGTCATCCCAGGACACAGTAATGTAATACTGGGAAGCCACTATTGCGTTACTATTTCTTAGGATGACATTGATGTCAGATTGTACAAAATAAGAGTGATAGAATTTTTCAGCGGCGGCCAAATTTATTGTCAAAGTGTGTACGTACCGTTCACTGTGTCCTACACAGGCAGCATCTTATAGCCAAAAAATTGAGTGGCGAGCTGCATGATACTCAAAAAGTGTGCATTACGTCAATTAATAAAATTAAAGCTCATCCTCTCAATTCCCGACTGTTTGCGCAGTTATGTGAAGGAAATGATGAACCTTTCAATCGATTACTTTTGCACACTGAGGTAAGGTGGTAGTCAAGAGGTGATAGTTTGCAGAGGCTTGTTGACTTGTATGACTCGTCTGCAGAGTTTCTTAAGAATGTGGATCCATTACTATGTGACGAGTTAAAACAGTGCAAGAACCATCTTGTTCTATTTGGCAGATCTTGAGTGTGCCTTTGTTCAGAAGCCACCAAGACCACTGTCGGAGCAAGAAGAACCACCGAAAACTCTTGCTTTCCTTCCATATGCCGGAAACACATTGGGAAAAATTGGAAGGCTCCTAGCGCGGCATGGTATAAAAAGAATGAGTTGCCAAGGGGAATGATGAATAACCTACCGAAAACGTTAAAAGAATTTAAAGTTAAAATTTGTAGAGGGCAAATGTAGGTGAGTGTAGGATAGGGGGAAGTTGGGTGTGTAGGGAAATTGCACCGGAGCGTGTGCTCCATTGCAATTAAATTAAATTATTATTATTATAATTATCTTTATTCGAAATTTAACGAAGTACAGAAGCGTTTGCAAGAAAAAATGTTACAATTGTTCAAGCTCGAACAATTATAATGGCCTTTCAACTAAAAATGGATCTGTTAAAATCTTCACTGGCACGTAAAGATTTTAAATATTTTTCAAACTTTCGACTACTAAAAGAAAATGAAGAGATACTCGACCATGATTTGGAGATATATATTAAACATCTCGATAAATTAAGAGAAGACTTCAAAGCACGTTTCGAAGACTTGGAGAACATGCATGTTCCTGAATGATTTGCTTCTCCATTTGATGTTAAAATTGATAATGAAGGTAATGAACGTGGCTTAGAAGATGAACTGTTTGAAATATTCGTAGATCTGGAAGCTAAAGCGTTGTTTAAAAATAAAAACCTCAGCGAATTTTGGAGCAATAACAATGTTGCTACGAAATACCCCAAGCTCAGAGCAGAAGCCGAACCTTTCTTACTTGCATTCCCAACTTCATACATGGCTGAAGCTGGCTTTAGCCACGCGAACGCTATTTTGACAAAACAGAGAAACAGACTGAACTTGGAAAACCGTGGTGATTTACGACTAAAACTTACCAATTTTCAACCGAACATCAGTAATCTTGATGCTGCCCTTCAGACCCATCCATCTCACTAATATCAGCTACTTTAATAAAAAGGTATGTTAACATATTTTTAATGTATTCAATAGTAGTCGTAAAATGGCAGATGTTTTTTCATCGAATATAATTTATTTAAATTTTCAATGATTATTTTGTGTTTTACATTTTATGACACTTACGGCTATAGGCTAGTTTCCATCTATCTATAATTTTGTTATTATTTTTTACGATTATAATAGCAGTGTAAAATATCTCCTTTTTTGTTAGTGTTGTTGGGTGGATTTTTTAAGGTGTGGGAACTATAAATACTTTCTTTGGGTTGTTATACAAGTCTCCTTATCGCTTGGCATAAAAAATGCTAAAAATGATTTAAAATTTTCATCAGTGGCGGATCCAGGAAGTTTTCGAGCCGGGGCAAGAACTGTAGGAATGCCGCTCCTAGCAACATTATTTGCAGCTCCCATTTTTGCCGTCTGACCCCAAGTGTCACCGCCTCGATTGTCGGCCAAACACATTGTTGTCGCTGCCCCGATTGTTAGTCAAACTCATTGTTGTCGCCGCCCGGCGCCCAGTGTACTAGTAGAGCTAAAAAAAGGTTTCCGCGACTTAAATCGCCGCCCTTCAAACATGATTTGGCAGCCTCCTTGAAGTTGACACCCCGGTGTACACCCCCCCCCCCAGATCCGGCACTGGTTTTTACTAAACGATTAATCTGGGGGTCGATGAGAAGGCAAATGTTCTATGAGGGGGTCGACGTGATAAAAAGTTTGGGGACCCCTGTTCTACACAAAAAGTTCTGCTCACTAGCAGAGTCTATAGAGATGCCTTACATACATATCTCAGTGAATAAACGTAGTTACACATCGTTGTTGAAGGTTATCATAAGTTCGTGATCTCATTTTTATGAGGCACGAAATTTTCTACTTGCAGGAAAGTGCACTGGGTTAAAGACGGAACTATATGTTCCCCGTATTTTCGTCCAGTTGACTGTGATGATCTATAAAGAACTATTTTCTTTTCTCCCAAAACATAGTAAGTTTTTTAAATAAACGTGATAAATCCATCTTTAAATATTGTTCAACTCGCGCTTGGATGGTTCGAGCTAATTTGAGGGTTAATGGAGCGCTTCGCGCTGCCGTATTGTCAAATATTTAAACAGATGTTTATTAACGCAGGATTTACATTACTTTTTACTGACGGTACGTCCAGGTATCAAACTAAAAACTAATAAAAAAAAAAACTCATGTGGCCGTTTGATAGGCCATAAACTAGCTTCGTTTACATGGAGCAAAGAACGTCGGTTGTTTTAGGTTGATTTTTAAATTATTATAATTAATGTATTAACGTTTGGCATTTATTATGTAATGAATCAACACCTAAGTGGTAATTTTTTTTACTCCTAGTATCCTCGTTACAGCCCTCGATTTTGTCCTTAAAAAATTGCTCTTTGCAGCTGCAAATTTGATCTCAACAATTTTCATCAGTTAAATATTCTATGTGCATAGTTGAAACACCTATCAGTTGAACTAATTTTCCGACTTTGCTGCAAAATGGCAATCTATCGGAGTTGCAGGACTAATATCCTCTACTTCCAGAAAGAACCGAAAGCTGCAATAAGAATAGCATCACATTTCTTCGGCTCTGTTTTGGTTAAATATTAATTTTTTGCTCCATGCCCGGTCAACAAAACATCTCAGTATTTACGCCAATACATAAAAATTCCGTTTAGTAGTAAACAAGTTACGGTTTTATACATATACATATATATATATATAGCTTAACGCTTCGTCGATGTCGAGGTCATTAGAGGCGGGATGGGATGGAGGACAAGGAACGGGAAGGAATTCGCCCATGGCCTTTTGAAGGAACATCCCGGCATTCACCTAATTAGAGTTAATGGAAATTATTAAGTTATCCTTAAAATGTGAACAATTTTCGTATTACTTTCGGAACACTATTTCACAAAATTTAGTTTAGCTAATACGTTACATGATACATTACAATTAATCTAAGCAGAATGAACTGATGTAACAAGAGCTATCATTCAATTTCTTTTTTCTGAATGATTATGTTTTAGTATTGTCCATTTTCGAAGTATAAGAAATTTGCATCTAAACAGTGTTTCTGTGCGCGTTAAGGCGCCGCCACAGTGGATCAGAGCGTTACAGAGGGGTCAGGATCCAGTCCTGATCCCCGCGTACTGGTCATCCTATTAATAGGTGCTTCACCGCAATCACATAGACGAATTCTAGGAAGGAAGTTCGGCATTTTACGGTTTATATACTACATAATTTTACAAAAAAAAAAAAAAAAAAAAAAATACACCTGTCACAGAGAACATTAATTATATGAATCGCAGACAGATGGTAACATTTAAGCTTGTCCCACTAACATAAATTCCTCTCGGTAAACGGAACCACTGAGCTGCGTGGCGGCTACGCTTCACATCCTTAGATGTCCATGATAATCAGTACTCATGATTTTAAGAGGCCTCAGCAGTTAATAATTCATGATTTAAAACGACTGGTATATGAAAAAATACGTCTGTGACGTACCAGGTGGATTGAACTGTATTCTCTAACTACAATTTTATGGATGAACTGCTGACGATAGATTCAAAACGATTAAGCAGCGTTACAGCTTCATCAAAGAAAGGTGAGGCCACTATGAAGAATTAAAGTGGTTCGAGGAAAATAATTGCATGCTATTTTGATTATGTTAATGTTTAAACTTTAGGATTGACATAGATGATATACTGTTAATTGTTTCCAAGCTGATGTACCAAATGAAATAGCGGTTTGTACTTGATTCTTTTGCCTCCATTACTAACATTCTTATTAACGTCCAGCGTAATTGAAGGAGGAGCGGGGAACTAGATGAACATTTTACTCCCACTTGTGGGAGCAATTGAACATAGACGAAAATCGGCTGATTTAGTTCTTTTCTCCTCACATGTACCGAAAGTGTTATAAAATTTACGTGCAATATACGATCACCTAATATATTATCTTTAGATCAAACACATTTTTTTTTTTTTTTTTTTTAGCAGTAGCCATCACAGTTAAATTTTGTGCCTCGTTCTAGACTGAGAAATTAGAGCCATTTGTTATAAACCAAGTTCCTTATATTTATATGATTGAAATTGCTTTTAATGTTGATTGTAGAAAACTATATAAAACTGAGATATAGTCATTAAACGCTGCTACGAAGATGTACTTAACTTCCAATGTCCTAAATTGTTTCCAAATTAGTTCGCAGTCTTGAATATCATTAATCCCGATGTAGAACACGTAAGGCGGTTGATTGGTATGAAATCCCAATCCTTGTTCTCCTTGCTATCGTCAAGATCTTTCATTCAGTTAATATCCTGGATATTATCTGTTCTTCGTCAAAATTTTGAGCTTGGTATTGTCGCCGGTAACACAGGGACTTTATTTCTCAAGAATCGTACAGTCAGGATTTGAAATAAATAGAACGGACAGTACATTTGTTGTAGGTATTGGACAGGTTATGTGAGGTGCCCATCTAGCCGCGTGTTAGACTTGGCTCACTGAGCTCAGGGACGAATTGGAAATTACTCCTGATGCAACTGAAGCTGATATCGGTTGCAGGGTTGGGGAACTCGGCGAAACGAGGTAGATGAAGTTGCTCACCACGTCTGGAATTTTGACCGATCCTTCTGGAAGGTCAAACTCTGGACCTAGTTAGACTCACTTAAACTAATTCCTTACCCGGATGGCTCTTCTGATATTTCAATGCAATTCAAAGTGTTAAACCTTCTCACTAAAATTTTAAAGACACGTTATATTTCAATAAGCTGTTCAGTTTAGTAATTTCGCATTTTGATGAGTCTAATTCTGCTTATGATATTAATAACAATTTATAACAGAAAGATATAGGCAAGTGTCACTTGTTCTTGAACCCTTGGAGGGTATAGTGTTTGATAGATCTACCAAACTTTAAAACGGCAAAACCATTCATTATATTAGTTAGATGAATTTCTTACTTATTAATGGCCATTAAATTAAATCGATTCTTGTATCCACAAAACCTCATGGATATAACATATACTGTTTGTATAGCAGAGAAATTTTTTCAGTATAGATAATTTAACTGACAGTTATTAAAGAAAACAGAGCTTTAATTAACATTAGTTAACAAATTTGCAATTCTTATAAATTTTTACTGTTGTCACTTCGATATAAATAAATTTTGTATTGCGTATCGTCAGAGTTTCAGAAATACAGTACTTTAAATTATCAAGGAAAAGAAAAAAGGATATAATTAATACAGAAATGTGAAAATCAACATTTGTATGGCACTAATCACCAAAAACGTTTTACTTGCATCTATTACAACACTAATAACAAGTATCAGTGTTTTGAGTTAAAAAAATCGTTCTACTATTTTAAATGAAGAGGACTTCCCAAAATGCCAAATGTTCTTATATGGGTTGCAGTAGAAATTTTAAAATTATCGCAATAATGGAATGTAAGGGTGGCTGTTGATTCAGTAGAGAGATTTAGTTCCAGAGAATCATTAAAATCGAATTGAAATAGTCTGTCAATTAGTCCATTACAGTTAACATTACTTTAATAAAATAGTAATGTTAGAATTTCTTTAGAAATTAAGTAGATAAAATTTCATTCTTGCAGTACATGTAGATAAGTAGCGTTGTGTCGCACTGAACTGGTGAGTTACGAGAAAAATTGTAGAAAAGTGACATGATTAATTCCTATGGATGGTGTACTAAAATTATAACAGATGAACCAGGATCTTCTATTAAGGCGAAAAATTTGTTAAAACTGTACATGGAATGGATTGGGTAATATTTAGTTGTCCTTCTTCGCGATGCACAGTTGTTAGAACTGAGAGATATGTGATAAGCCTAATGGTACCAAGTTATAATAACAGTTGTTTTCTAAGATGTCAGAATATGAAAATTTGTAATAGTTTGAGTTAATTTCTTAAGATTCTTATTTACAGACAGTTGCAAGATACTATTTCTACCGGTCGTCTCCTGTCCCTTTCTTTTTGCCCCCTGCTGTAAAACTCTTTATTCGAAGGAAGAGTCATTAATGCTGAGTTCAACATCACTGCCACTGAATAATTAAACGCTAGCCGTATAGTATACGTAGGAATAGTCACGGTGTACAAATAACTAATGGGAAATTCTTTTTTAATTGATGATTCCTTTTCTAACCATTGATGTCATTACAAACATTAGAACGAATGTTATAGATATTCTAAAATAACTGTCAAATATTTATTTCCGGTTCTGATATTAAAAGAGTATAAAATCCGATTATAAATTTGACCTCTTTCGCAAATACATAGACTGGCTACAATTGGTATCGGCCAACTCCCTTGTGGCTCACCTTGCACCAGAGGTACTCTCTTGCCATTTCCGTTCTCCGTTTGCTCAAAGAGCCAAACGAATTTTGGCCGCTGTGCGGCCGTGTTGCGGCACCTTTGTGGCGGTGAGGTTCTAACAAGAACCGACTGTTGGCCGATATTGGCCTCTCGACGGCAGATGCGCAGTGGAAAGGAAGACGACCCAGCTGACATCCCACTATACCAGCACCAAGTGGTGTAGAAGTGCCGTCCAAGAGGTCACGAGCTGAAGTAGAGCTACTGTTTCATCTACATCTACGTATATACTCTGCAATTCACAAAATTGTGGGTGGCAGAGGGTGCTCAGCACCAAAGCTAATCTCTTTGTTGTGTATTCCAATCCCTAATGGTACGAGGGAAAAAAGAATTCATATAAGAATCATTGCGGCACCTTATTGCTCTAATCTTATCTTTCCTGTCATTCCGGCTCAAATAGGTTGGTGGAAGAAGTATTTCACTACACTCCTAAGTGAAAGTGGGAGTACACATGTTTACCAATAAGTTTAAACGAAACGTGCGTCGTCTATCTATCAGACTCCCAGCCTAGTCTACTAATCAGTTCTGTGAAGCTTTCATAAGGACTGTAGCAAGCGGTCACGAATCGAGCGGCTCTTCTCTGTACTTTCTCTATACTTTCGATGAACCCCTTACGAAAAGGATCCCAAATGGCACAACAATAGTCCAAATGTGGACGCACAAGAGATTAGTACGTTATCTCCTTTGTTTGTTCATTACAATTTTTCAAGATTCGACCGCCTAGAATTAGCTCTACCTACTAACGAATTAATGTGTAAGTCCCATTTCATGTTCCTTTGTACTGTTACTCGCAAATATTTCATAGAATCAACAATATCAATAACTGAAGTGTTTCACTCGTATTTCTGAACAATTGGATTCTTTTTGTTAGTAATGCTCATTGTCTCTTTCCATGAGATACATAGTGAAACAACACAAATACAAGATAATTTTTATTTTACAATCCAAACTTCGAATAACTAGGATATTTACCTCCTCGACATACATTGTGGCAATAAGTTCAGACAAGACATTTCTATCACCGATTGTTCAGTATCTTTTAAAACAAATTCCTTCAGAATTTCAGGCGAGTTGTTCAGACTATCCTTTGGTAACTTAATTGAGCTCCTGACTCCTTTTCCTTCAAAAGAAAATGTTCACATTCCCGAACACCTGAAATCTTGTTTGTGGTCACTACTTTTAATTCTTCTTCCAAAGTCGATTCAGGTCTCATCGCTAGTACAGAGCTTAAATACTTGAATCACTTTCTTGACCTGCCTACTACCTTCCATTGACCCCCGATTATTTTTGTTTACCATATCGATTGCAGTATTTTTTTACGAATGAATCAAGCTGCCCTACTTTGAATCAAATCCAATTCTTATTTTTAATATCCTGATCAAGGTTTTAAAACACAATGCTCTCACTTCTCCGGTACGTCCCTTCATTACTATCTTCAGTAAACGCGAGCTTTTGACACCTATGTTTATGTTTATGTTGATGCTGTTTCACTACTCAAATCTCACGTGAATACTATTTATGAAATATGGAATATCTTTATCAAATATGCGCCTTCCATTTACGATTATTTTCTAGTTCGGAGTAATTTATCAAATTCGATACTGATTATCAGTAAAAATATTCTTCTCAAATTAAATAACATGATATAACAGAAATTAAAGAATATATCTATCATTAAATAATTTAAATACAATACTTGAGACTGCTTTCTTGCAACAACTGTCTTTAAGGCTGATTGCAATCATTGCCTCGTTTTGTGTTGTTAATTTGTGAAACCTAAAGAAGGTTAACAAAATAACATTCAAATATTATCAAGTTAAATCACTGATAAGAAATTACAATTTTTTTCCCCTTATTGTGGGTCTCCTTCAGTCCTGTATTTTGTTCTTTCATTGACCGCTCATCTCCTTGCAACCATCTTAGCGGTGGTCTGCCTCATCTTCTTTGGTTACCTGGTTGGTAATTAAAGACTGTCTTTGGTATTTTTCCTTCATCCATTCTAGTTAGGTGCCCGAACCATAACAGTTGTTTCCTTTCAGTGTTCTGGACTATAGTATCTTTGATGCTAGTTTGGTACAGGATTCTTTTATTCCGCACATGCTCCGATTTAGAAACTCTGGAAGCTCTTCAAAGGAAATCCATCTAAACTACTTCTATCCTCTTTCGGTTTCTTTCTGTAACTGTCCAACATAGGTGGTAATTGGTTCCACCATGGCTCTGTACATACTGAGTTTTGTTTTCAGACCAGTCTTAGTGGACCACAGAAGTGGATTTAGTTTTTGTATGGCAGACCTCCCTTGGTTTAGTCTATATCTGATATCTTCTTCACATGTTCCATTATTACTAACAATGCTCCTTAAATACTTATACTTTTCACATGTATTTATGGTTAGGTTATCTGATACTTTGAGAGGTTATGTCATTTTTCCAACAGACAGGAATTCTGTCTACTTCATTCGCATATACGCCAAGTCCTCTTCATTCCCTGCCACCAGGTCACCTGTAAACAACAGACTATATAAATAGGTTTCATTCATTTCTATACCATTCTTAAGCACTTTCTTCCACAGTTCTCTAAGACACCTTGAATGCAGGTTTTAAACAATGTTGGAGAAAGACACCAACCTTGCTTTAAGCTTTGTTAATTGTAAAGGGCTGAGAGACTTTCTTTCCAATCCTTAACTCCCCTCACATCCTAATAAATATTATGAATGGCTCTTACATATACTATCGTGTGCTTTCTCCAAGTCAATGAAAGCTAAATGCGTATCTAAGTTCCTTTCCCTTCTTTTCTCTATTAGCTGTTTCTAGGAAAAAATGTTATCAATACATGATCTTCCTGCTCGAAATCCACAGTGCTCTTCAGTAATATATATTTCTTTCTCCATCCTGCTTTTCATTATGCGACCATACAACCATCCCAGTGAGCTGGCTGGCTACACTAATATCCCTATAATTATTACATTCTCGTTTGTCATATTGAATTCTCACGTTTATTGAAAAATAATATTTAACTATTAGTTTAGCGAAAATGCAATTAGTGAATTTTGCATTTTCACTAAATACTTGCTGCATATTAATTTATTTTAAAAAAGATCTTTAACAGTTGTTTCTGATCAACCCGTCTAAGTAAAGCCATACTCTGATTGATGTACAACTTTTTTTTAATAATAATTTTACTGTCCAAAGATGGTATACATTGTTTACGTTCAATTTACATGATACCTGAAGCTGCCTTGAAGTTATAATACTGCATCCATTTTAGAAGTTTGTTAAACTCTTGCAAAAATACATTAAAGCCATGTATTTTTAAACTGTGAATCTAGATAAATATTTTGCTGTATTGACTTAGATAAATGATAAGAATTAAGAGGTAAGATTGGTAGTATTAAATTCATGATAAGACAACGTAATTTCAAATCATCAACGCCCATCATTCCTAAAGCAGCACTTCGTAGATCATTTGGATTATTCGAGAATTTTACTAGATTAAATTATTGTTTTTTGTTACTAATGCTTCGATGCTCATATGCAAGCGTCTAATAGTTACATCAGTAACATCACTTCTTAGTTAAACAAGTGAGTATACGGTTTACCTTATTGATCAAATCTTCATGAATTTCTTAGTGATTAAGCTAACCTGAGTTAAAGAATAGTGGCCATCTGGAGTCATGGACCGCTGAAGCCTGCACTTTGTGGAGTTAATTTCACGGTGTGGCTGTGTGTCGACCGGACCCCGCGGCGAGATTAAAAATTAATCGAGCGCGACTATCGACACACGCACGCACGACGGCAGGCTAGTGTCGACGAGCGACGTCAGCGATAAATGTTAATCTCATAAGGTAAAAATAAACTGTATCAACCCCGCTTGTTAGGGACAGACCCCGGGGGAAAGTAATTACGGAGGCTGATATGATTCTGACGAAGTTTACTGCCATATTCCAGAAACTCAATTAGCGAACCAAGTGATGGAATTTTTAATCAGAAGTATGCAAGTGTAGTGTTCCTCCCGTCCATACAAGATTGTACAAGAGAAGCTAATCACTCTTCAAAGGGCGCAATTTGGTTGGGTGAGATTCCATCCTATTTACAAGAATCTGGGTTAGTGACTTAATTTTACACACCATGGACAAATTTCAGACAAATAACCTCACATGAGTTCGGTTACCACTCAAAACAATACGGCTTTCAGCCAAGTGCCTAGTTTATTGAAGGAGGGAGGTTGGACATATGTAGATTCAAATTAAATAATTCACTTGATAGGAGCCGTGACTATTGGATTTAGTAACTTTTTTTAGTAATCATGTAGGGATATGACGGAACAGTGTCTCGATTTTGATTCAGTTACAAAATGTTTGGAATAACAAATAACATAAGATACCTTTGTACAAAGATTACGCAAAGGAAAACAATAGATTTTATTCGTCGCAATGCGACAAGGACGGAACTTACCTTAAAAAAACAATTACGTATTTACATCTGCGATCGTAGTGTGTAAACTGAATTCCGTATCATAGGTTTACAAGTCTTGGAAAAAATCTTTAACTAGTATACTGTACATATTTTTCTGGTACCGTTGGTCGTACATCCTACATCTTCCCGATTTAATGAACCACGACTTTGTCATGCGTCTTCCTTCTCGACAGATGTTTTTTTAGTGTTCTTCTTCTGCTTATTTTAATAGCTGATAATATAATAGCTCGTTCGACCATTAATTATCACATATATGGAGCACATGACCGAATTACATAAACATTCTTCTATATTATCTGTGATATGTACTATGTTAGGAATTTTTTATTCGATTTTCAAAAATTATATAAGATGACCCATGTCCATCACCCGAAGATATTTAAGTCCTCTTTTTTATCAATTTTCAAAAGTCGTTTTGGCATTGCAAATCTAAAATACCTATTGAACCATTAATCTCTTTTTTTTGTGGATGAAAGTAGAGGACTTACTATTTGAATTAATTTTTTGTTGTTTTTCCATCACCATATCAACTTTGTTTCTCTCGATTATATTTACATTCCATTTTAAAATGATTTGAAGTTATTTAAATTCCTAACAGTTATTTATGTATTAATCTTCAGATTCAGAGATACTTGCATTTCTTTATTTTTTTACTTATGGTTTCACGACCCATCGACGTAGAGGTGATTAGAGGCGAGATGGGACTGGGAACAAGGAACAGGAAGGAATTCGTCCATGGCCTTTTGAAGAAAGCATCCCGACATTCGCCTGGAGCGATTTGGGGAAACAATGGAAAACCCAAATCCGGATGCCCGGACGGGGAATCTAACCGGCGTCCTCCCGAATGCGAGGCCAGAACATTAACCGCTCACCCGCCAAGCTCGGTGCTTGCATTTTACCATCATAAACATTCGGTATTATTGAAACTAATATTTCAGCTTCCATTTAGTATTTTGTTATTCATCGTTGATCAGAATAAATTGTTTGTCTGGGTAAATCAATGTTCGGCACATT
This sequence comes from Vandiemenella viatica, assembly GCA_031002005.1. Taxonomy (NCBI): domain Eukaryota; kingdom Metazoa; phylum Arthropoda; class Insecta; order Orthoptera; family Morabidae; genus Vandiemenella; species Vandiemenella viatica. The sequence goes on along the minus strand of JARYHS010013631.1, from coordinate 4,284,620 downwards.
TAATAAGCCGCAGATGTACGTGCAATCTGAATGCATGTCTTAAACGATGATGCTATAATGAATGTGGTGGGGCTTCACAGAAATCCAATATCACAGAGAAAAAAAGAAAATACCAGAATAATTTGACAGATGATCAAGCAGAGGTTGAAACTTTACCCCTCATAATTAGTTTTTCCCGCGACGTATAAGTTGCCTTGTGTACTCACCGGGGAAGCGGTTAAGAGAATCTCCCGGCTGACAACTAACTCGTATGGGATCAGTGGTCACACTAAACTTTATATGTAATGGTTAAGTGAAAATTGCCGTACCGAATGTCTTGTTTTAGTGACACAAATTTACGATGTAAATGTGAAACCTAAAGTTATAAATTTCAGCTCAAGTTCAGTACCTGTGTATAAGATCTCCCAGGTCAGCAAATCAGCCTGTTTTGTACAACTTTAAGCGCACATTGGATAAAATGTCATTGAAAAATGTTTTCGGTGATCTGGTTGAAACAGCCGCGAAGACGTCAGCCGACAGCAAAACGGAGAATCAACGTCCGGTTTTCATGAGAATCCGGAATGATAAACGATTTGTAACATTACTAAACTACAAATCATTCTCGGCAATAATTAGTTAAAACGGAAATACATATCAATTAACTCACAAAAATCAATAAAAGTTAAATATCATGCCCATGCTCTGAAATCGATCAATTTTATCTAATTACTAGCCCGTACCCGCGACTTAATATGCGTGGATTAAGAATTTTTTTGCCAGAATTAAATATAGAAAGTTGTTGGTAACGAAGGATTGGTCCCAAATAATATCGAGTCGGAATAATATGACAGGAAATCTATCACTATATAATTGTACCGTCGAACATGTTTCTTGAAGAGAATCAATTTCAAACATATTTCTGTCACCATTCAATAAGGTCTCAAAATTTCGTGACTACAACTGTTAGTCATACTGGAAAAAATATCCTGTGCCCTTCATACAGATTTCCTTATAAAATTCCATCAATAACGATATAATCATTTAGACTTACTTCCGTATTTATAAATAATATTACTGTGGTTCACACTCACACACTGACAGCGAACAACACCTGAGGGATCATTATAATGTAAAAAAGTGTACACCTACAACATTGCAAGACTACCTACGATTTGCCTCGCATTGCACCCCTAACTTTCTAATATCTACAGTTTAACATTCAATCCGAATAACCTACGGCCCAGGCCTGACTCTTACGATGAAAAACAATTTTTAAAAATCTTAGCCTCCACGGTGATTTGAACCGGAGACCACAACGTTCCTAAGCAAGCGCTTTAACTACTGAGCTGCCAATCGGAAACACGGAACGGAGACGTCCATATCCAACGTGTCTGTCTATCGCCGTATTTCGAAGTTATGAGACAACATGTGTTATTTATATAGATAATTTTTCAACCAAATGTAGACAGTATTTTTCTCCTTGTTTCAAAGGATAAGTGTGCAAAGTTTCATCGAGATAGGATGAAAACTGTTGATTTCTATGAAGAACAAACAAAGTCCAGTGCCCTCCCTACAGATTTTCTCGTCAAATCCCGTCAATATCGGTATAGGCATTTAATTGTCAAAACGTAACATAAGACAGAGACTTACTTCCGCATTTATAGTATTCCTACTGCAGATTACACACACACTGACTACGAATCACCCCTGATGGATCAATATAACGTAAAAAAAGTGTACATCTACTGTATTGCAAGACTACCTACGAATTGCCTCAGGTTGCACCCCTACCTTTGTGATATCTACAGCTTAAAATCAATCCGAATAAACGACGGCCCAACCGTGACTCTTACGATCAAAAACCATTTTTAAAAATCTATGCCTCCACGGAGATTTGAACCGGAGACCACGACGTGTGTAAGCACGCGCTTTAGCCACTGAGCTGGCAGTCCACTACACGGAAACATGGTACGGAGACGTCCATATTCAACATGTCTGTCTATTGCCGTATTTCGAAGTTATGAGACAAAATGTGTTATTTTACAGATAATTTTTCAACCAAATGTAGACAGTATTTTCTTCCTTGTTTCAAAGGATAAGTGTGCAAAGTTTCATCGAGATCGGATGAAAACTGTGGATTTGTATGAAGAACAAACCAACTAACAAACAAACACACCAACAAACAAACAAAAAAACAAACATACATTCATCTTTATATATAAAGATTTTATATTAATTGTAATGCCCGTCAAAAATTTTCTAAAGTTTCTGGGGAAATATCGATTAATGATTATCTTTTTGTATATATATATATAATGACGGGAATGTTTAATGTTATGAAAATGTTTCTAAGTGGAATATAATTTTCACAGGAAGAATTTAAACATTTCGTGATTACCTATGTTTCGTGTAAACTTTATCTGAGTTTTCATCAATTTTACTGTTTCTTAACTTCTGTCAAAAAAAAAAAAAAATCTTATTTTATGTTGTCACTTCGTTCCAGTAACTGCTACAGAGTATACAGCGGATGCTCATCTCATTAAATGAATATCTGCATCCAGGCGTCGTAAACAAACAAAAAGCAATATATAAATTTAAACGAACATCACATTATAATTTTTCACATCTCTGTATGGCATTATAATTTGTATCTGTCTTACACAACAAAAAATTTCATTTTAGCTGGCATCGCATTTACTCTTTCTTTTAACAGTGCAAATGAAAATAAAACCAAATTCAATTATTTATTTGAAATTTATGGTCCTTTTCAGCGGTATGAACGCAAATAAAGCCCGTAAAGTGGTTCATTTGAATTTTGCTGGTTAGCCAAGCAGTGTTCGGTGTCAGTGTAACAGACACTTGGGTCGTTAAGAGACTCCCCGAAGGTTGCGAGCTATTGAGGTGAGCGCAATCTCAGACAACTCATTTTACTAAAGAAGATGTTTGTACAGTACTCACGAGTTTAAATTACGTACATTTTTAATGAGACTCTTCTAGTGTCTTTGCAGTATTCCAACATGCTTACCAACCGGCTGAAATGATATTACTCTCCACAACGGGAATTGTTGACCGATAACAGCACTTTTTTTTTTTTTTTTTTTTTTTTTGTTATTGCTTTACGCCTCGTCGAAGGCTAAGGTCATTAGAGGCGGGATGGGACTGGGGACAAGGAACGGAAAGGAATTCGGACATGGCCTTTTTGAAGGAAGCATCCCGGCATTCGCTTGCAGTGATTTGGTGAAACCATGGAAAACCCAAATCTGGATGCCGGGACAGGGATTCGAACCCGCGTCCTCCCGTATTCGAGGCCAGAACGTTAACCGTTCACCAACCACGCTCGGTAGCTCTCAAGCAGGATGATGGTGCAATCTGTATCTAACAATGTCTTTTTCGTGAGGTTTCGTCAGGATAGTCCGCAGTGGAGACGATTCGGGAGAAAGCACAAAAAACGAGTATCATGGTCTAACTCGGAGCAATTCATCTTCGTCGAGGAGGAGTTAATATTCTGTTCCCGGCGAAGACAAATGTCAGTTCGACTTGCTTCCACACACATGATTTACTCTAAGGGGTTGTCATATCTATCTCCCGGAGCCGTTTACACAACTTTAAAGTCAATGTGGTCCAGTGCCAGAACAGTTCAGCAGATAGCTGACTGCCACTCACACCAGTTTCGCATAAAGTTGTGACAGTTCACATCTACACTAGACAGAATTTAAGTTCTTGTCTCTTTAGCGAACATGGTTAACTACAGTTATTAAGAGTTCTCTTTTCTCCTGTCATGTGAAATGATTCATCAATTCAGATTAACTATTTAAATTTTGCTGAAATGAAGTTGTATTAAAGTTTGGTATTTCTATTCACATTGAAGTTTCACAGACGGTTGCAGTCTTAATCTGTGAGCGAGGGTCGAGGGACCAGACTGTAAATGTATTGTAATAATTTAAGTGTTGTTGTCAGTTACTGTTTATTTATACTGTGGGGGCGGTTTCTTGGTTGCGATAGATCCTGCAGTTATTGCTGTGATTGATTAGTTGAAAGAAATATTACAGTAAGATACTATTATTATTAATTTAATTGTGATGAGGCACATGCTCCGATGGCGATTCCCCTACTCATCTAATTACACCATTTTATTATTTTTTAGAAATTATCTTAGCCAATATACTTTGAGTGTTAAATCCCCCTCCATGCAAAACCCAAATCTGGATGCCCGGACGGGGATACGAACCCGCGTCCTCCCGAATGCGAGACCAGAACGTTAACCGTTCACCCACCACGCTCGGTGTCTAGTTCACATCTTCACATAAGTTCATATGAGGAATTTACGACTTTGATAGTAATGCAGCTACAGACTAAAGGACAATTCCATCAGATCATCACTGTAACAAACGATATGTTTACTCCTGACACGTGTTCAAACGAGTTTCGCGTATGAAACAATACTGAAGAACATTATGACGTTACAAAAGCTCTTGGCAGAAATGAACACTTACCTCGCTGCCAGTCGATGGCGTAGTTGAAGTACTGGCCGAGAGAGCGCGCGTCGACCGCGGCCAGCATGAGCAGGTACAGGCCCATGCAGAGGTCTGCGAATGCTAGGTTGCACATGAGCAGCTTGGGCACGCTCAGACGGAAGCGAGCCGCCAGCAGCACGAACAGCACAGCCATGTTGCCGAGCAGGGCCGCCAACCCGACAGCCCACGCGGCGCCACGCAGCGCCCAGTTTCCCAACAGGTCCTCGCAAGGGCTGAACGCGTCGGGAGCGGGCTGGCACCGCACCTTCGGAGAGGAATTTCACGAGTTGCACGTTGGTCACAAGAATGAAATATTGAGTAGAAAGAAGCATTTTGTGGGCTGTGACGGAAGGTGAATAAAACTATCCTGAAATTCTATTGATGAACTAAACATAAGGCGGTTCTCAGCAAACAGACGTGTTCTCTGTTGCGAAGCACCTCAATCTCTCGCCTCTACTTTCAGAGTGTCCTACATGTTATACACTGACGTAAAGCGACTTGACTAAATACATATGAGCTGCTTTCTGGACGTAAGTCCTTAATTGTCACTAAATTTTCAATTTGACTAAATTGCTTCCAAAACATCTTTATCAACTTCCTACCACTCCATATGTTTAGCAATCATCTGGATCTTCCCACTATTAAACTTCCTCATTGCTTCTTATTGTGAAAGGATTAGCCTTGTGATCCTTCCAGCAACTAAGTATTTTTAAAATTAACTTAACTATTAAACATTTTGAACTACTTTGAATTATACATCTGCAATGACTGGGCGTTTTTTATTTCAGAATCGGAATACAGTATTTAAATTCATAGTTCCTTACACCAGACCAAGCCTTTTTTTTATTAAAAAAAATTCAAAGTCATAATTTAGTATGATAGAGCTTCACGTATACAACAACTAAATGCGTAAGCTATTTACTGGATAGCTTGTTTCGTCTGGCCTGTAGCGTGGTTTGTGCCGAAGGGTCACATTGTTCAGTGACCACTTAACGTATATTTAGCTTATTCTAAAGTAACCTTAGCATATTTGAGAAATGTGTTGGAATGATTCAACTCAAACAAGCATAACCCAAAGGCAGTGGTGAGTATCCTATGAAACATTAAAAATGATTCAATGTATTTGAAAATCACAATGATAAATCTTCAACTGGAGAATTAATTTCCCTGGACAGTACATTTGGAAAAATTAAATCCATGAACTGACCAGAAATTAATATTATGCGTTTAATGTTTTCTTTCGTTCTTCCATTAAAAAAATAAAGATAGTTCTGCGTTTACGACTTAGCAACCACAATGGCAAGGGATGGGAAATAGATCGATCATCGCCTTTGGGAGGGAAACATCCCGCCTTAAATCTAATAATTCACAGTAAAACGGAAATGATATCCTACGAGGAGTTCGGATAAAATAAAAAAATACAAAAATCACTATACTGGTACAGACCTAGTATAAGGACATTCAATTTCTTCCAAAAATTCAATATTTTCTATGCTAAAGACAGACAGGAAAAACAGAGTATTGAACCCACATAAAAGATTCATAACTAGTTAAGTGAAAGTGTAACGGTAGCTTTGCAATTTTGAACAAAAATGACTAAAGACAGTTGAAAAAAACCATTCAACCAAATATTATTCTGCTAGTGTGCATATATCCCAACAGAATATGTACATTGTTGTCATTTTAAAAAAAATTCTCACTAGATTTTAAAATAATATTTCCATCCTTTCAGTGAAGATATAAATACGGAAAGAGACATACCTATAAGCATTATATTACAATATTGATAGTTAGATTATTAGTACACTCGTTTTATGGCCTCTATCTGAAAAAAAAGATTGAGGATGCTGGAAGTCGGACGGTATGATGATGATTTGAAAGAAAAAAAAATAATATTAGATACGGACAGCACAAATATGTGGTATGTCTACTGCTCTGAATTGGGAAATATCTTTAACCTTATAACCCTATTCGTGTACGAAAGTTCTTAAATTCAACAAAAAGGAATGTGCCAAATGTCGAACCATCAGTTTCCGTATTCCACCCGTCTAGTTACACGCATTCGGGGGGAGGCGAATACCCGTCCGGGCCTACAGATTACCATTTTTCACATGTCGACACGCCCTAAAACCCTAAAAACAACAACCATTTTTCATAGTTTCCCCAAATATTTCCCGGCGGATGCCGGGATGGCTCTTTCAAAGGGCCATGGCTGATTTTAATTTCTTGCCCCCAGTCCTTTTCCGTCTCCAACGACCTCGATATCGACGAGGAGTAAAGACAGAATCAAAAGAAAGAAAAGTCCCTGCACGGGGGTTGCGGCAGCTGACCTGGCCGGTCTTCCTGGCGGTGATGTTGCCGCCCGTGCAGTAGGCGTTGGGCAGGTGCTGGGGCACGTGCACCTCGTGGTGGAAGTAGCCGGGGCCCAGCTCGCCGGTGGGCGAGTTGGCGGCGGCTGCGATGAGCCCCCAGTTGGGTTCCGGCTCCGCCGTCAGCGTCGAGTTGTCTGGCGAGAAGACGACGCGGCCGTAGTCCTCACTGCGTCGCTCCCGAGTCACAGACACCTTCATCTCCAGCTGCTCCACGTCCGGCTGCTGCTGCTGCTGCTGCTGCTGCCGGCTGCAGTAGTTGGCGTGCACCTCAGACAGCCACCTCTGCACACACGAATTGGAGACGTTATTACACTACTGGCAAATCTAATGTTTTAATACACAAGTAGACAAGTCCACGCTTAAGAAATTTAGTTTTTAAAAGTTCTCTTGAGACACTTGCACGTTTGAAACACCGAGCGTGGTGGTGTAACGGATAGCGTTCTGGCCTCGCATTCGGGAGGACGGCGGTTCGAATCCCCGTCCGGGCATCCAGATTTGGGTTTTCCATGGTTTCCCCAAATCACTCCAGGTGAATGCCGGGATGCTTCCTTCAAAAGGCCATGGCCGAATTCCTTCCCATTCCTTGCCCCCATCCTTTCCCGTCTCTAAAGACCACGTTGTTAAAAAGGGACGTTAAACTGTTAAAAAAAAAAAAAAAAAAACGTTTGAAACATGTTCTTCCTGCCAACGTTAGTTAACATACTACTATCAAATTAACGTGTCACAGAATACTGTTTTCAGGTTTTATTAGTCGTAGTGCAATCATCAAAATGTAAGGTGAAATCCTGTGGAGCGTTTGGCTCAAATTCTTGTAAAACCCTCACTATCGGATACCCCACACAGGGTGCGGTGAACTCAAGGAACATTTCTCTTACGATAATAGAAATTCTGTGAGGTTTAAATGAAGCTGCCCATTTGCAACTTGAATTACAAACTAGTTCTGAGAATGAATGAAAATCAGTGATATAACGAACCTGCTGAACCATAATCATATCGTCACCCACACAGCCATTAGTAAAATAATCACAGCTTCTAACGTAATTGCAGTGGATATGAAATTAAATAGCAAATTGCACCAAGCGTGGTGGTGTAATGGTTAGCGTTCTGGCCTCGCATTTGGGAGGACGCCGGTTCGAATCCCCGTCCGGGCATCCAGATTTGGGTTTTCCATGGTTTCCCAAATCACTCCAGGCAAATGTCGGGATGCTTCCTTAAAAAGACCATGGCCGAATTCCTTCCCATTCCTTGCCCCCCCCCCCCCCATCCTTTCCTGTTTCTAAGGACCTCGCTGTTAGGAGAGGTTAAGCAGGTAAAAAAACAATATAGCAAATTGCGTTTCACTTATGCTGTTGTGGCGATATCTCGCATACACTTGCAGCGGCTGCCAGAGGGCATCGCGAGTGTTTATCCTACAGCGTACGCCGTCCAGCAGGAACTCGATAGCCATCGCTAGAGTTGCTCGCCAGTCCTCAGTCAGTCGTCGCACTTGCAGTTGTCTTGGTCGTGTCGCGGAAGTGCTATCCGGAACACCACGCGGACCGGCCGTGTACCAGCTAACTACACTAAAGGACATTTAGTCTGATACAGCTTTGCAGTATTTATTGTAACGAGCATGTGTTGTGTTTCTCGAGCCCTACAATATATCTTCAGAACGCATCGAGTTGTCGTGTTTGATTGTAATCAGTTTCCTGTGTCAGTAACATTTGTATGTGGGGCAACCCTGCCCACACTGTTTTAAATAACCACAAGAAAAACAGCACATAGTCAGTCAACGTAATTCTAATAATTTCCGTTGGAACATCGATGGGAGTATACTATCGAGTATATACTGCACACTCCACACGGATGTGATGCGTGTATGAGAACCACTTGTGGTGGACGCTTTGAAAAACACGGAATTTTAAACGACAACAGTGTGATGTGAAATTATATAATTATTACACACTTAAAATTTCAATCGCAAATATCATTACTGTAAGCATCTTTTTAAAATACTCAAACACGAAGAAGGTAAGCTTCAATTTGACCACTTTTCTAAATAGCTCCTCCTATGAAACGACATTAAAGAGACAGGGAGGGAAGGAGGAACAGGCAAGTGCCAGTCAAGCAACGCGCAATTCGGGTGCCTTTGTCTAATGATCTAAACACGTATATCACATCTGTTTGGCCACGCGGCATTTGCTTGGAAAAAAGCCAATGCCCAACACACTTCGACGTTATGTAGGGTACTATACGCATCTCCAACGCCTCACCGAATTGATATTTGCACTTTTGTTGCTATAGTCAAATTGAAATCAAATTCGTCATAACCACTTTAAGATGAAATGCACTCTGAATTAAGAGAACTGAAAATAATATTATTATATTGTAAATCAACATCAAATTAAAATCGTTTGCTTGTTTTGTTAGCAATTTACAAAGGATATAAGATGTAAGTGTACGCATTTCAAGGATTTATTGATTAAATACAAGATATGGATATAATGTGAATTACTTGCAGAGTCTGTGTTCTTAAATGCGTGACTCATAATTTGATTAAATCTGCTATAAAACCGTGAATTAAATGAATGAGATAGATATCTAAACATTTCTTTGGTTACTAAACACAGATTGAAGTTATTTCTGGAAGGAATGAAACTAGCATCTTTGAACGGCAATACAACAAGAAGCGCAAGATTACAAAACCCATAAAAAATCACCATCCAATAAAGAAAAAGTCAGTATTTCATTTAGTTAGAATCCACCCATTGTAAATACATAGTATGTTGGATAAATTACAAATCCAAATGTTTATAGTACGTGGAAACAGATAATTATTTCATTCTTACAAATCTCTGATAGTAAAGTTTCTCTTGCCAAAAATTTTTGATCTTGCCGGTTTATCCTCTGTGATGAGGAACAACCAACTATAGCCTCATTAAATATTAATATTTATAAAAATTGCTTTGATTTAGTAAGAATTCTAACATACAATCAACTGGTACACGTCTGAAAACTGGAAATGATTACTGTATCCATTTCATAATTTACAAGTAATCGAGACCATTTTATAATTTCCAAAGAATTCATACTATATTAACGATTTTAAATACATTTCTGAATTCCTTTTCTATTCAATATGTTTTAATAATTAAGATATTTAAAACGATAGAATTGTTTTATTGAAACATTAGGAGTAGATATTGATCACCGAAGATTTTTACAACCAGACGAACGGCTGCTTCTGTGTATGAGTTTAGGTATACATTATACTTTTCTGTACTGCGGTACTGCGCGAGAACAAGCGCAGCTACTTTCATTTATTCAGAACGTTTTATTTAGACTGTCATTAACCTTGTTTCCTGTTTACGTTGACATTTGTTTGATGTTTTTCAAGTAAGCTTGACTTAATTTTTTTAAATGTTTATTCAAACAGTGTAAAATATGCTTCAAACCGTAACATACACCATAGCATCTTGTATAGAATCATTTTGTTTGTGTTGAAAAAAAGAACAGCTACTTTAGACAATATAGTGAGATTTGTTTCTCAACGCTTGAAAAAAAAACCTCAGCCTAAATCACCTTAATGATGAACATTTCAACTCTTGAGACTTTACATGGAATGGCCTCATAGTGTGAATATCATTTCGCCTCCGTTGAACTCGAGTTATCTGCGTGAAACATTATTTCAGACAGGATAATGCCATGCGGTTTCCCGGAGGATCAAAGAGCATACCAGCTGTCTTCTCTGCCTTCTCAATGGATGTGGCCATCGATCCTATCAACTTTCGGAGAGAACACTCTAATCTAGATGTTCTGTAGCAGTTGAAGAGAGATGTTTTACAGAGTAAATTCGGAATACATAACAAGAATGACAATAAGTTTTTCTTATCTACAGGAAGAAAAAAGAAAGTTATATTGGAAAACGTTTGCTTTATAACAAGGAGATTACTTAAAATGTGTATGTGTTTCAATGAAGTAAAACCTATGAACTTGTTGATGCGATGGGCTGTCCCGTTCAAGTATTACCATCAATAAGAGTATTCGGTTTTTTTTTTTTTCACCTTGCCCCTGCATTATGCTGAAGCAATTTTGCAGAATATAGCTATCAAGATTTTAATGCAGTTTACATGTTAAAAGTTTCCCAGTTAGCTCTTTAACTATTATCAACTGTGTATCTCTGTTTCTGTAACAGCAAAAGAAAATAAATTTAAAATAATGATCTTTCACACTGTTGTTTGAAACTATGAATTTTGAAACTTTAGCGAGAGCTTCTGTTTTAAATTATTTATGTAATTACATTCAAGAGTTTTTGCGGAGATAAATCATCAGAGATTTGGTAAATGGAACCGAAAATGATGAGTAGGTCTAGTATGCCCAATAGATATTACTGTCACTTCAGGTTCCATAAAACTGTCACACGCCATAAGTAAAGGATTTTTTTTTTTTAATGATCGGTGGAGCGTTATGGTAGCTTGCTTCCGATAAGGTAAATCTGGGAATAAGACTCCTTTAATCAGAAAAGGATCCCGTTTAAGTGTTCGTGTTATCCCCATAAAATTACAGGAGTTTCACGTTTATAGTCCAGTCAAAATTAATAGTTTAATCGGTGACTGCGTTGCTAATTCAAGTTGTTACGCCGTTAAAGACATGATTAAACGCATCTATTACAGTCAGAAAGCTACTGCTAATTTGTATTACTTACAAAATATAAGAACCGGAAGTTGCTGCTATCCCATTGCCTTGTTTTATGCAGTTACAACGAATTCAGTACGGATTAGATGCAAATGCATAAAAAAAAAAAATCGTTCGGTGCTTTCAATTAATTATTATTTCTGAAATTGAAAGACTGCTCTGCATAATTCAGATTAGATAAGAATTGAAAGAGAAGTTTATATTTGACTACAATACTAATAGTTTGTTTTTCGAATAAAGTTGTTGAATTTATAGATACTATGTTTTAGGATAAAATTATGCGGCAAGCTAAAAATCCAACAATCACTTTCAGATCCAAGGAAATGATTGGAGCAATACATTATCCCCAATTGATAAGACTAATTAGGAAGAAACAGGTGTTTGGCATTTCTCATGATGTAAGTATTGGCAGCCAATCTAAAGTCACACAGAATTTTTTGTATGAATCTAGTTTTTATTATTATATCTCGTGAGTACGGAATTTACTGAAATTAAAATGTGTTACAATCTTCATAATGTAGTGTAGAATATTACGTTCAGTGCAAATGTTCATAGGTCACACACAATACCTATTTTCCTTCTTAAACAAAATAATTGGGACGTTTCTCGCTTGGCAAGGAGGTTTAAAGGTGTTATTAACTATTTATGTATTGTCTGGGCCACAGAGCGTATCAAGTGCAGAAAGTCACATTATGAGTGTATTAATGTAGTAAATGCAATTCAGAACTTGGTTTCACGAAAAATAAACCAACTTTCCAGCTAATAATATTTTTAAATTAAATAACATTCCTATGATTTTCGAAGCTTCTACTTTCCTCACGTAGCCTCTTTACTTTTTTGACTGTTCTAAAAATATAAACGGTGCAGAAAGGTACTTCGATGATTATCTCTAGTTGGTTTCAAACAGACCTTCATTTAATGAGTCTGAGGCTGGGTTAAGTGTTCGCACAGTTACCGAAGGAATCTTGAAGGACTCCTTGAGATTTTCCTTTTCCAATGCCGTATACCTTATTAACAGGTCTTATACCTGCTGACTGACGTGACTTACAATATAAGAAAATATGGCATCTTTATGTGACAGAGCCAGGAATTGTTCCTTCATGGTTCCCAACAACAGCACGTAAATGTGCATGTAACTAGACTGCTATTCCTGTTATGTGATTCACGCCATATTTTGGTACCACTGATTCCGGTCTCGTTATTCAATACAAAACATGAAGGTTAACCACATCAAAGCCATTGTCTGATGGTCTAGCGTTAAATTTCTGCCGCGTTAATGAGTGGCTTTAATATAGTTTCGAGCTCATGGAACGACCGAATAGTTTATTAAAGGGATGACCTCAATAACTAGCCACTTGGTCTCAGCTAAAAAACAGTGGTTAGTTGTTAAATCTTGTGCAGCATTTCAATATATTCAAACAATCAAACCGAACTGCTAAAATTTTGTTACTTGCTGTCCGAGAATGAATACCATCTGATTCAGTAACTTTTTTCCATCGGAAGGCATACCGAACCCAGAATATCTCCCCTTTCTGTAGTAAAATTGCTGAGAATGATGTCCTCTTGAAATATGAACAAACACATAAATGATCGGTAAAAAATAGTTTTTCATTCCTGGCTCCAAAAATCAAACGAAATTTGGTAACGATCCTAGCGGGCGAGTGGTAACTGAGGGACTAGAATTTCGGACAACGCCAGCGCCATCTTTGGTCCAGCTATCCAGATTTGGGCCTTTTTCTCGAAATCAATCCACTTGAATACGGTTGTGGTTCCTATAGGAAGTTTTTAAGACCTCTAAATGAACACAAGTTTTTTGCAACATTTTGTAACTTGCGGGTGTTTCAAACTACAAAAGATCCCTAAAATCATACAAAATGTATTATTGTAGGTTCGGAATGTAATTATAACGTCTGTGATAATCGAAACAACTATTATCAAGAAGTAACTGTTGACACGGTTGAAGGGTTATACGTTAGTTAAAATTATGTTGCGAAATATTGATTATTAAATACCACTCCAGTTAGACGAGTGACTGAAACGCTACTGTTCCTATTAGAGTGACACCGTGGTAAATAGCGCTTTTCAAAACAAGATGATCAAGTGTGTATCTCTTCCATGTCATATTCTACATTTTAGTAATCGTCTAAATTTTCGAAAATACCTGTTCCTGTAGTAAAAGTGAAAGCAGAGGACTCTTGGTGACCCATAGAGCTCGTTTGATGACGAGATGACAATGTTAACAATTTGGGGTTCACTCCCACATACTTTCATCCTTTGCCCGCTGAACGCAGAAGCCACTGTATCAGAAAAAGATACCTTTCTCTGGAAGAGATAAATTTGGTGGAGGGCATCACTCCATCTAGGGCCTGTTTTTAATTTCGGTAAAGCACAGCGTCTTTAAATGATATTCAGTTGCAATGTATCCGTGTTAAAAAAATTTAAACAGCAGTTTTAGTGACCACTGGGTAGCTCATTACTTAAGTTTACCAGGTTTGATAACGTATGTTGTAAAAGAATTTTTAATCCTTACTTGCGACGACTGGTAGTACTCTTATTTACTCATACACACACAGACAAACAAAAAAGTTTGCAAGTTCTCAGAATAGTTGTCGTTGAGCGTAATGTATGTAGATTTACCGAGGAAAATATATTTAAAAAATTTCCGTCTAAAGAAAGGATTGTACTAAGAGAAAGTTTATATAAAATCTATAACAGAATTTGACAACATAGCTCATCGGGCTTACTCTTCGGTTCAGAGCTTTGCACTTAAATCTTAGTTAGTGCCTTACCATATCCGAGTATAATTTTAGTGTAGAATGTCATTACACACATCTGAATTGCTCCAGCGTGTGAACCAAATTTGATCCAGTCACAAAACTTCCTCATTGTGTAGTCTAGATCCTTGTGGGCTGACCAGCGTAGGTGATTGCCCTGCCCGTATGTTTATCTTTCAGAGGAAGGGTAAGTGGAATGGGTTCAGCTGTAGTGCAGTGTGTCCACAGTGGTGCCACAGTGCCCCAGCGCCAGAGGTTGGTCCGGCTAAAACAAGACCGATAATTAAAAATGGCGCCGCCACCCTCCCACTGCGGACACCTCCAAATCGATTCGTGGTCGACAGGTGACAGAGTCGTTCGGGAAGTAATCGACTGCAGGCCCAGCGCCCATATTTATGCTTTCATATTGCCTCTCCACATGCGTGAATATGGAGCAGTACAGTACTTTTTAATGTTTCCGGCACAAAATGTTGCAACGGATTTTCGGTTTACACCTGATGCTGAATAACTAACGTTCGAAATAATGTGAGATGTGTATGTGAGTGCAGATTGTGGGATCTTTCGTAACAGAACTATGATACTGAGACATATAAAAAAGTTGGTAATGAATTTGTCATTAGAATCTGTTGAAATACTTAACTGAAATTAATATTCCATTTTCTTTACTTTTAGATTTTAACTTTACACCTCGTCCATATCAGGTTATTACAAGTGGGAAAGGATTGGTGGCAAGAAGTCTGAAGGAGTTCGCACACGATATTTTGAATGAACGATCCCAGCATTCGCCTGGACTGATTTAAGGAAACCATGGAAAATCGAAATCTGGATGGTCAGACGGGGATTTTGAACCACGTCCTCCCGAATACCAGGACTGAACAATATCACCCATTGCAACAGTTTATATTATTGATTCGTTATATAGTTACTGTTCAGTGGGGTAACTGATGGTAAATTTTCAGAGTTCTATTAGAATTAGATCCATATGTGTTAATTGTTTATTAGTTTCTTGTCACGCTTTCCTTTTTTATAACTAAGAATCAATGAAACCAAGCGTTCTGATTTAATGGATTTACTGGTTTTTAATCCCACAAATACGTTTCGGCAAAGGTACACAGAAACCTGACGTAGCCATAGTTCCAAAACAGCGGAGAAAGTGAGCGAACGATCACTGGGAAGTCATGCGCTGTGACCCGTTTTCTGTCGAACAGGATTTAAATGAAATTTCGGATCATCGATCATATACATCATTCCAAATTCTTTATAAGATACGTTTGTGAATATATTCTGCACACCAAAGATTCACCAAGTATCCCATCTTCGATGTGATACATAGATCAAGTGGCCTCGAGTGCCTTCCCCATTTCCCTCCAGGTAAAAGCCGCGATGGTTCCTTCAAATGATAATGCAGAATTCCCTCCCGTTCCTCGCACCCAGGCATTTTCCACCTCTAATGACTCCACGACGACGAGGCGTAATGTCATAAAAAAAGAGAAATAGAAAAAACGAGAGAAAAAGAAAAAAAGAGAGAAAAAGAAAAGCAGGTTCCTTGCTCTTGATCCAGAGTGTATGAATCCTGGTAAATGAACGTGTTTACCTGACTCTTCTAGTCATTAGTAGTCCTGTATCAGCTTCGGCTCTTCCATAAATTTAAAACTGTACTCACCAATTATGCAGGACATATCATGTACAACTAGAAATGATAGCTATAATAGTGGGTTAAATAATAAAATAGGATCGGATGTGATAGGAGAAATAAATGAATTCTGCTACTTAGACAGTAAAATTACAATTGATGGCGAAGTAGGAAGGATCTTAAAAATAGAATTGCATTAGTGAAACGAGCTTTCAAGAAAAAGAGAAATCTTTTACTTTGAAATATTGATCTAAGACTGAGAAACAAGATCTTAAAACTTTGTGTGGAGTACAGTACTTCGTGTTAGCGAAACATGAACATTTGGTATATCAGAAAAAAAGAAAACCGAAGCATTTGAATTGTGGTATTATAAAAGGATGCTTAAAATTAATTGGTCATATAATGTATGAAGATAACTAGTTTTGTAAATGATGCGTGAGAAAAGTAGCTTGTGAAAGAGTCTTACAGAAAGAAGAGACATGATGTGGGTCACGTTTTAAGACATGCGGGGTTGGTTAATTTGTTAGTGGAAGGAACAGTCGATGAAAGGAACTGAAGAGATAGAGAAAGATATATGAAGCAGATAATTGAGGACGTGGATTGTAAGCTGTATGTTGAGATAAAGAGATCAGAGCAAGATAGGAAGGCATGGATGATTGCATCAAACCAGACTGATGACAGCAAAGCAAAGGGAGGCAATCGGATCTTGGAACAGCTGTATTTTGGACAACATTTAGGATAACTATGTACGCTAATAAAGAACAACATACTTACAATTTGGTATAATTTCTTCTGGTATAAAATATCGTATCAAGAAAATGAGTATTTTACAGCCTTTAAACATGTGTTGTTGTCGTTCTTACTTGGTGCTTCGCGAATTCCTCCGGATCGTGAGCTGCTGGGAACTGGAAGGCGCAGCAGTGATAGGGATACGTCAGGGAGGCTTCGCGCAGGTGCTGCAACATAAAGACCAATAAGAAATCTCACATTTTACTTTTAATAATATTTTATTTTGCTCTACATGTCAGCAGTTTTTCAGACTTGAATCACTGCATAAAGTATAAAAAAATTTCGATGCAAATACATTAGAATTTGATAGTCTAGTTCAATACAGCGTTTGCTTGTACCATGCGTCTTAATTCATCCAAGAAAGAAGACCTGCTGAAAGAGAACGATGACATCGAGATTCATCACGTTAACCAATATAAACAGGAAGATATGTAAACAAGAGAAAATGCTTCAGGAAATGGAGTGATACGCTTAAGGAGAGTACATAAAATATATATATATTCTCAATCGCACAGGAGATTTGCTAATTACGTATAATTTTAAACATACTGCTCAAAGCAACGGTAAATAGCAGATAGATGTAAAATCCAGCCAGCCAGTTACATCAGTCAGGCTATAAGTCTTGACCGGTTTCGACCTTCTTAAGATGGTCTTCTTCAGAAGTACATGTTAATATACTGTTTTCACAATCTTCAATTTAATGTCCTTATACGAGAGTTGGAACTTAAATAGCGGCAACATTGCTGTGGAGACACTAAGCAATGAAATCTACTATTGCCGCTGATAGCACACGTTGTTGAGCTACCTTCCTTACCTCCGAGTAAATGGACTCGCCCTTCCCACATCCCCGGCGTGCGCACAATCGAGAGAAACGCAGTCACTTGTGAGCGAGCGGTCTAACGTAACGGTGTCACTGTATTTTCGAAACAGGAACAACGGCGTTTGATCAAGATTGAATGTGCCAGATGTAGTAAAGCACGACAGTGTCATCAAGGTCTTCAAGAGACGTGAGGGGAATCGGCATTGCCGCAAAGAACAGTGGCACGTTGGGAAAAAGCCTTCAACGGAGGTCGGCAAACTGTGGCAGACATGCATGGGACAGGTCGTCCTAGCGTGTCTGAAGAAGAAGTGCATACTGTTGCCGCGTTAGTGGACAGTGATCGACGCCAGACGATTCGTGAGCTCGCCTACGAAACCGGATTAGCGAATACGACTGTGCTTCGCATCCTGAAGGAACGCCTGGGCATGTGAAAAATTGCATCACGATTAAGGATTGCAATCCCGCAGTGTTTTCAATCCCGCGGGATCCCGCGGGATCCGTGCGGGATTGGTACAAACAGTTTTTTAACGCATATATTTAAAACACAGTTACTTAAAACGTTAATAAATTTAATAATATTTAAATTAATAAATAATTTTTAATGTTAAATGATAAAAATTAACAGTTAAAAATATTTTGACTGGCAAAATGACAATAAAAGTTTTTAGCGTGTCTTAAGTGTATTTCGAGGTTTTACATTTTTGTTTTTTAATTTAAACCAATTTTTAAATAAATAATAAAAATTGAAAATATTGAGTCTTAGGTCATATTATGTGCCTTACAATACATCACATAAGTTTAAAAATATGGTTTGCTTAAAGCCCAAGTTACCAGAGATTTTTTTTAAAATTCTAAATAAACGTTCCATAACACTGATAAAAGCATTCCTTTTCACCAAGTGAAGTGAATATACTCTGTAAAGTGTAGACTTGGCTCAGAACAAGATCTCATAACTTTTTGTCACTGCACAAGCACGAGACGTGGCCTTTTTTGCGTGATTCATTATTATATCTCCTGATTCCTTGATTGACATTACAGTTGATTCAATGTTATTGAAAGAAACTACTCACCAACACAGATTTACTTATGTGGCGTAACGACGTTTTTAGAGTGGAAATTATTATTTTTTAGTAAGAAAGGAGACTTTCTCAGCGAATGATTGCAGTGAAGTCCTCATAGGTTGTATCTCCGGATTTCATTGCAAACACACGAAACTACACACGTGAGGAAGACGGTGGAGGCAGCCGTGTTCCTACAACACAATTCGTCGATACACCCGTGAAAATTTCATTATAACTTTTTTTACCTTTAGTCGAAAAAATAACAAGAAGAAGAGGGTTTAATCGAAAGCCTGAGCGGCACATGTAAGCAGGTGGCTTTCGTCAAAGAAACGCATTGAGGCAGCAGCCAAAATAACAATAAATTAAAAGATATACAATTTCCTTTTAATACCTGTTAATTAATAGGTACACGATCGTTAAAATTACGATAACATTAGCTTCATATCAACGAATTATCAAATTTTCAGCCGCAAAATAGGAAATTGTCATAATTACTTTATCTGAAAATACAGGAAATTGGAATAATGAAACCGTGAATAAAAAGCTGTAACCGTGTAGTTCACATAACGTGTGCGACACTTAAAAAATAATTATATACGTAGTTAGAAAATCGTATTAAATACGCACCATAACTCAAATTACAGAAATGTGTAGTCGAAATAAACGTAAATTTTGATGAATACGTAAAAGTGTATTTATTTACTTACGAATGACGAAGGTTTACAAATCAAACGCTTGTTCACATGAGTCAAATTCCAACTGGAAGGGTACAGGAAAATATCCGACAGAAACCGAGTGGGGCAGCGAGTCACGCAGACTAACACTCGTTTCCGCCGGATTTTGCGGATTGCGGATCCGCTTAATTTTGTGCGGGATCCGTCAGACTGTC
Source organism: Vandiemenella viatica (assembly GCA_031002005.1). Taxonomy (NCBI): domain Eukaryota; kingdom Metazoa; phylum Arthropoda; class Insecta; order Orthoptera; family Morabidae; genus Vandiemenella; species Vandiemenella viatica. Next base: position 4,265,115 of record JARYHS010013631.1, on the reverse strand, counting down.
TAATGATGCGGGATCCCGCGGGATTACGGGATCCCGCTTTGCTGGATTGCAATCCCTAATCACGATGGGTTCCGCATGAATTGACGTAAATGCAGAAATGGATGCGTTACGACGCTGCTCAGACGCACTTGGAGCGCTATGAGCGCGAAGGAGAGGCTTTCTTACGCCGTGTCGCAACACTGGATGAGACATAAGCACCATCGTACGAGCCAAAGTTGAAATACCAATCCAACGAATGGCGTCATTATGGGTCGCCGCGAAAGTCTAAAATGTGTCAGAGCCCCAGAATGGTGAAAGTTATAGTGATTCTCGTATACGACTGTGTTGATGTTATCCTAACGCATTACGTTCCTCCACCGTCAACTCACAGTAGTACTGTTCGGTTTTGGAGCATCACCTGCGACCAGCTTTGCGAAAGAAGCGGCGACACTTTCTGCGCAACCCACACATCATTTTGCACGACAATGCGCGAGCATATTCAGCGCAAGTTGTGGCTGCTCTGTTCGGTCGATGGGACTGGGAAGTACTGTACCATCCACCATACTCCCCGGACTTGTCCTTGTGACTTTGATTTGATTCCAAAGATGAAGGAACCACTTAGTGGCATTCGCTTCAGAACTGTTCCAGAGATTCAACAGGCAGTAGACGGCTCCATTCGCACCATCAACAGAACAGTCTCAGCTAACGGTGTACTACGCCTTCCACATCGGGTTCTACACAACGCTGGAGACTACTTTGAAGGGCAGTAACAGGTGCAAACATGTAACGCTTTTGTATCGGCTGTAAATAAATAGTCGCCATTATTTGAGTTTCTACCCTCGTATTTAGCAGCAACTTTTGATACCTCGTATTTTACATCTATCAACTGTTTAACGTTGCTGAGAGCAGTATGTTTAAAATCATAATATTCATGCCTACCGTGGTATCAAAAACTGCTGCTAAATATAAGGAAATTAAATTGAAGATTGTGAAAACAGTATATTAACATGTAGTTCTGAAGAAGACCATCTTAAGAAGGTCGAAACCGGTGGAGACTAATAGCCTGACTGATGCAACTGGTTGGCTGTTTTTTACATCTATCAATTACGCATTATTTCTAAATAGTAATTAAAAAAACTCAGAAAATCCAGTTATTAATATCGCGCTTTGATATTCCTTTATGAAAGACTTTTAGTTAACGTGATATTATAAGTTATGACTAATAGTCTGGGTGCTCAAAGATTAAGGTATCTAACTGGGAACCGAAAGGTCCCCTGTTCGAATCCCTGTCTGGGCGAGTATTTGCATAGGTCCTTAACCCGACCTTCACCTCTGTTACAACTTGCTGTGTAATTTGAAGTCCACCACACCGTTTCCGTGGTTCTGATTCCACGTTGAATTATAGATCCCTTGTACTCGGTAGGATTTCTGGGTTAGCATAAGGCTGCTACAACAGCGGCGGAATGCGCAGCTAATAGAAGCCCTGTCACCGGGTCATTATGACCACACGGAATTATCACTATTATATTACTAATAAAGGTTTAATAAAGATTATCTCTCACTCTGATCTATTTGATTACCACCATACTAACGCAGGTTCATAAAGTTCATTAACATCTGTTATTCAATATTCGAATTTCAGCGCCGGTAAATTGTAGAGGTATTATTTTTGTTTCCTAAAAAAATGTGCAGGTAAAGCAAGAACAAAAAATACAATCATATTTCAAAGGATCGGAACAAATTAAGGGAATAATCTCTAGCTCTTGAATCATACAACCTTCTAAAATATCCCGTTCAACTGTTTATTCACCTCCGATCGCATTTTTTTTTCATGCTTAATAGTTCGTTAACATCGAGGTCGTTAGAGCCGGGATTGCATGGACATAAGGAACAGAAAGTAATTCATCCGTGGCCTTTCGAATTTACCATTCGGGGACTGGCGTGGAGTGATTTGCACAAAGTATATGATAAGTGACATCTGGATCGCAGGACGGAAATTACAGAAGATATAAAATGTGCAGTCGTCAGGCAATTCACTTGAATTATCAGTACATTTTCCACTAATAAAAGCATTTAGATATTATGTAAATTGATATAATCTTAATGATGATGATAGTTTCGTCATTTTGAATATAATTAGACAAATTACTGTTTTTTTTCCTAACCATATTTGCCTGCAATTTTACCTGAATATTCAAACCTAAAGAAGACTCAACACCATGACGAACTATCAGCTGTAAACAGTCTATCGAGGCGAATCTGGCTTCTTACATCTTATTCCCTTTGGTGACATTTAATAAAGACAACCCTGAATTTGAGTTTTGGTAACATTATGCTCCACTAAATTTTGTGAGCCACAGATGATAACAACTTGTTTATTGGCGCAATTCGAAATTTTATTGTGTGTGAAACAAAACATAGTGTAAAGAGACTTGATGAGGTGCGACCTAATTTCCTGTCGTGGGCCCTGTGAATGAGGCAGTAATTAAGAGCTCGCGTCACTACAGTAATTTATCTCAGCGCAGCAGCGAGTCCTCGGCAAAGTGTTGCCTCAGAGAATGGACGCCACTGATTGCAGGGTCAAGGTCCATCTGCGAAGAAATGTATCCAATTAAGCTATCCATAACCATGTGGAGTTCCTCTAACATCTCTGACACCTCCTTACAGTACGATGAATGTTTGGGTTGGGGTTATCTGCAAGTCTTAAATTGTGGTTCCCGTCAAAGCAGGCTCATTAGCATAAGCACACGTCTATTAGTGGTTCCAACGTTGTTGGTGGACTTCTTAGTAGTATTAATTGAGGGTGGAATAAAATTAAGTTCAATAGTTACTCAAATCCGGAGTCTTAGAGTGACATTTTTAGCTTTGGGAAGAGCAAGTAGCCATTTTGTAAGAATGAGTATTATTAGTATTTTATTTGGTTTAAGTCTGGAAAGATTTACCGAGCGTGGTGGTGTAACGGATAGCGTTCTGGCCTCGCATTCGGGAGGACGGCGGTTCGAATCCCCGTCCGGGCATCCAGATTTGGGTTTTCCATGGTTTCCCAAATCACTCCAGGCAAATGCCGGGATGCTTCCTTAAAAAGGCCATGGCCGTATCCTTCCCATTCCTTGCCCCCATCCTTTCCCGTCTCTAAAGACCTCGCTGTTGAGAGACGTATAACAGTAAAAAAAACCTGGAAAGATTGACACATTTGGGAATAATGGATAATTTCGATTATTTCAAGGCAAATAAAATACAGCGAAACACTTTGGTGAAATAAAATAGCCAAATGAAATAGACACAGAAGTAAATGTAGTAAGTGAAAGAAAAAAAGGAACTGGAAAAACAAAAGCGATTGTAACAAGAAATCTTTGTGCATAAACACAAAACTATAATACACTAGGAACGCTCAAAATTATTTATGCTGCAAATGATTTGCGATGAACACAGGACTTAGATGAAATACAAAAGAAGAAAATGATGAATAAAACAAAACCATGAGAACAGGCTGAGAAATAATTGATACCGTGAAAAAATAGTAACGCAGATTTTTACTACAATGTTTAAAGAACTTTTATATAAAAAATAATAATTCCTTTGACTATACTAAGAATTATGATGTGTGATGAAAAACAGAGAAATTTTTTTCGGGGGTAAAAAAATGTAAAGCTTCCAGGAAAGTATAAAGGATTACAAGAATTGAAATGAGAGAAAAAAAGAATAGAACAAATATATGAAGAATTAGAAATTATTGGAAAGGAAGAAAAAGAATAAATATTTAAAACATTGTTATTCATGGTCAATAGTAGCCAACTGAACAAAACAGTAAAGTAAGTTCACTGTTCCTACTCTCTCACAGCACATCTGATTGCAACTGAGGTTCACTGTAAACAGCATAAAATTAACGCAAACGCAACGAAACTCTCCATTCTCTTCCTAGGGAGCATGCATAAACCACGTAGCTCCATTTTGGCTTCCTGTGAACCTCCCACCTCCCCCCCACGTAGTCCTACGTGGTTTTTGCCTCCCCCCCACGTAACACGTAGCTTTTTTGCTTTTTGATTCCAGAAGACATTTTGTACTGTTTTCTCTTGTCAGACTATTGTAAATTACATACGGAGATAATTAAATGAGGGAAAATAAATATTCACATGCTGTTTTGAGTTCAGTTCCTCATTTTAACTGTGAAAAATTTTGTGAAAGGATAGCTACGTGGCCTGGCTCGGAACCCTCCCCCCCCTCCCCCATGTAGCCCAGCGTAGCCTTCCAGCTTACTCCTCCCCCCCCTGGACCGAGCCACGTAGTTTGTGCACAGTCCCCTACAGGAGGATATAACGCCGTTTTGTATGGTTATTGGATCAGCTTTTCGCTTCGACGCCAGGGAACCACATGGTACATACACACTTACGGGAAAACTCTTTTCCCTCCAGCTTTTTTAATTTACATCGGACTCTTCTTAATATTCTTCATTGTTAATAAACGGATATTTTAATTCTTATCCAATGTCAACATTTTCATTATTGTTAATGGAGGTAACATTTCGCAACTGCATCTCACTGAGGACAAGTTCAAACGAGGGAAAGCTGATAGTAGCACTGCGTGTAGTAGGGAAAAGCTGATAGAATCGCAGACGGAATCCCGATCGGCAACCCGCGCAGCACGTGTTCTGTGGTTGTGGTAATAACGGTCGCCTTTAACAGAGCCTCCAAAGCCCTGCCAACGCCACCCCGTAAGGCCACCCTCTACCCCTCCCCCTCCAACTCCTCTCCCCACAAGTTACTATGAGACTCACTGCGCCATCAAATTCTGACGCCCCAGCATGTGGTAAGAACGACATTTTATCTTCCCTAAGACGTAGTAATTTAAAAACTTGAAAACATCTTAGGATTTTATATATATATATCCTAAATACAGTCAAAATTCAGAGACAGCTACTGCTTGTTTCACGATAACTCTTATGCCATCATCTTTTAAGTGAGTAGATTTTTAGTTAAATTGATCTGCTTAGCCATAGTGGGAACAGCCTTTGGTAGAATTAAAAGAGTACCGAAGCAACACTTGTCTTCTGGAAACAATAGACATATAATACTGACATAATTCAAGCACTTTAATTGATAATTATTGCTTTGGTTCAATAGTATAATACCATTCTTTCGAATGGCCTGACGTTTAACGTTGTACTAATATTACAGTTGCCTCTTGAGAAGCTAAATGAAATAGAGACTGCTCCATGTGCACCAAGTATTATTTCAGTATTTAAATTTTGAGATCAAATTGTTGCAACAGAACTGGAAGGGTTTCTAATATCAACGGCATACCTGATGTATAAAAAATTGCCATCGTTTAGGTATTATACAAGCTGAGCTTATTATTTTCCCCACACAAATTTTCATTCAGCAGTACAGTAGGTGCATGAAATATTGACAGATATCAGCGGTTTAGGAGATTCATTACATACTACCAATTTTCCTTACTACACGTAAAGGGAAAACAAAGAACACTGTCATTGAAGAGCACCAGAAGAACAATAATTGAGATGTCGTCTTGCCAAAAACAGGTGTGCACATTCAGCCCTGGGAATAAAGAGAACATCTTGTGGTGAAGCAAGAAGAAGAAAAATTGGACTACCCCTACGATGTCATCACAAAGAAGCAATGTGGTCTTAACGTGAGAATGCAGATGCCTATCTCCTATGGTAGCTAAACTGGGGAGAATGAAGAACTCAATCAGATGTCCTCAAATGTGCTGCATTGATCGCGTTTGGCCAATGGTGAGCCTGTAACTCCAGTTTCTCCACACGCCTCCACCTTGGATTAAACAAGTCCGTCTACGATATCAGTGTGTCACTTGAGATTCCATCACACCAACCATTATTCCAGCACTCTTTTCTAAGTCCACCTCAGGGCACGAACTATCTGCTCGACATTAGTTTAACTGACTCGTGGCATCCATTTCATATCCACCAGGCCACTACTCACAGCCCTGAGTCCTGTTGAATATCCTTGGTAGTGACATCTGCCTTAAAAGGTTTCTTAGGAACCTGAAAGGTTAAAGAAGAGCCGCTGACCTTAAAGCCTCATCGCAGAACTGAAGGAGTGTAATGGAATTAGCTGCCATGCACCTTCTTGTAGCTTTTGTGTATGACTGAAGAAACTAATATCATAGTAACGGAGAAAATCAAGGTCAAATTTCGTGGCGTCAAATCACTTTTGAACTAATGAAGATCAATGGAATTTTGAGAAGTGTTGCAATTTTTGACTTCTTAATGACGCTTCACGTACCATTCAAATTTCAATATTCTTGATCTCAGCTGTGGTCCAGTAATTAACCGAATTGACTATGTACTATGGGTGCCTGGTGTAAAATCAATATTTTTTTAAAAGAAATTTTCCATTTTTTTACTAATGGCTTTACACCTTGTCGACGCCACGTCGAGTTCATTAGAGATGGGACTGGGGACAAGGATTGGGAAGGAATTCAGTCATGGCCTTTTGAAGGAAGCATCCAGGCGAAATTTTCCAGAAACACATTCTGATCATGAACACATTTTTCGTACAGATACCTGGAAGTCACTGGAAAGTGATAAGTCACAAGAGGTGTATGGATGGCTCTATTAAACGTAATCAAATTGGTTAAATGTCACATTAACCTTCGTTCGAAATTCATAGATTCCTCTCATTCCTCAAAACTATCAATTTTCGTGACGTTATCTGACTATTAAATGAGCAAATATTCTGTACATGTACCGGCTTTCTCCAAAAGGGGAAGGTGTTTTGGGGTCTAAAAATTTCGCCATCAGGATCTAATTATTGAGAAAACTCAAATTAAGGCTTTTATTGCGCGTTTATGTTTATAAAATTCAGAAGGCCATATATCTTTCTGATTACGAAATTAACTGGGAACGTTCAGTATGTTATACAGCTCGGCAACAGCTGGTAGGCTCTGCGACTCTTGTATCGTATTCGTATACTGTTAAATGAACAATACTTTTTCTATTTCATTAGGGACTTTTGGATCTATAAATCGATCTGCGAGGGTCACATCTTATGAAAAATTGACATGTTTATTCCGATTTAATCTTTCAAAATTAAAATCGGTAGCAGACGCTTAAGTTTAAGTAACAAATTAATGATAATGTAAACATGATAATGTAATATAAACGAGCACGTCCGCGGAAAAGTACGAATTAAATTTTCAAACCACACCCGTCAAAAAAAAAAAAAAAAAGTACTCATCATGACAAGTGTTTTTTTTTTTTTTTTTTTTTGGAGGGTGAGAAACGGCTGATGTAATTTTCATTGTAACTATTTAGCGCGAAGCAGGTGGACTGGCGAGTAATTGCCTCTTGGCATATATTGATGATGTATCAATACCTATCTATTCTGATTACGTGTTTTTGGTACATACCATAAAACATTGGCTGGTTTATCAATTTAATGTGAATAATCTCAGAAATTATTCTCGTGACAGTTGATTAGTCCCCTATCTATCGAATGTTATTTTATGGCATCTTTCCTATATCTCCTTGCACTTAACCTTTTTAAGGGGATCAGTTTTCAGTGGTACTCGACCACCATACCGAAATCTTTAAATCAGCGGGATGCTAGTTTCTGCCTCCCCTTGTTTTGGAAATTCGGTCTCGGTCGGAGAGGAATTGAAAACTGTGAACGCAGATTGCATATAGTACCTTCTTGAAGATTATCGTATTTTTTACGTTTGCTATTAGATACTGACAACAAACTTTCAGTTATAGTTGTAGAACTGAACGACAGTGAATAGAAATGGCTATAGAGTATTAAGTAGTACTAACCTCGAAGTTGAAGATGGAGGGGATGACCTTGAGTGAGGTCGTATCCTGGAGACGCAACACTTCCAGCTCCCGCAAGCCTAGCGTCGGAAGAGACCGGATCGCCGTCCTCGAAGCATCCCTGTTGCAATATGGTAGGCAAGTTAAGAAAAATAGTAACTAAATAATGAAGCAAACGAAATAAGAAAAATTATTTCTATATAGTCGCAGTGGTGGAATAGCGAGTAATGATATTATGAAATGCGGAATACCAGTGTTCGCCGGCCTCGGTAGCGTAGGGGCTAGAGTACTGGCCCCACGTGCCGAAGGTCGCTGGTTCGAGTACGGGTGTTTGAGTGTTGTATGTGTGAATGTCCTGTCCGTCCTGTGGTGTCCATACTTATAAGCTGCAATGTATATACTGGATGACTGATTTCACTGGAAGCTACGATAATCACACTGCGCTGGCTGTATGGCCTCAGTTGCCGAATGCCATAAAAAAAAAAAAAAAAAAAAAAAAAAAAAAAAACAGCTTTAACACAGAAACGGTGGTGGATTGTTTCCTTACGAAGAAGCCCCAACACCTGCGTTTACCAAAAATGATAAATAACTACAAAACTTAATCTTTCATACGAATTAGAAGAGCCTGATTTTAAGAGAAGTTCACAAAGCAAATGTATTTAGATAGATTACAGCTTTAGTCTGTAGAAGTTCTATTCAGTCTAAAGAAAATTTATGAGATTACACACCTTCTAACACTTATTTAAATTAGTATTACTGCTGATCATACATTTCCTCCAGCAGTTTACCATTTCCGAAATCTAGTAATTGTCGTCCACTCTTGAGTTGTTGCGTTTTGCTTTCGTTCGTTACACTGGTAATTGTACGCTGAGAACTTCCACGATACCTCAAAAATATATTAACAAACATTAAAGATGTAATTCACGTTTTTCGTTAGTGAAGCACGTCAAATTTGAAAAGTTATCAAGTAGCACTACCGACAGAACAAGGTAGATTTTATTTATTCATTTGGTGAAATGCAGTATCCTTTGCTGATGAAGACTTCTTTAATTTCATAAATAATATGCAAGGAAGTAGAACTGCACAAAATTTCTAGACATCTTAAAACTAATCGAAAATAACCACGGAAGCTACAAACAGATTAAGAATTAGAAGTAAACAAGAATAAGTCTTATCTTTTAAGTGGTTTATTTCATTTTTTGTGTTTGATAATCATGATTGAAACAGTTATGGGAGTTGCTGTGATTAAAAAAAAAAAAAAAAAAATGTGATGGCATTATTTTATTAATATGCGTATATATTTGTAAGACATTTTTATAAAATGAAGGTTGTGTCATATATTGCACATCACACAAATCAGCCTGCACTTTTCTTCAATTTGCATATCGTTTTTTCTCTGTTGTAGGTAGTAAGTAAATTTGTAATTTACCTAATCATTCAACCCATATTTGCAATACAAAATATATTAAAATAAAATGGTTTTCTATAATATCAGTGAAAACATGTGTTTAAAAGTAACTTGTGTTTGTAAATCATCTTGTTTATTTATTTATACCACCGATGACTGTTCAAATTTGACATGATAATCTAAATAATGCCAGTATGTTGCTTTACATCTGAAGTTGGCTACTAGTATTTTATTTTCATATTTTCTTTAGCCTCTTGGGTGTTTCATACTATTTATAGACAGATTGTTTGATTCTCGTTTGAAACTTCCGCTTTAATTCCCAATTCTACATAATGAGTAATGTACTTACAGTATCCGGAGACTTCGTAGTCCAACGAAAGCCCTCGATTGGATGTTAGTCAGACGCCTGTTGCCTTTAAGGCTTCTGGAACAAATAGAATTTGTTTACTCGTTCAGAATTTTTTAGTTGAATATTTTAGAAAATTTTAGCATTTTTGAAAGGTCCACTCGGATTGAAATTAATTAATTTTAAGAAAAAAATCTTGCTTTACACATTGAAAAGTTAGGATTATAAGATTCGTTTGTTTTGTTAAAAGTTAAAGAATAAACATATAAAAGAGATTAAACGAACTTCTTAGTTTCTGGAAGGAATACAGAGATACCTGTGGATGCGTCTTTCACGGAAGTCACACAGTTCTTGGCCTATTTGCCATTCCGTTTACTTTATTCATGCTGTCTCTATGAGAATGGTGGTTCTGTGTATATCATATACAATGAATGAAATATAATCTTCGTGGGTTCGCTAACGGATTATATTGATGAAAGACGAGCTTTCGATTCCGTACTCTGCCGCCAACTTCACGTCTGATGCTCACGCTGTGACAGCCAGGACTGCACTAGTAATTTTCAGTGCAGCTCTGGTTGTCACAGCGTAGGCATCGGACCTGAAAATGGTGGCCGAGTATGCCGTCGCATGCTCGTCTTTCATCAACTCAATCCGGCAGCAAACCTACGAAGGTGATATTTCAGCGACACGAAAAACGAAAGAACAAATCTATACTGATTAAAAATGAAAGTTGTAAACTCTTTAGAATGTAATACTTTGTTCAAAATCTGTCTTTTTGTTTCATGGGAATGTGGCATGATCGATGGCCACCAATCCGTTAGCAGATTAGCTGATATTTGGGAACCAAAAACTTATAATATTCTGTCATTGTGTACTTTCCTTATTCTGAAAGATGTAACCTTCTGTATACTCAGTCAGGATAACGGCTGAAATTCTGGTTATGTACGTAATCTACAGTGGTTGTTGTTAGCTCTGAATATAGAATCTAATGAGAGAATTGTAAAGTAAATCGGTAAAAAGCAGCAATTCTGTTAGAACGATTGTAGGGTGGTAAAAAAATCTTTAGCAAAAAATCACACATAATACTAACTACGAGTAGTTTTGAACATATATTTCCGTCCCACGATCATTAGTAATATTTATATACCTGCATCAGAGGAACTAATGTAGCGGTAGAAGGCATCCAAAGTTTGAATCCATCAGAATCTGTAAAAATGCATATTTTTTTTTGGGTAATGAATTCTCAGTACAAGGCTTAGTATTTGTATGTCAGTTTCACTTCCAGAAACACGAAGTCTGATCTTCTTTGTTTTGTCTGATTCTGCTATTCCATAGTCACTGGGAGGACATCATGTTTAATCCTATAATGCCACTGATAACAATTTCGTAAGAGCAGATCTACAAGGCTTTCGGTTTTTGAACCTTCTCTGGATTAAATGGTCGTGGTAACGGAAGGTATGTACTTGAAAGTAAATTAAGAAATAAACTACACAACATAAGTAACAGTATTTCTTAAAAAAAAGGGGGTTAAGTAAGGTATTACTCACAATTCTGCAATTTCCGAGCCATTGAATGCGTGGTTCTCTATTTCTTCGATCAGATTGTAGTTCAGCAGACTGAAAAAATAAATTTATACAACTGAGAAGGAGAAATGACATCGTTGAATGATTGTTTGGCTTCGAGACGATGACACACTGTTAATGGGTACATTTCATTCTCTATTGTTTTTACGAAAGTGTTTTCATACTTCTGAGATGTTTTTCCGTGAAATAACGGGTAGAATAGTTTTACTGTTTTTGCTATATACGCTGATGTCAAGATATATATACCATTGTATATTTTCTTCCTTGTTGCATTTTAGTCATTTTTATGATGGCTAATATGCAACAAGATATCTTAATACATAAAAAACTTGATGGTAATTGGGGAAGTTTTACATTACATGGAAAATATGAAGCAAAGCACCATTAATTCTAGCTAGTATTATTAAATAAGTATGGGAATCTATAAACTGTTTGCATTCTGACGTCACGTGATTATGATAACTTTTTGTAGAGGTGCTGTATTAACAGCGTCTATTCTACCAAAAGGACCACTTTGGTAATACTAAAATAGGCCAGAGAAAACTGCGAAATATAAAAAGATATCTTCAAAAGTTTTTGCGATCGTGTTTACAGACTGTAAATATGGCTTTTTTAATTATTTATGAATAAGGTTGGTCAAACTGAGTGATACTGAAACGAGTAACCATACAAAATCCAAATTAATTTTAATATCATTTCACAATGTTGAACAAATGCTGTATAACCGGCAACGTAAAAAGCGTCGTATCCTGAGCATTACCGGTTTGCTTTAGCCATTTTGAACTATTTAACCATTGTCGGAAATGCATTGCATCGTTTATTAAACACAGCAAAGTCTCAGAAAACCCGTAACTCCTTCCCCTATCATATATAAAAGTGACGGCGTCGGAGAGTAAGTCGTCTCGAACAATTGTGGGGAAAAAAATGATCATTACTCCGCACTTAGCCAGTGGGGTGGACTGCGGTAACTCCAGTTTCTCTCCGGACGCTGACCGGAGGGTACGGCCTGAGAACACTGTCGATACTAGTTCGTTTGTCGTATGTCAAGTTCCAAGTTACCCTCAGAGTCTCATAAGTCCTCTCGATTTCTTTCATCTCTTGTAAGCTACCACCACCTCAATTATTCGTGCTTATAGTAACACCTACGAATACTTTTCAGACTGGCGTTGGTAAGGGGTATTTCTGAGACCTGCAAACCTATCTGTCTTCTCCCGGGACACCGTGTATGGCACATACTTGAAGAAAATCTGTGCGCCCTATGTCGTTGGGAAATTTTTTGAGTCTTTAGAATGAGCGAGGCTCAGATAGAGCGGGTCGGCTTTGTTAGCGTCACGCCGTGCAGCGCTCGTTCCATTGTCTGGTCTGAGTGGTGCTCCAAGCAGTCACTCCGTGGTAATGTATTGGCGCTGCTGTTGTCACCTTCCTGATGCACCTACCAATAGTCACTCGGAACCTGCTGGCGGCACCACTAATCGTCATTCAGCTAAATTTTACTCTCAGTGCTAATGTATTATTGCGCGTTGCACAAGGGTCTCAAATGATGCTACAAAATGAACGTTCTCATCAAAAATTTAGAAACATATTTACTCTCAGAAAAAGGTGTGAGCGTTTCTATCTTTATATTATGCCTCCAAAATGAAGCCAATTTGCAACAGAGAAACACAGCTTAGAGAAGCTAACGGTAGTGTCACTATTCAGTTGCCATTAATTTTATTTTAGATTTTTAAGCATTATTCAGCTGAAAGCAACAACATAAGTGTATTTTGGGTTTAGGTTGATAGCATATCGAATCAAATATTTTATTTTAACTCTATTCACAAATTAATTATGATTTTTTTTATCTATCTATATCTATTAAACGAAAACCGGATAAATTTGAAAAATAAGAACTAAAAAACCATTGAGCAGATTTCGATGGGGGTTTCACCGTTTTAAGGGTTAGCATCTCAACTCAGTTGTTTGGTATGTCTTATGCTTCTACGTTACATATCGCTGGAGCATTAAATGAAATTCATAACGTGTAGTGACACATACCAAAGATGGAATCACTAGATGTGGCATAATCTGCACTTAAAATGCAACTACAACATCTCTGACCAATAAAAGCATCAAAAGCAGTTAATAGTAATACCTATGTTGCATACTCCACGCTAAACAAACCATAAAATATTATTTCCTTTAATTGGGGATATTTAGTTTTTAAACTACATGGAAGGCGGTACTGAATACGAGAAATTAATTAAGAAAAAAAACCAGATATTTTCTTTAACCACGATCTCTGGCAGTAAAACTAAATATGTGGCCATCAACATTATTACGATAGTATTATTCTGGATTCACTTTTGATATTTGTATAAAAGGCTGAATCCGTGAAGTTAAAATATCTGGCGTTTCGAGCTAAACGTATATTCATTCACTTCGCAGTTGAATCAAATGAGAGTTTCTCTCATAATCTATCGTTGTTTAGTAATTTATTTATTTATTATTTATTTTTATTTATTTATCAATCTTGTTTCATGGATCTCTGCTGAGGAAGGACCTCTGGGATGTGAAACATGTCATGGTTAATACACATACATACAATATGAGTCATAATCATAGTAAAAATAATGATATGTTACAAAGACAAATAAAGAGAATAAAAATAAACATTAATTTTTACAACTGAATTTTACAAGTCATATTGAATACAATTAATATTTTGTTCAAATTCTTGAATGGAGTAGAAGGAGTTTAAACAGATGTATACCAGAATAACTAACTCCTCTTTGTACTAATGGCAGAGATGTTTGTATTTTGTGCAAGTCATTTCTGTTTCTGGTATTGAAATTGTTTACCTGTGAATTAGAAGTAAACAGTTTAAAATGATCTATGACAAAGCACACGAGAGAATATACATACTGAGAAGTCATTGTAAGATTATTGAGTTTTTTAAAAAGTTGTCTGCAAGAAGTTCTTGGTTTTACCCTTCACAACATCCTAATAGTTCTTTTCTGGGCTATGAAAACGTTTATACTTTGTGAAGAGTTTCGCCAAAAAAATTATGCCATATGACATCACTGAATAAAAATATGAGGAGTACACATGTTTCGTTACTTCTAGATCTGCTGTTAGAGCAAGTGTTCGTATTGCAAAGGTGGCATTACTTAACTTCTTCAGTAATAGAGTGATATATGTTCGTCCCAACGGAGTTTCTCATCTATTTTAATACCAAGGAATTTTATACTCTTTGTTTCTAAGATTGTGTTATTTTTACAGCTTACTTGTAAATCTGGCTTTACATAATTTATTGTTTTGAACCTAATATAATGTGTTTTTTTTTCAAATTTAATTTTGATGAATATGCCTTCAACCATTTTACTACTTCACTAAGTAATTCATTTACATTAAATTCTAGATTGCTGTTTGGTGTTTCTCTCACGGTCAGGTTAGTGTCATCTGCAAATAAAATGAAACTGTGAGGATAACACCAAACTGCAATCTAGAATCTAACATAATTTAGGTACTTAGTGAAGTAACAAACTTGTTCAAGGCAAGGTCATTAAAATTAAATTTTGAAGAAAAAAAATATGTAGTAATGAAGTTAGTAACCATGCTGTCGAAATTTGTTATTCATGTTGATACTGTGAAAACTTAGTCAAAATCGACTCAGAAATTTCTAAGCAATACTATAGTATTCGTAAAATAAATATGTCGTAACGTCTTAAGATATACCTTAAATTTTAACTTCGACCTCTGCTTTCAAATTCGTTCAAAATCTAGGGAATTATACGATATCCGAACCACCGACATTTGATAACTTTTATGGTCGTTTCGTATATATATGAGAAAAACCGAAAGTAAGAATAAAATTTTTTGTTATTTCAGTTAGCTCTCGAGATATCGTATGTTAAAACTGAGGTAGTTATGTTGAAAAGAGGCCAGGAAAAATTTCGCACATGCCACATTTGATCATTAATTCTTCTGTAACTCGATAAGACATATTGAAAGAAAAGAATACTATACTTTGATACCTCTCCTAGTTCTCGAGACATCGTATCTCAAAATTGAAGTGGCTAGGTTGACATGCTCCCTGGACCACAAAAAAAATTATTTGCACTATTAATTGCATGGTGAATAAGCACATTAGGTGTTTTGTTTTCTTCTTAGTTGTGGCGGTTAGGTTGAAATATGGCCTGGGTCAGACGAAAAACGTCACGAAAAGCACAAGGAATGGTGTACGTGTAAATAAACTTCAAACCACCTGTTCCTTGGTAGGGGGCGGGTGAATCTAGGTTTGCTTTAATTCCGAAACTGATTCTAAAATTTTGTATACATGTTTCTCATGGCGTGAATAAAAATAACCCACTATACGAGGCAACGCCGGGAACTCTGCTAGTTTGTTACAGTAAAATAAGCACTAATTAAAGCAATTAGAACCCTGTCAACAATTCCGCTGAGATCAGTTTTATCTTATATGATCGGCTTAGGCTTAATTTACCGATTGTAATGGGCATAAAAGAGTAAAATGAATAAACTAGAAGACATATCAGAGTTTGAAATATGTACTATAATAGTTGGTAGATTACATATTAAATATTTCTCCCTTTTTATTTATTAGTGGATTCAGACGATAAAATTCAGCGCAACAATGTTGAAGGTGTTGATCTCGATTTTAAATGTCCATAATGACATTGTATTTTGTTGTATACGTTAATAATATTTAACTCTAATTAATACGTGTTATTTCGCAAATGACTGACCAAATGGTGCATTTCCTGAAGATTTTAAACTGTCATTGTTCAACGTAAGCCTTCCATTGATTCTCAACTGCATCAACTGAAGGGAACGGTTTTATGTTCTCTCCTGAAAGCTGTTATGCGTCTGTTCACAAGTACACTGGACCAGAGTACTCAATTTAGTCAATGTTTCCCAGCGGTACTCCAAAAGTTTGACAAAATGTCAGTCTCACTAGCAAGTATAGAATTCCTTTAACAATTTCCATAGACGGATGGCATTTAATTTTTTATCACTATTGAAATAATTTCTATACATAAATTAATGAATCCATCCATTCAATGTAAGTGTTAATTTTTTCACACAAAAGCGATTAATTGTTATCTTTATATCGTCCACAAACACAACTTTTTTTTTTTTTACACGCTTTATATTAGCTTGACTTGTATGTATGTATGTATGTATGTATGTATGAATGTAACGGAATTTTACAACTCCATTTTGACCCACTTCCCGATGTCCGAGCTGTTTGAAATTTGGCACACATATTAAGAACCGGTGACAATACAATAATTTCATAGCTATATCCTGCTATGCTCATTACTTTGACAGTAACAACAGAAAAATGGTTGAATGTCGTGGAATTTTGCAATTTAATTTTAACCCAATTCCAGATGTCCGAGTTGTTTGAAATTTTGCTCATGTATTGATAACTGATTACAATACAATAATTTCATAGCTATGTCTTGATATTCTGATTACGTTGACAGTAAAAACATAAAAATTTTGCACACGTTTTAAGAACCGTTGACAATACAGTAGTCTCTTAGCAACGTCCTGCTATTCTCGTTACTCTGACGGTAACAATAGAAAAATGGTTGCCATGTAATGGAATCTTTCATTTCAGTGTTTACCCGCTTCCTGACGTCCGAATCGTTTTAAATTTTGCACACTTATTAAGAACCGATAAAAATTCAATAATTTCACTCTCATCACGTTGTCAGTGTATCCTATACTTGATGTGATTACTGAGTTAGGCAAATGCAGCCGCGACATTAGTGCACAGGTGCGATTCGAGAAATCTTCGTCATTTGGCGGCCACACCCTTCGGAGATTTCCCACCCAATATATCCATCATCATCATCATCGTTCTCCAGTTTCCCGGGTGTGATTTACGAGCCTTGGTTGCTGTAGACGAACATCTTCTGCTGTCTCCTATCCAGAAAAGTTTCTCTGTCTGAAGTCGCTTAGCGTGATGTTGAATAGTAAGTATTCGAAATATTACTTCGTACTTTCATAGAAAAATAGCCTTCCTCGTTTACCGTGCTATTGGATCTCTTGTTGAGTTGACCATTTAATTGTATTTTACTCGTGGGAATAATAATTAATAATGAAACTACAACTCAAAGAAAAAGAGTGGTGAAGAAAAGCCAACAATAAGAAACATACTTTTTAAACTATCTGAACTAAAAAGTTAAAAATAAAATTGTAGTTTAAAAAACTAAAGAAAAGCCAACAATAAGAAACATACTTTTTAAACTATCTGAACTAAAAAGTTAAAAATAAAATTGTAGTTTAAAAAACTAAAATCACGCTTTCGTAGTAATGTGAACTAAAAGGTTAAAAATAATATTTAAATATAAACATTTTGTTTAACAGTGATAGGACGTCCCACAATTCAGGATAAATTTTTTTTTTTGAATAAGCTTAAAGTATAAAGTCACTGATTACAAAATTAACTTTAATGTTAAAAAAGCGTGGGGTGCGCTCTACATAACTTTTGACAATGACTCTGTCTTTACAAACAGCCAACGACAAAAAATATAAGACAACTGAAATAGCACCCCATGCTTTTTTACATTAAAGTTAATTTTGTAATCAGTGACTTTATACTTTAAGCTTATTCAAAAAAAAATATCCTTAATTGTGGGACGTCCTATCACTGTTAAACAAAATGTTTATATTTAAATATTATTTTTAACCTTTTAGTTCACATTACTACGAAAGCGTGATTTTAGTTTTTTAAACTACAATTTTATTTTTACTCGGGTTACCGGATAATGTAAACACAACACGCTACAATCCAACTGCTAACATGATCGTGCACTTTAGTGTTTTGGCAATATAACATTATTGAGGAAATCATAGGGCAATATTTCTTCCCCATTTAGCCAAAAGTAACCAACTTTTAGAATTTATAGTCGTTTGATGTCATGTTCTGTATTAAATATTTCTGGTAGTTCGTTTCTGATATTAATCTAATAATCTTCTTTATTGGTTGCATTATTTTTCGTCAATAACTGTAAGTCCAGGAAAGGTTTAATTAATATACTCCTTCCTAACTTAGTCTTGAATGATATCAGATAGCAGGAATGACAGAATAAAAAATAATACGTCTATTTTCATGAGTTACAGAACACACGTAATTAAATGTCAATATTTTTCCTACAGACATTTTCAGACAAAATATTCAGGAGGGAGCATTACTAACCTAGTTTTATTACAGTAAAAAACAATTAGCAGGAATTATTAATTGAAATAGACACTATCCAACCTTAGAGAAGAAAATTCTTGATTCATATAAAATAGCAGTATCTGTTGTAACCTGCCTTACCGAGCATCAGTATGAGCACAAAGGAAACGGCTAACCATTAGATTTGAATGGTGTATTTTGTATACTATAGAGAATTTAGGGACGAACCACTGATAATGTGACATATCAAAAAATTAAAATCACAGACATATTTAAATGCTGTTTGAATTGCAATTATCGGATGCAAACAATTGATACCTTTTGGGATCTGTAGATCTGTTACTTCGTAATAAACTTTCCAAATTGGAAGAAAATAATTTCTTTGTTAACTCGGGGTAGCAAATGGAGGCGTTTGGCCAACTCAGCAGCACGATAATTTTCTGAAATGCGTATAGAGTAGAGGATAAAGCGGCGACTCCTTTTATGGCAATACGCAACAGTAATTGAAAAAGACACTTGGCTGAGACGAGAATAAATGATTCCTTCAATAATGTCTTCAACATCTTCAACAACTGTATAAATTTGAAGTTTAGTGGGTTGTGATTTTGCGAGTATTTATTATCATCTCAAATTTGAGCTCCCGAAGTTTTAATTCGATAAAAAGTTTCATAACTCATGTGTAGTATTCCACATTTAATAAGTATAAGAACAAATACACGGAACATTATTTAATTTCTTTAGTCGCTCCCAAACCCTTACGCAGTTGTATGGTGTTATCTCGTTAAACATTTCTTAATCCATATTTGACATTAAATGCTAGAAGGAGAGGAGGATATATTTATCATTTGTACTCATGTCTTAACTACTATATAATTTCCTAAGCTCACTCACTCATTCACTCACCTCGACAGCTATTGGCTGGAGAACGGTGTCACGTGGCAGCCTTCGCTCGCAAAACAATGACCAGAGATACCATTAGAAGAAATTCGTTATTATGTCCACACTTTAATAGCTAAGCAACTGCTAGCAAATTAATTACTATAATACATTCATTAAGTTCGCTTTTCGTAGCTTTTCATAGTTTAAAAAAACTGATAAATTTGCGATTGAAAAAATGTGGATCTATTTTTCAGTAACATGTTGCTAATGAAAGCAACTTAAAAAAATTAAAGTACTCGTGGTCTCTGCTGTAACTACGAACGCTAATTGTCATCCGGCTTAGGATAAATTTCAGTTTAGTTAAAACTTTCACTAATGTTTTTGCTTGACCATAATTTATTCATTACGTTTTATTTGCTTTTTAGGTATTTTACTGACCATTTCGTTAATGGGCTTTGTTCATGTTCGCTGTACGTGAGTTATTAGGTTATCATCAGACATCAGACCAAATATGTTACCGAATCAACTATTCTGCCAATTTATTTCTTCCGAGTTCCTCAAGTGTTTAATAATATGGAATGTGTTTTAAGTTCTCTGGCCGTTGCAGATACTATGACCAATGATTACATTATGTGTGTTTGCTCAGTCTCAATAATAATAATAATAATAAAAACAACGTGATGGTTTCGAAGCAAAGAGGAATTTTTAAAATTTTGCAGAGTCTTTATGGGTCAAATACAAGTCAAGTTTGTATTTAACCAAGGTCGAATGTATGATCTTCGAAACAATTTTACGATTGCATTTTCGTCCCTGTTCGTGTTTAATACCTACCTGTATTGATGCTTCTGAGCTCTTCAAGCTCAAGAGATTTTATTTACCCTGAAACACAGGTCAAGTTTATATTTGGTCAAATCAGGTCAACCTGTCACACTCTTTCATGCCTATTCTAGATCCGTGACGATACGCAAAAAGGAAAAAAAAAAAAAAAAACATTCACGAGCTCACACTAGTCATAGCCTATAAATAAATTCGTAATAACCCTCTGGATTCTGGCTGCCTAATGCATCAACTAAAAGCCAATTTAAGTGATCGAATTAAATTATAGGATTCGCTGCTATCTGCTTTGTTACGTATTATCTGTATTCATTAAAATAAATTAATACTAAAGTAATCAGAAAATTAATGCTAAGAAATTGTGACTTTACTTTATTTCGATGAAAAAAAAATCTATGGTCAATCTAGAATATTCTTCTGGATAGTCGAGAGTATATTTTTCCTATGATTAAATTACGATTAGCTTGAGGTCCTTGAGTGCTAATTAATCCGGCTTAAATCAGTTCATTGTTTTCGGGTGTGATCACAGAGGCGCGCATCAGAACTCAATTACGGCATTCAATGGACTGGATTCGGATCGCAATTGCGTCACTAAAACCCAGATTCACTTCTCTATCAACCGCTTTCGCGGCATGCATAAGCAATGTAGGCACACTGCATCGAAGATGAGGTAACGTAGCCTACTAATCGCAAGTAGCGTGGGAATATATATGCTGATGCATACTTACAGCAAACCCTAATTCCGAATATAATTTTGTATGATTATACAACTGGTTAAACATGTGCCAACAACTTTGTAACCCTACTCTTACTTACCCATCTTATGATTTTAAACATACCGGTAATGTTCTCAGCAACGGTACAAAGTTGATGGATGTAAAATACAGCCAACCCGTTGCATCAGTCAGGATATTAGTCTTGACCGGTTGCGACCCTCTTAAGATGGTCTTCTTCAGAAGTACATGTTATTATGCTGTTTTCACAATTTTCCATTTAATGTCCTTATATTTAGCTGCAGCTTTTGATATCTCGGCAGGCATGAATTTTATGATTTTAAACATAGTTCTCAGCTGACTGATGCAACTGGTTGGTGGTATTTTACATATATTACCCATCTTATATATATATCAGTTATACCAGTAACCCCTTCTCCCTATGATCTGTATCGATGTTTAATCTCTCATCCTGCTACAATATATTTTTGCATTTACTATTACTATTACTCTGCGATTCACTAAAAGTGTGTGGCAGAGGGTGCATTGCACCTATCAGAAAGGGTAATAGTTTGGAAAGGGTATTCCAGAGGAATACAGTATCACCATTCTATGGCTGAAAAGTTAATGCATCTTTTGTTGCAGTGTGAATCATCTGCATTATTATTGTCTCTGGGTGACATCGAACAAAGTAAACAATGTAGAGCTTTTTATTCGACATTACAAGCAGATGTCGTTATCGGTGCAAACCAGGTCCATGCATTATCGGATTATTGGGCTCATTTTAATGTATCCACATGTTCATTGTAACGTTTTTTTTTTTTAGTAAGGTACCACAAACAACAGTGGACAAAACTACCATATTTTTTATCATTACGTCCTCGTTTGTAATAAGAGGTCCCTGGGTCCCTGTTTCAGACATCACAGGAAGATGTATTAGTTCTACATTTAAACCTTCCTCGTTTGGTAATATACAAAATTATTTCAAAATTTATTCTGTCAATTGTCAGTTTAAGCACGGTTTATGAATTTCCGTTCGTCTATACTTGAATCTTTAATAATTAATAAAATTTCAGAAACAGATAAAAATATTGAAAACTTAACATACCATCTAGTTGAATATTATAAAAGTAGAGTCCGTGCTGAAACCATTCCCTCTAAGGGCATTATGCTTTGAGGAAACTGCATTCTGTCTGAGTGATGAATGACTAGTACGTCACTGAATCTTACATGCTAACTGCAGCAAGTGAGGAATTGTGTTCAAACCTTTATGTAAACTTCCATTAAATCAGCAATTTAAACACTCTGAAGCGACAAACTGGTGACTGCTGTAATGTCGCTGCTAACTGTGATCAATCTAAGCTACTGAATCGCCATATTGCCATATTGTTACTGTAAATCCGGGAACTATACTTCGAGAAAATTTCCTCTGTAATCAAATATTTTACTTTCTCCTACACAAAAGTCAATGGAGAAAAAGTACATGACAATTTCTTTTCCCTCCAATTAACTTCCATACTTCCATACGAAGTTTAACTAATATTGCTACAGTGATTGAGCAGCTATGTCTCTTGTATTATTTCAGTTAAATTATAAATTATTCACAAATTATGAGACAAATATTTTCAAAAATCGTGAAAAACATTATCACACATGTCCGAACCCACATAATAAAATTATTAGTTTCTGTAATTTTTTCCATTTAAAAGTCTCTTGGATTTTGTAGTATTTATTTTAGAAAAGATAGATGTTACAAAATATAGAATTCCAATGGCTTATTATAAAATTTTACTTATTTATTGCTGTTTCCATATATCCAGGAGAGCTTGGCACTTATTACCTCCAGCGCAAATCTTAACGGCTCTTGGCATAGATACGTGAATTACGAGAAAAAATTGATCTGGGAGTAATAGTATGACGTAGCGGAAGGTAAAAACTAAATAAGTAATTGATATAATGATTATATTATTACTTATATCATTAAACAATCAATAAATTATTAAGTACATCACTGTCTTGAATCTTTTTTCATGAAAGATAACAGAAAATTTGATTGGCAACTATCATTGTAATGCTAAAAAATAAAATAGACTGAGTTAATAATTTGAACCAAAATCTGTCGTTTGGAGCATTTATAAGTGAAAAACCTTGTATGAATAAGTATGTATGTTATTATTTTAGGTATCTGTTTCATATAAACACATGTGGAAGTGACCTTCCAACATATATCCCTTAACGACGTCTTCCATATAACTAATGTTGCTTATGCAGATATAACGAGGAAAGTATTAAATAAATTGACAATTAGTTTTCCTGCTGCATTAGATCTGAGTAGTTAATAATTAAATTATTTGAGGAAAATTAAAGTCGTATACACTGTTTAAAGTGTATTAGCTGATTACATGCTTAACTACATAAGAGCTATTACATTGCTTGTACGCTAGAAGTTGATAACTGTGCTGCCTGCAGATTTTCTTGGGAACATAACTGAAGTCAAATAAATGGCTGTCAGAGCCATTAAGACAGTTTTTCGTAGTGTTTGTTTATTATTGTTTATACGTATATAAGCTTTTTGCCACTATTATTAGTACTGACAGCATAACACAACATAAGATGATCAGAACTGTAGGGCGGACTTGAAACTACGACACCAGCAATGGGTTGTGTGCGCACTAACTCCCGCTCTGCGAAATGCAAGGAGGGTAAATTTACTCACAATTGCTCTGAGCGCACTCTGACCGCTGCAGTCGGAACCCGCGTGATCATGTTGTTGTCTAGGTCGCTGAAACAGAAACACGAATAAGTCACACAAAGTACAGATTAATGCTGAAACGTAGCTTTCACACACACACACACTGTTCATTTCTACCAAGGAGACCGGATAAGTTCAAGATGCAGGTTTAGATTACTACACTATTTGTGATATCACAAAGCATAAATTTTTACTGAAAATTTCTCTGCACTGAAATATAATTTATGCCCCGATAATTTTTGAGATCATCCTTATGTTTAACCAAAAACACTGTCACCAAATTTTGCAGTATTTGACGTTGTAATACAGTTGTTTAAACAAGAATCTGAACCAACAATTTAGCTCTAAATTTCAAGGGGTCTACAATGTGGACTTCAAAACCACTCCCACAGATACTTCAGGTGGCGGCGGTATCTTAAGGGCGTTGAGATTATAATTGTTTGTAGCCAGTATTTTTCAATTTCTGTCTTAAAACTCTTGCGTTATTCGTACAAAAATTTTAGAATTCGTGAACGGTTGGAGGCATTCTGTTCTCCCCCTCCTCAACCATTAACTATGGAATAGACATTGAGCGAATTAGCAGATTTTTTTTTTTAAAAAAAAAAAAGTCAATAGATTTATAGTATTTTCCAGGAACTTTGACGCATCAGTGCATGTAACTGTTAATCTGTTATATTTAATTTTACTGCCTTTAGTCTTGGCAAACTGTAACTATACTCATGACATACTCTAAAATACAGTTCTTTTGGATTATAATGTATTTTATCATAAACCGTGTGATAAGTTCAATCAAAAACCGGATTCGCGGCTGATATATTCGTAAAAATGGTGCCAATTATATGAATCATACTGCAACAAACAGAAATATGTACCGATCACTCACATTTTATTTCGAAGTTACATTTTTGTTCCTGTCTCATGTCATTAAATAGAGACTAATGAACATAAAACATACAGAAGTAAAATGCAGACGTTACATTACCTTAAAGAACTGAGAAAACATTTCTAGTCTGATCTAATCTTGTAGTTTTGCTTTGTGTGAAAAATTTGGTTTATCAGTGTATTGTGTTTTAGTAACTCATCAGAAAATAAATCGTCTGAAAATTTATGTCCTGGAAACAACAGTTACTCAATAGCACGCACTGAACACATCCAAATAGTATGCCACGCCCATAACCCTCCGTATTAACGGCATGATAAAATATGACAGGTGTAGTTTCTCGTTGCTTTCCATAGTACGGATAGTGTCATCACATTTGTTTGTGCATATTACGGATACGCATTTGTTTATTGATTATAATGTTGCAGATGCTTTGTATGAGAGATAAAAGAAGATAGAAGCTGATATCTGGTTCTGATCAAGTCTGATCTTACACCATCTCGCGAATTATGAAATTGTCTGTGTGGGGAGTCTCTCTTTAGGCTATTACCATATTTGACGTAAATATTTGATTACCACATGAAACATATCACTGGAAAAACTATTCGTGCCTTATTAAGCGTAGCAGAATGTAGGCTTAACTGGAGAACCGTAATGTATAAATTTACTTAATCGCAGGATAATCATTTATCAATAACAGAGGCTAATGAGATTAATTTAATGATACCTACTAGATAATAGCATGAAACGTTTCTTATTTTACGTTGTAAGTATATCTTTATTATCCAATTACAAACTTCATTTCGTTGAATTATTACTATTTTTGCATTCATATTCACAGAAGTTCCGCCGTAAATCATAGCAACTGACAGAGTGTTGAACTTGGACTTTAATTTTACGAAGCATAATTTCAAATTCTTTCTTTGTTTTTCTAAATTTAATACCTATGTAACAAGTAAAGTGTATAGCAAATCAAATAGAGAAGAGAAATTTTACTAGGTGGGGAGAGCACAGAAATAAATTCATTGAGCAATCGATTTATTGTATCAAAAGAAATATTATAAAAAAAAAAAGAAACACGCAAAAACTCACACATACACGCACATGATGCCATTAGCTGTCAAAATGCCTCCAGGGGATTTGAGCTGCAATGAATATTTTGAGTGATAGTAGCGCAGCTGCAGAATGCATTAGACCCGCGGGGTTTGGAGATTAATTATTCCCCCAATATCCCTCCTCTCCGCTTGTTTACCGCGTTTCTCCATCTCTTCTCATTTAGAGACACCTGAGGCAATTATTCTCAATTATCTGCTTCACATTTCTCGATACGTAGGATACTTTAGAATCTCATTTTCAACCGTTAACTCCACTAACAAAATAACCGGACCTGTATGTCATAAAGTTTGAACCACTACATTGTATTTTTGAGATTATTCAAAATACTTCTTTCTTCGGCTTTTACTTTCAACTCACGTTCATTTTGTACTTAAGTTGTGGCATTAATGTTCAACATTTGTCCATTACAACTCATTTAAAATTCTTTAATTTTCTAGCTACACTAAAACTGTGAAAGAATTCTTAAAAGAAAATTTTATTAATTTTTTCATTTTTCATTTTTAATTTATGACTAGAGTCACAGAATGATAATTATGTACAGCTTATGAGCATTAGTGTCGTAATGTTCACATGATCTTACTATATTATTATATTACTATATTTATTACCTTCTTTGCATGTGAGTCGACAATGTTTTACTGGGATTAATATTTTCTATCTGAACTATACAGCATAAGTAACTAAACTCTGGTTACTATCAATTCTTCGGTTATCCATCTAACTATCTAGCTGACAATACTATTTATCGAATGCTGTACGATAGGAAAAAAAAATAATTATACAAGTCCTTGTGATGGTACTGACAAACGATTTACTTTGAAGAAACAGGAGCAACCGGTCGGCAGTAATAGGAAAAAATAAATATAATTACTTAATGAAACGAAAGAGTACGCAGCTTCCAGATGAATGCACATGATTAAATTATGAAAAAACGCGATTGTAGTCTAAATTAAATTTTCAGCAATTCCAGCCTGTTTTCGCAAGGTGTCTGAAGCAGCTTTTTCTATCAACTGTGACGCGAAATGCGCTTGTATGATTGTGAACATATTTCAAGAAATTAACTCCAGTTGCTTTCGGGATTAGTTGAAATTTTTTCTGGATTAAAACTGTTTGTGGCATGTAAATTGTGAATCTAATTCTGGAGGTATCGCTGCAGAATATCTACCTTTACAGTGTCTTCAGAAATAAAAAAAATGGACCAGATGAAAGGCTCCAGAGTGTATTACTAAACGCATTCAGACAGTGCAAAGTAATTACGTCACGTCATTTTCTGCAAAGCCTTTTGAGCGGAGGCACTGAATCTAATTTTAAGAATAACTTCGGAATAGAATAGTGGATACGAGTAAAAAGAGTTAATGGGTGAAATACTTATCTGACGGTACAGTTGTGTGAATTAATGAGTGGTACAACGTGCCGCATATTGGTGGAGAACTGACATGTCTCGATAGGCCACCGACAAACCGAAATTAAGAGTGCGTTAACAAATTAAGCTTCGTTGCACCAATATCAATGAACTTGCTTAGGTATCCAGTTAATCTCCATTCGAGTGTGGTTTTACAAAAGTCGTGCCTAATACATTCATAATAGCATCACCGTCTCGCAAAATATGCTGGCTTTCTGAGTACCATGATCACTGGTGACGTTTGATAACAGCGCTGAGAAGAACTTATCTTGGGTTGAGATAAGAAATTATGACAAACGCAAAATGCACTTCATTTCAAATCAGAACAACGGGAACTGCTTGAAAACTTTGGCTGCAACACTGTAAGCGGTATGAGGAATCCTCGGAGAAGACTTGGATGATGATTAAAATTTGAGTCTCTGTCTGCGGTCTTATTGGCATTACGTCGTGTGTCTGTAGCGATTGAATAGTACGGACGCTTTTGATTGGAGGTCAGTTCGACCTTAAGCCAGCGACGAGAGAAACGTTTAACCGAACTATTTTAATCCCGACCCCGGCAGCGTAGGGGATAGCGTGCTAGCCTCGCGTTGCAGTTGTCGCCGGTTCGAGTCCGGCCTCGAGCATGGGTGGTTTTAATTAAGTGTTGTGTTTGGCTTGTGTCGTCTATACCACGGGGAATCTATAATACATTGAGTGATCCAATACATATTTGCAACTTACAAAATTACATAGTGCTTGCTGTATGGCCTCGTAGCCAAATGCCAATTTAATTTTAAAAAAAAATTGAATCATATGAGTCGTGCGTGATTGCTGGAATTTTCTATATTTGCGTTATTGTTAAACTCAATATTTTTACTTCGGGATAGCTCAATTTTTGGTCGGAGACGGTGATCCCTTTCACGAAAAAGCCGTATCTATAGTGGTTGTTGCGTTCATGCCAAGGTATCTGCTAGTTGCCCTCACATTCTGAACTAATGAAGCAAACTGACTGCAGTGATTGGGTATAAAAGGAAATACAACTATCTGGAGGCTTTTAGTAGCGGAAAAAAGAATAATGGAGTTCAGGTATTTCGACAGAAATTAAATTCATATACACAGCAGACCGTAGTTTTGCCATCATAGGTTGAGACTTTAACTTATTAGGAAATAATATTACAGCTAAAAGGAAAAGAGGTTTTCAAATACATTAGTGAAACAAGAAAACCTTACACAAGAGGGAGAGAAAAACAGAAAGGGCAAAAATCGTTGGATATCTTCCTAAACATCCTAATGATAACTTTGTACGGTCACTGGTTGCAGAAGATTCAAGTGACCGTGAAATAGTTTGGATATATTGAGGAGGATTTAAGCAGACAGTCGTAGATACTGAATATTGTTATAGTTACAATTATAAAAATGCATATATTTTAGGAATTTTAGTAGTTGAAGGAGGATATAAGTACGTGGGAGAGAAAGTGGTAACAGCTCAAACAGATAGTAAGAATGAGTGAAGAAATGTTTGTTCAAAAAGGTAAAGAAAAGAACGGAAACTTTCTTATAAATGGGGTATGAGAGACTGTTGAAGAGGTTGGTAAGAAGAGAAAATAACAGAGTTACAAAACAGTAGGATTGTGGAAAACACCCAAAGCAATTAAGCTAGGAACTAATACCAGTGAAGAAGAAAGCTAAAGATTCCTTTACGAAAAATATTGAGAACAGATACATATAAATGTGGACAGGGTATCAAAATGGATGAAAATGGAATGAAGATAAATGTGATAAAGAGTCAACTTATTTCTTAGGCATACAGAAAAATCTAGGTTTTGTATGATTATAAGGTGTAGGTTGTAAAAATGTTGGTATTACTTTTTATAGTAAATTGAATTGGTCAGGTGGTTTTAAAAAACTGGCATTTATTGCTGAGATTAATGAAAGGTCACATCAGGGAAGTGGGATACAAAAGTTAGCGCAGGTCGTAGGTTCAATATGATGAGATAACATCAGCAAGTACAGGAGCTGGTTGTGGTTTAGTAGAGGGCAGCTACAGTTGTTTTATGAAAATTACCGTTCAGTATCTGATAAGAAAATGGAAGTGCGCTAAGAGACAATTATAGGGAGTGCTAGATGAGTATAGTATATGGAATGTTAGTAGAAGCATTAGAAGTAGAACGTGGAAGCGTAGTAGTGAAAATTACCACAAACTAGCATTTGATTTCAGGCATTAAGGAGCAAAAAATATTTGACATCGTAGGGAGTGAGAAAATTTAATGAGTTGCCGATGGAGAAGACAAACCATCTACCTGAAACAATGAAAGCATTAAATAAAAAATTCATTAAAAGTGAAGTTATGTGAGTGTGGAAATTGTAATAGAATTAAATTAATGAAATACTAATACTCAGACAAGTGATTCGGATACCTAAGAGGACAGTCAAAAAAATTAAAAACACTGATCTATAACCTTTGTTATACCCTACATGATCTTCTTTTCTTTCCGGAAAAAAAGAAAGAATCTGTTGTAAGAAATTATAGGAAGAAAAATAACAAGTAATTAGTGACATGAATGTTGTATAAATGATTTTCTCACTGAAGCTGACTGCGAAGTGCCTCAAGACATTTGAGAAATATCTTCCTGGAATTCAAGAATCATTGCTTTGCGAGCTTTTGGGTGAAAACTACTGGAACCAACAGTCAGCTAAATTATTGGTATCATCCAGAGAATTTACAGAATGTCGATATCAAGCTCTGGTGATTACCTTTCGATTGCTAAAGAAGAGACCATCCGACAGTGTACAACTTCTATGTGCTTAAACGACACCAGTCTACAATGTTAGTGCAGGTATATAGTGAATCAGGACATGGTATTGGATGCCTAATCCTTAGGACAGACACTTAGCAAAACGCGAATTCGATTTCATATCTGGCCATTCTCATGTTGGCTTCATCATGTCTCCAGAAATTATTGAAAAAAAAAAGAAAACTATTTCTGAGTTCTTTCCTTTCCGCAGTATTCTCCCGCTTCTAATTATTTCGGTCTCGACAACCCTGATAACACTAGCAGAGAAACGCGAGGCGGCGGATAAATAGTAACGTCTGAGAGAAGCTCTTCTGATTGCCGTCCGAATATAATTTTCGACGAACTCTACGTTCACGGATACTTAAAGAAGGGCAGCGATATTTTTTTTCAAATTTCAGCTAACAACCCACACTTGTTACCACGAAACTATGAAACCGGCTATATCAGTTTATTTCTAAGTGCTATACCACCATCAAATAATAATAGCGGTCGCAGAGCGGCTATGTTATAATATTGCAATGTCGCGCATTTTGTTACAACTATCTGCTTGGAGCAACCAAAGTCATGCGAGATTAATCTCCTAATGACAGAAAATTTCACAACAGATACGCCTAGGTGAGGGGTCGTTCATTAATTACGTCAGCAGTATTTTCGGAAATCTGAACCCCTTCCCGCCCCTCTCCTCCCACTTTGTTAACATTTGGTTAAATATCTGCTGGAAAACCTCCTCTCTCCGAATCTACCTCGGATTCTGGAGATTTTTTTTTAGCTCTAGGTTAGGCTCTTTAAAACTGAAATGATGACGTGAGCTTTTTGGGGATTCCACCCCCCCTCTTCGGTGAGATATAGTTCGACCTCCCCCTCCCTCCCTATTTGTGCTAGCGTAATTAATTGAAGCCACCTTCCATAGGGTCAGTACTCCATTAACAGTCTCCAACATGCAGCCGATTAACCATAATTGTGCAAGAGCAAGAAAGGAAGAAGCATTAATTTACCAGTGGAACGTCAAGACAATATTACAGTGTCATAAAAAAGTATTTGTACTTTTCATTAAACTAGTTAAAGAGGGAAAGGTATGAACAAGTTGGGAGAAATATTTTGTTTACGTGAGCTTTTAATCTGCATGAGACGTACTTGCTGCACGTTATAAAGTAGACGCAATAATAATAAATGAATATTTTTACATCGTATCAGGACTGAATATTGAAAGTTTTCCTACAGAAACAATAATGAGTGTAGGAGATTATGGTGACAAAGTTAATTATGTCAAATACCTTTTTCTCATTTGTGGTGCTACACGCGTATACACTACTTGTTTATCTTTTGTGTTGTGTGTGTGTGTGGCTATCACGCCGCCGCCAGCGCTCTGTCAACCTTGCTCATATAGGCAGACGGGACAACAGCTGAACCGCCGGGCGCCCATTTTTTGTGTGGCTAGCAAGCATACACTAGACTGAAGCCTCAGTCCGTATAAGAGACGAAACAACAGTTTGCCGTCTTACTGAACGTGGTGGGTGAGCGGTTAACTTTCTGGTCTCACATTCGGGAGGACGCGGGTTCGAATCCTCGTCCGGGCATCCAGATTTGGGTTTTCCATGGTTTCTCCAAATCATTCCAGGCGAATGCCAGGATGCTTCCTTCAAAAATGCCATTGCCGAATTCCTTCCCCTTCCTTGTCCCCAGTCCCATCCCGCCTCTAATGACCTTAGCCGTCTATGAGGCGTAAAGCAATAAATAAATGTAAAAAGTTGGCCATCTTATTGTGTGTATGTATCTTGCGGGAAGTCGCGGTCGACAGTCATCCCTGCTGGTATAGGCAGACTAGACAGCATTTGAAGCCCGTTAATAGAAGATGAAAGATCAAACAGATGAGTCGTAGATGACACAACAGTGGACCTACCACAACAACACGTGAATACTGTCCTTGTTAAAATAATTCCCAAGAAAAACACGTAGGGAGGTAGGGTGGAGCCAGTGCAAGTATATTAAATCCGGATAATTTTTAATATTGTTGCTAAGTGTAAACTGTTTGTTGCATGACCGGAGCCAATCAGCAAAGACGAAGTTCTGATTGGAGGAAGCAGTCACATTTGGGAACTTCGGAGTTTACGTGTAAGTCTACGGAGGGAGAGAGAGGATCATTCTCTCGGGCTGCCTCAAGTGACTTGAGCTGCCCAGTATCTCCCTAGCCTGGACATCAGCTGCCTCACGGAGTCATCAGCTGCCGGGCAACACTCCTCAATCGCTATGAGGGTTTTGGGGTTCGCCAACGCCAAGTAAACAACTGCTGACGGCCGATAGCTGACCAACTGACTACCCTGCGCGACATCACAGCAGACTTCGGGGGTGACGCTGCCGCCATAGCACTACTCCATCTACCACAGCCGTCTCTGCGTTGAGCCGCAAGAACTTAACACGCCACCTCCAACCGCTAATGCCTATGAACTGTAACGGAACACAGTTCATGCTACAATAGTTCCGCAAGAACTCAGATTTTCATATGCCCAGCCACGTCTGAGATGTTTCACGCTCTCCACTGAAATGCTAAGACCTTTTTTTAAAAATTAATGTGTAATTTTAAGCACGGATGTTATTGGTTTCACTTTTAAGAAATAAAATTCATTTATTTTGATCTGTTAGAAGTGAAAATAAAGATTTCAAGAGTTGTTTATAAATTTGAGGGATTTTCGGTCTCTAAAAAGACAAATTTAACGACCTTTTCCTTACTACATTAATTTTGATACATAAAAATCAATGAGCTATTTCACATTAGAGTAACTGAGATAAGCTTAAAATAATTTGGAAAACTGAAACTGTGGATAGATGTCAAAGACAGTGATCTGCAGTCTATTTATATTGGAAGTAATGACTACACGAATTATAAAATATTTAAGCATTTACATCCAAAAAACTTCTTTATATTTTGTTATTTACATAAAGAAGCCTTGCAGTATTTGAAAACAACGTCCGAAAGTTAAACTTACAGTGAATTTACAACGATTACATAGAACAGAAATAAACTGAAGTGTATTAAAAGACAAATTGGAAACTTATTTACATATTCAGGAACTAGCTGTGAGATCAATCTTCTCTTACGACCGTTTAGAAAGAACCTGTAAACTTACTGTGGATAAATGTTATCACAAGTATTGAATCTCAGTGTTTATCAATAATTTTTACTAAACCAGGAAGTAGTAATACACAAGTACTTTGTAAAGTGTGAGAAATTATTGAATTCAGGAAATAAATAAATACTGAGAGCATAATTTGTACGTTATAAATGAAAAAACGAGACGTAAGCCATTAAATACATCATACAAGATATTAATAACAGTAGAGTGGATAAAAAAAGTGGATTCAGATGTGATAAAATAAAGTGGATTCTAATACTAGAACACTAAAACAGTAAAAATAAAATGTGTTACTGAAGCAGAAATGAATGATGCTAAAAGGAGAATAGAAATATCAAAAGAGCCTTCTTGAGAAAGTAATACATTTTAGTTCCAAATATTTACCTAGAGCTCAGAAATAGATTTCTAAAACTACATGTATGGAAATGGAGCATGTATTTTAGGAAAACCAGAAAGATGGACAAGTGAAGCTTTTGAAATTTGAAAACTAAGTGCACTGATTAAGTACGAAAGTAACGGGTTTTGTAAATCATAGGTGAGGAAAAAAATATTGCGTAAGAATTCCAGATAAAAGTGTCAGAAGGTGGGGAAAATTTCAAAACATGCGGGATCGGTCAATTTGTTGGAGGTGGGAAATGTTGAATGAAAGAACTGTAGAGGAATACAATGATTAGAATATATAAAGCGAAAATTAAGAACGTTTGTTGTTAAGGGTATGTTAAAACGATGATTTGGATCAAGGTAGGAATATGTGGAGGATTACATCACATGAGTCGAGAAATTGAAGATACAAACACCACATTAGCTGCTCCATTCTTCAATCCACTAACTAATCATCAGTGCTAGGAATTATGCTACTTGTGCTTCATTAGAATATTCAACAAGGCTTTCAGCTCACGCTGAATGACGCATGTGCTGGAGAATAAAATGGGCCGCGCCTAGGAGCTATACTACCTAGCACAGCACTCAGGGGCTCTGGCACGTCGTAAACATATGGGGCTGTGGCGGGGAAATGAGCCTGTAGGCTTACGCGCCAGTATATTGCCTCTCGGATTAACCAGCCCTGGGTAAACGCAGGCCGGATCACGTTGGCCCGACGTCCGGTCTTTATTATATTTTTATTCCTCCACAAGGAAACTCGGCGGGTAAGTAGAGATCAACAAACATTTTTCAGTTAAGGGAGTGGCCTTTCGAGAAGGACTTAGTAAAACCTAGTGGCAGTGTTAAAAATTCAAGGCTCTGATATATGGTTATTGTAACTGTAGATTGTTACTTAATCCTTCATTTCTTACGCGTGCCAAAACAATGAGATTTCACAATCATGCAGATTTTAAGCTTGTTTGCCTCAGTGTTGTTGCACATATCATTGCCAAAGCAATAATTACAGTATAAGCGTTCAGATTTTTAGGAAAATACCAGTGGTTCCAATAAACATGGTGAATCAGTGGTAACAGTCTGGTCTCGCATTGGGGAAGAAGCGTGTTCGAATCCCCGTTTATTCATCCGTATTTCGGTGTTCCTTGTTTTACTAAAATTACTCCAGCCGAATGCCGAGATGATTACCGAATTAATTCCCTTCGTTTCCCCCTCCCCCCCCCAAAAAAAATCTTTTCTGGCCCATAATAACCTACACGTAGGCTTGATGTAAAGCCACGAAAAAAAATAACAAACAACTTGTGGTCCCAACAGCTAGTTATCTCCTCGCGTCCAGGCACCAGCGTGTTGTTGTCATAGCAATAGTATCAGTGACGTACTGCCCAGCAGTCTTAAGCAGCCAACTCATCGACTACCTGCGACTCGCTGAATAATAAGTGCTATCGTCTACAGGCAACAAACGCAGTATGATATCTGGTAAAGCTGTTTTATTTTTAGACAGCCGACGAAATGAAAACTCGTTAGTTATGAACGGTTCTGGTCAACTTATTCAACGACAACTGGAGTATGAAAATTAAAGTAACGTATTTGGGTGCTAAAATCGCTGGTTTCCTAAGCTTTAGTGATAGTAAACCTACAATACAGATGAGTATGACAAGAAAAGAACACAAGATTAGGAAAAGAATAGGGAAATTCAGTAGACACACGATTAATATATACAGTTCTTGCTGGCTATATGGTATTAGAGAACAAACGCCGATAAAAAACAAAGATTTCTCTGCCAACATATCCAGTAAAACCACGCAAACAGTGCAAGTTCTGCCACAATCGAAATTTGTTTAATCCTCTACAGGGAGACATACTACGCCAGTGCTCAGAGAACGACCAATTTATGTTTTCTGAAAACTAAATTTTAACGTTCAATTCAAACTACCACCTAACCACAACGAACTACTGTAGCAAGTGTAAACGTTGTCTGAGGAATAGGTTGTGTTAAGAATACGCAAATATTAGAACGACAACAAACATAAAATATGGGACGGCATATTGCAGGTTATAAAGGGAAATAAAAAAAAAAATGAAGATACAAGGTGGGCGTCCCAAAGTAGGTCCAAAGGGTTGAGTGAAGTATTTAGCAAAATACTGAGTGTCAGCGACTGTATAAAAGGAAATGGAGAGGGGTGACAGGGAAATGTGAAGAATTATAATGAAGAACTGCGCGTGATTAATAAGTGAAGTGTGGAAACAAAAGATATTAAGTTTCCTTTCCATAAAATATTTTGTATATTCTAGTAAAAAAAGCAAACATTGACGTGGCAGTACAAATACTTATAAATTATTGGAGAAAGTGATGGATTACATAATCAGAAATAAAGCAAGCGATATATAACTGAAACTTCTCTCTGTTGCATAACGAGCCAAAAAATATTATTTTGTGTCAAAAACATGTGAATGTATCAGAGGCACTTATGAGATAACAGAGGAAAAAAATGATAGAGAGGTCTGTACAATGTTTTCAAGAAACAATAATAACAGAAGAATAAAATTGCAATTGCTGTCTTCTGTATTTTCCACTGATAGCGTTCCGCTATGTCTTGAGATTGTTTGATGATAAACCCTCACTATTATCGAGTACAACAAACTAATATACCTAAACTACCTCCCTGCTGACAGAATTCCTTCCTGGAAATACGGAAATAAATTGCAGATTATTTCAACAATAAGGAGAAGTTAAATCCTCATAAAATGCTATACATCCCTGTAGCCAGTATCAAGTAATTTTTTGTCGTTTTCCTTAATTTCATCTGTATAATTCAACTCCTTTATATACGCTAATGTCTTAGTACTAGTGATTCAGGCTAACATAATGGATGATTGAAACAACGCTTACCATAGACACAGCTTCAGCCGCTGACTCATGTGTTTCGGAGACGATATGTGAATTTAATATTGACCATAAACATTGTCTATGATAATTATCGAAAAGCAGAATACCTAATGTCCTAAGTACATTTTCCTCTTGGTAGTCAACCTCTGTTATCACATATTGGGTATGTCATTGCGAGCTAATAACTTAATCTATTGAAATAAAGCTCCAGTAACGTTGGAATGCGTGAAGATGTTCTTTTCTGGGCGGAGTTTCGTCCTCCCTACTATTGGTCTACACATTGATGAACAAAACATTTCCTTTCCTTCTGTAGTATATTGAGCGATTTTAGCAATAGAATATTGCAATTTTTACTCGGGATAATTTTTTCAAGCTACAGCCATGTAACCTAATTCCACCCAACGCAGCATAGTCCAAGGTTATCAGGTTCTCTTCCCGTGGGAATAGGCCTCCCCACCATGGTAAATTAAAAAAGCAAACCTTAGTAAGATGTTTTAAGCGAATAGAACTAATGTCACATGTCTTCCCCCACCCCGCTTCTACGCCCGAGAGCTCATTCTGAAGCAGCCCTCGATCAGTCTCTTTCGCCGAGTCTCAGGATGAATCACGCCACCAGATGGCATGAAGAATTTATTATGTAAAGGCTGACGCATTTATACCCTTCTGCTGGCTTAGAAAGAGTGTCCCGAGTGACAAGATTTTATTAGTAAGAATTTTCATTCATGAGAGCTATTTTATGCAGTATTTTTCAGTTATTTCAAGTGTATTTCAATGTGCTTATTTTTACTGAAGTTATTAAAGTCACTCCAATCTTTAATGTACTTGTTTCACTTGTATCACTGATTCGTGCTCATTACTAGCACTAAGTGAGGGCAGGACGTAATTTCTCTGATCACATATCTTCGGTGAAACTGATCGGGGAGTGGTTGATTGGAGACGAATCTAACTTGACTGTGGCGAATCAGCGCTCGTTCATTACACTTCCACTAAACCAGAAGTCCGCTGTAATACGGATATGATACTGTGCACATAACCAGGCAACCAGAATGTTTGTTCAGCTTCGTCATAAGCAATTAAACAATTGTAATCTTAACATGGATAGCTATGCGTCTCAGAATTTCCTGTATATTGGAAACAGACCTGGTTCGAAAGCTTATCAAATACCTGCTAATTTTGCACGTATCCTCAGAGGTAGTCCCGTATGCTGTAGTTTGGAAATTCCTTAATATTTTGCTTACGGGAAGATTCTTGTCGCGTACCGAGTTCACACTCTGGGTAGGGGAAGCAATTTCACTCTATATGAGATGGAAATGGTAAGCAGGTAATCCTTGTACTCAAGCTCTGATCGCATCCGAAATACGATATAGCTTAAGGCAAGGTAAATAAACTGGGGTTCAACTAGTATATGCGCATCTTATGGTGCAACTCTTACATAGGAAATGGGTCGTCCAGTGACAGCTGGAAGAGTGCCAATATAAAAAATGCAAAATATCCGTCTATACCTTAAGCAGTAGGACTGATAGCATGGTGTTGTCTCTGGCAGAGTGTGGCCAAGTGCGTTAAAGCGTCGCCATATTCCGCCGGTGGTTTATGGGGTCCATCTTCACACCTTTAGCTTTTATAAAGACAGACATGATTGTCTTTTTATATGGTTTCCCGCCAACACCGAGGCAAATTCTGCGGCATTTCTCAATCTACGCCTAATAAATTACGCAGTTCACAAACAAAACATACGTCTCTTATACGGAATACAGATAACACATTTTACAAGCAGATGTATACAATATTATTAGTTTCACAATAGTGTAATATTGCTGACCTATTGGTGTGACTGCAACTGATAATACTAAACAATTTTTCTGAATCACGACTTGGTAGTTTTGCGAGTTTCGGTTCGTGAATAACTACACTGCAACATGGTTATATCCAAACATATTTTTTTTTAAAACGGTATATAATTAGTTTATGATTTTCTAGTATTCTTTAACATAATATATTTCAATACCGTTGATTGGAGATATGTGAAGAAATTAAAGAAGCATAAAGGGAAAAATCATCATGAAATTAATGAAAACCGTTATCACTGTTCATAGTAACTAATTAACTATCAATTCAGTAAACACTGTATTTTGAACCTCCACCTTGACCCATGTTCCACAAATTATAAACTATCAAATTACAATCACAAAGAGTCCTGAAATGAAGTTTGTTTTAGTATGAATGTGCCATAATAGACATAGCCTACCAGTATCCACATATTCTACCAAATAACATTTGTAGGAGTTGTGAAAGTTTATATCAATTTGCTTTTTCTGTTTGGTGTCACCATAAGTCTTTTAAACAGGTACAAAAAGTACAACAAAGATAAAGTCACACAAAAATTCCTATAAATTCCAATGTCAACGCTAAAAAGCGTTACGAAAGGCTCTTATTGTCACAAAATACCCAGATAT
Source organism: Vandiemenella viatica (assembly GCA_031002005.1). Taxonomy (NCBI): domain Eukaryota; kingdom Metazoa; phylum Arthropoda; class Insecta; order Orthoptera; family Morabidae; genus Vandiemenella; species Vandiemenella viatica. The sequence continues at coordinate 4,226,625 of JARYHS010013631.1, read as the reverse complement.
TTTACACTCCAATAATCATTTTTTATTTTATATAGTTTGTTACAAGTCAGAATATAGCGACAAGTTTTCCTCGAAATACATTACTCACACCATGTGGAGAATGGCGTTTGTCTTAAGGCGGTGAAGGCGAGGGATGTCCTGCAGGCCCGTATGGACGATTCGTCTGCAAACGAAAAGTTTTATTTTATATTGCTTCAGTTGGTAATAAATAGTATTTAATTTAAGTTTGATAAACTTCGGCTAATAATCAGTTTTTTTATGGAATGCTCAGTGGAGTGAGACGATTTCTATTGATTAGTCAATGTACATTATCTAGTGCAGAAGCGCGTTTAGCCAGACTCTTATTTTTTGGTTATATGGAATTTCATACGACATTTCACAATTAACCTAACCGCGAATGCCTTGAATATTGTTAAGGACGTTAGGTTCTTGGACATTTGCTTCGATACCAGACTTTCATGGAAAAAACATATGGAGTAATTGTAGCAGTCACCTGCAAACGTCAAAATTGTATAAAAATACTGGTGGTGACGAGGTGGGGAACATAGTCAACAACCTTATGAGAAGCGGAATTAAATATGGTGGTATCCTGTGCGAAACCTTATCCAAGTCAAAACACTCAAAGGTAGACCTCATAAAATCCGCAGAGGTATGTGTTAATAGAAGTTTTTATTAAAACGACCTCCATCTAAGTAATGGAAGTGGGGACGGAAATAAATTACGCCGGTATTACTTAATGAAACTCTGCTCGGTGAAACATCATCCCTTGACTAGAAAAGTTCAAGTTCTTTTTGGCGAGAATACTTTAAAACTGCCTAGTTTAATAGTTCTCTACCGCAGTCGAGAAATTAACTGGAGTACCTTGACGATGATGTGAGGTAAAGATCAAAATTTTGTAACTGCGTTTATATGATCCTCTTAAATGAATCTCTAGGGAAGAGAATTCACAACTCTCAAAAAGATTACAGTAGAAACCTTGAATAGAAACAACTGAGGTGGCGTAAATTACATCTAAGATATTAAGGAAATACAGTGCTGCGGCCTAAGTTGACTTCTTTTGCTACTTATTGTCAATATCCTAAGTGTAATTTACGACACCTCAATTATGGTTACTTTTTTTAGTTAATTTTGTAAGATTACACCAAATGGAAGGGCTGATCAGAAGAACTGATGATATTCACTTCGTACTTAGTGTTCAACATGACGCAAATTAGCTTTTCTTCATCTCCATCGTGGGGCGTAGACACTATTTTATAGTTGTGATGTTCTCTGAGAAGTTTTTAATGCGTATCATACAATCATTTTAGCTGAAAAGTGTAGGATCGTAATATAGCCACTGCCTTCGGAATCTAAGACAAACCCACCCTTTATCGTTATTTTATTTCCTGAGGAATGTGTCTTTAAAATTTAATGCTGACAACATCAAATCCCAGACAAAACTCATTTCTGTAAGTTAAACTACCGCTGACTGAAGCCTCTATGATCCAATATGGAAATGCTGTATGAAGTTTATATTATATAATTTACCTTAGGGAAATAAACAAATAAAATCCGTAGAATAAAAAGCGAAACTGTAACCGTCAATCAGTCATTAAAATATCGATAAAAATATTTTTGCGAAAATTGTCAAGTAATACTACTTACAACGTGCGCAGACTAGGCAGGGATCTGCTAAAGAGGTCGTCTGCGAGGTGTCTTAACAGCGGAGCGTGCCGGATGTAGCTGAAACATAAACAAGAACATACACTCTAAAACAACGTTTGTAACAAGTGGCCAAATGTTAGTTCCAGGTAGTTAACAAAGCCATGAAAGCTTAAAACACATGTACGTTTAGTGACAGTTATCATGTTAGAAGAATGCTCACATCTAAACGCGGCGAACTTTGCAATTACAGTTCAATGGCATGGAATGAGTGAGCTCGAAGTTAAAGTGGAGATCATAATGGAAATAATGGAACAATACTGGTGGAATTGGAAAACTGCTTTTATGTATAACATGAGAGTATGCGAGGGCAACAGAACGCTTTTGTAGATGAAACAAGTCGCAACGGATAATCAGTTAGGAAAGATCAATGATATCAAGACTCCATTGCATTAAAGATTCGAAGCTTATTCTAAAGAAACTCAATTTTCAATACTACCCAACTTAACAAAGTCCATCGATCATTTGTCCTAGTGGCGATTATATTATTTATGATGACTCCTTCAGGGATTAGAAAAAAAATAGGGAAAGACAATTGGCTAGTGGTAGTGGAAATAACAGCTTTTTAAAGAACAATATTAGGTTAGAGAATTTAAATACGTTAATGCACTGAACAACATAGGTACTATTGCATGAATTGAGGTTATGTTGAAGAATATGTAGAATTTTTGTCTAGAAGCTACCAATAAAAATCGGAAAACAATGACAAGAAAAGGTGAGTTCATATAAAAATTATAATTGTAGAACTTGTAGAAATGGAGAGGATTGCATCAAACCAGTCTAGAGACTAATGACAGCAAAAAAAGAAAAAAAAAAAGAAACTACATTGCTTCTGATAAACGCTAAATCTGCATGAAACATTTTTGTTCAGATAGATACTTCAACTTCGTAAGAAGACAGAGATGTAACAGAAATAAAAATATACTGCGAAAGAGAATAGAACATTGAGTATCTACAGTGTGCAGAAATCCATTGACTGTAGTCGACAGAAATTTGTAATAGGATATTCGAAAGAATGAAGTATATTTGACACGCAACAACACTCATCGAGGCAGATATGAGGACATAACCTGTTTGAATTCTTTCTAAGAATCGCAAAAGCACAGCGTATACGTGATACATCAATGTGTTACGTGAAAACATAAACTTGATTCTGTCATGGTTAGCAAAAACTCCAAAGCATACGCCGGAGAAAATATTGATTCTGAATATAATCTGAAGCTTGTTAAGTGTACACTGAAATTCATGAGAATAGTAAATAAATACTTCTCAGCACTATAGTAATGAAGAAAGTTAAAGAACATTATGTTTAACAAGAGGTTACGTATCTGCGAACGCTGAGATTCTAGCAGAGGAATTTTTGGAATCCGTTCAAAACCAAAATCTGTGAAACTGAACGAAAATTTGAACCGGCGTCCTCCCGAATCCTAAGCCCAAGCGCTAATCTATAACTAAGGAGTTAATACAGCAATGTATATATTTCATAAATTGCAGTAAATACTCGGAGGTGACAGAGTTATTTATTAGAAGAACGGGTTAAGAAAACCGAAATACATTTAAGCGTTCCAGGTAGCTTTATGTGTAGAATACGTCGCTGTACAAGAATAATCTAAAAAGAGGGTGAAGGCAGGAAGTAATTTAACACATGTGATTTGCATCCAGTATGTAGAGGAAGCAACGCAGAAAATAATTAAAATAAAATAATATTCTGTATCTAAAGAGTTGAAAGAGAAAAAAAAAGCAATATCTTGTATTTTTTGCTGTTAATGTTGTCCTATTTACATATAATGCGCGGACAGTAGAAAAGATATTGCTAGATGGCTTAGGATGGGATCAAATAAAACATACAAAGTGTCATAAACATCTTATTAATAAAGGATCTAAATAATAATATATGATTGGATGCAGTAGCGGAATTAAGATACATTTGAAATTTACTAACCAAAAATATACAAATATTACATAAAAAAGAAATCGGTTCTAGCAAGAAAAGGCATCTTATACAGGTGAAACGTGTTGGTATCACACATTATTCATTTACTCAGCACTGATAAATAACTTCATTAGCTGAATGTATGGAACACAGACCTGCAGGTGACTAAAACTTTGACTATGGGAATTAACATAATTAAAAATGAAGCCGCGCAGTTGAACATTAAGTAGACCAAAGAACACAAATTTAAAATAATGGGAGGAATCAGTAGTTTGTAGAAGAATACTAAATAGGAGTAAATTTGAGGCCTTCAAAATACCACGAAGTAATCTTGCGTTTAAATTTTATTAGAAGGAATATTTAAACAGAAGATATAGAGGAAAAATATAGCCTAAATCCAGTAGATAATGAGGAATTACACTGTAAGAGATAATTTAGCGGGACGAACTGCTTTAGAGATAGTATAATACCCACAAGTCAATCAGTCAGTTTAATAAAGTGATAAAAAAAATGTTTTAGTCATATTACATGTAAAATCTCAACTTGGAAGAACGAAAGAAATCTGCTGCTGGAATGTGTGGGACGTGGTATTAATGAGGCTGGAACGGTAACATAAGTCAGGCGTGCAAATGACAATTTTAACGAACACTGTCAGATCGAAGGTAACTCCGTAATACCATAAACGTTATTGCTAATGGTTTATAAATTTTCTGAAAAAAATATCATTAGTCACCAATTTCGCGAAGGTACTCGGTTCGAGACTGACTTCGAACATGTGTGGTTTTAAATAAATGTTATGTCCATCCTGCCATGTCTGTACTTATTTCAAGCAAAAATACAATGGAGATCTACCTACGTATACACGGTAAGGACTAGTAGCCAAACGCCATTTTTTAAAAAAAAAAAGTAGCAGCAAGTCTCGTATAATATGACTAATACGAGATATTTACGATTCGTCAGACTGAGTAGTAGTATATGTTGACTCCAAAAGTGGCATAATCTCATAAATAACTGAATGCTTGCATTGGTTGTCTACTGGTTGGATTTATAAGAAATTCAGAAAAATGAGTGAGAGTAAATGAGATTAAATGCTGCAGAAAATAGGACATTGAAAAATATGAAGCTGAAAAAGAAACAAAATAATGGTCAAGTTAAGAAATATTTTCTGCCGCAATTACTGAAACGAAGCAAAGGACAGTCGTGATCAGAGTTTTTGTGACAAAAGTACTCGACGGAGGGGGTGGGAAGTATGGGTGCGAGGGGCTGTGAATGGAATCACATCACGAGGCAAGAGATCAGCGGAATGACGCTTCCAGGCAGTACAAACATTGCCTATTTCCGGGACTCGAAAATGGCAACAGGGATTGCTAGTGCGTAGACATACAGGTAACACAAATAATTTCAGCAGATCAGAAGACGACACCTGCAGTGCTGTGATTAAATCCCTTTTTTTATTACGTACGAAAATACCAATGTAAATAGAATAATCTCTTCACTGTTGGTGTTATTATGGAGATTAATTTTATTTTTTTAAGCTACTCTTCAACACGGAAGTTACGTCTATTATCAGCGAAATTTCGAACTGTACTCCAATTACACCTCTGCATGTAGACGAGATTTTAGCACAATTTCAAAAAGTCGATTCAACGGGATTAAATACGAAGATTGAAATATACTGGTAATCTAATGCGCTCAGAGTGCCTTGTTGTTTCAGGTAATGTTCTTTCCTCAAACTAATGGCCTCGCGGTAAAAGTTGTACAAAGATTTGATTTGGGAGAACTGAGGAAATGTATGTGATCGATATACTAACGTTTCGTCAGTCACAAGCAATGCTATTCTTTTTGCATAACGTCTTCATTCGGCTAAAGTTACTGAAGGTGATCAATAGGTTACTCATGGGAAGCGGTGGAATACTGACGATTCATTTACACGGTTAAATATCTGCATGTGGCTGAATTTAATAACTCTGAAAGATCAGTTCGTTCGAAGAATGTGGAAAATTCAACCTAATATTCCATATGTGCCTTGTGTAGCTGTCGAGTAAGTCTTCTTCCCTGTACTGGACCGCATCTGGGATCCCGAATAAACAGAAGATTGATATGAACTCACAAAATTATTCAATCAGTGTAAACTGCATGAAAAAGCAACTAAATATTATATTTCATGTAAGTGCTTAAAGTAAGAGATACTCGATTGAACTGACTATGGAAATGAAATTGGCACATGAGTAAATATTAAGACAGTGAATGAAACGCTAGGCATTTCTTATCGAGGACATGCGCAAATATTTTTTCAGCGAAACTATTCTTCCTGCGGGTGAGTGGTAAGAGCTCAAGAGGGCCCAGGAAAACGACGCCGCAGGAAGCCTTGAGCGCATGTCGGTGTCTTCAAAAACAGGGATGTTGAACCAAGTTTGGACTTCTGGAGAGCGCACCAAAACAATGGAGAAGGGACCGTGGCTATTCTATAAAATGATCTCTAGGTAATCTGATAAACTGTTAGGTTTTCATGGTGACCTAGTGGCAACTCACTATATGCTCGTTTAGCAGATGCCTTCAATAAGCGCTTCGAATGCGACCAGCGGACGAAGGGAGTGTGTCTGCTTTGTTCCTGGATCAACACCTGTCGGAGGTCCTAGGATCGACAACAGAGTGACACGCAGCCAGCTCTCTTACGAAAATATACTGCCACAAACAGTCTCCTTAATCAGCTATCTTGTAACGATTCTGTAATGCTCCTCAGACAACGTCGTCAAAGTGACTGATTCAATCAAAGATTTGTTTATTTTTTCTTTACAGTGTATACTGTAAATATGCAAATTAATTAATTTAAAGTATCTCTTTTAAATTCATTTTTATTTGTTCAATGAACAGAGTTTTCTGAAAACAGTGGATTTGGAATTTTTCTATTGACTGTCATAACAGTAGAATGTATTTCCTTTCATTCCTTGTCAAATTTTGCCATTTTAATCTGCCAGCAGCAATATGAAATCAAGTTAATGATTGTTTTGTTTCTGATTCTATACTGCTGTTTTGTTATTTTATTTTTTTTTAAAAAAAACAGCAACATGTACAAATGAAATTCAATTCATAGTGAGGTGAAAATTAAATTCAGATAGCAAAATGACTGCAGCCATGATGAATTACATTTTTCAAATCCTTTACGTCGGATAATTGTTTTTGGTACATCCTTCTACGTAATTATCATCTTAAAAGATTTTTAGAATTAAGAAATTGCCATTGTAAGACGATTGTACATCATTTCCTTGGGAAGCGTGTTCTGGTTACACTTTCCCAAGATTTAAATCTCAATTTCTAGTCACATGGTATAATAATTTTATTCAAATGACTTATAAAATTACATCTGATTTCCTTACATCTACAAACGCTTGGTTTTAACGGCTACGTTATCGCCCACTCGTTTTTAACAAACAAACATAATTCAAATACTGAATTTATAAAGAAATTAATATCATAACACCGTATGATATCATAACACTTTTCGCCTTATCGGTTTTAGCTACCGAAACAGTCCTGTATTATTTCTCACACTAGTACCATTCATTTTACCCATGTTTATACCAACAACATGGAATAGGGTTGGGACTTCTGAGAGAGACCTGGAGTAATGAGTAACGGAGCTCTGGTAAACAAGTGCCAGCCACCTGTATTTTTAAATAATACTGAAGAATAATCTGACATATAGCTAAAAAAAAAGGAAAAGAATGAAACTTGACAAACATTAGAGACAAGGCAATTGTGCGCATGACGTAACACGTATTAAAATGAAATATTCGTAACGTCCAAATACTACGGAAATGCAGCTTCGGAAAGAATGATGTGATGATGTGACAAGTTGGAGCAATCACCCAGAGCCATTGTCAGGAAGTTTAAAATCGTAGCCAGTATTTGAGCTTCTTTGTTTGTATTCGAATGACGACCATCTACTTTTTATGTGTGTTAGTGTGTATTTTTTCACCATTTTCCCCGCCGATTAGGCTTCAGTACTTTCGCTCATGGGCAATGGGAGGTGCGAAGATTCGAGTGATGTTTTCTCATCGCCCTACCTTATTAATGATTCTAAGGTTATTTAGTCATGGAAACTAATAAATAAAGATATATGGATTTTTTTATTAAGTATTCTCGAGGTTCCTAATTTTAATGCGCTTTGTTTCATTGGAATTTACGTAACATTAAATCTCGAGCTCGAGAACAATGGTAAAAACTGTGCTCTACCTCATTTTATTACTGAAACGCTCAGTCTTTTTACAAGAAAGCAAGCCTTTGATTAAGTGACGGGAATATAACACAAAGTTGGTACTAACTGCTAGAATTTTAATTTTTTTATATTATGGCAGTACGCCACGTCGACGTTGAGGTAAGTAGAGGGGAGTGGAGACAAGGAACAAGAAGGAATTCGGCCATGGCCTTTTTGAAGGAAGTATCCCGGCATTCGCCTGGAGTGATTTAGGGAAAACACGGAAAAAACAATCTCGATGCCCGGTTTGGATTCAAACCGGCATCCTCCTGAATGCGAGGCCAGAACGTTAACCGTTCACCTACCATGCTCGCTGGAACTTTAATGAATAGCCGTGTAACTGTGTGAACGACTATAAAGTGTTGGCTAGAGAGTGTGGGGAAACAATGTTGTTATTTTATTCTTGGCTTTCCGTGTGACGCCGCGACATGAACTGCAACCCTGCCCTGGAAGAAGGTCACAGAACGATGGTCGAAACGTTGGCTATACGAATCATGACGCGGCGCACCCGGAAAGTCAAGAATCAATTAACTCTGGCCGCGGAAGCCTACGAGTACAATGTTCTTATTTATACTTGAGTATTATACTCTGTTTACGATAAAAATCTTGAGACGAATGTTGAATGTTTTATTTGGTGGGCTCCTGCTGCTATGATTTGCGGATAAACAAACCGAGAGAACATAATCTGTGAACCCATTAACAATATCTTTGTGTTTACATGTACCTTTCAATACTCCACATCTTGTTCCCTTCATCGGGAGTGATAAATCTCTTCCTCGCGAACGTGTTAAATAAGGAATAATACTTTCCAAAATATTTCTGATCAGCCCATGTATGAACCGGCTCACGGCCAATGGCTTTCACGGACTTACTTTAGCTATCGATAATGTTATTTTATAATAGTATCTGGTTCTCACTGGTTTAATTTCAGAATTGAATAAGTGAAAGTAGCAGTTAACAGATGAGTTATGGAGTGAATTTACCCTAAGATATCTCACAAAAGATTAAAAGGCAATAAAACAGAACGAAAATATCTTTAGGTGCAGCGATGAAAAGTTAGAAATGTTTATGACAAACATATTACAAGCATAATACAAAAATAAGTTGTAAAATGGCAACAACTGCGCAGTTAACAACACGCAGTGTCTTGGCGCCAGTCTAACTTACTGCCTCCGATCCCCGCGTCTACTAACCCACAGAATCGTGGGCAGTGGTCACGGGAACGGCTTAACGAGCGGCGTTCCATCGAGTGTGAAATGGCTCCGGAAATTACACGTCGTAGAGGCGAGAACTCTCGAGTAGCTGTCAAAACTTCCTGACAGATAATTGATTTAATTCAGCTCTCTGAGGGGCCTTAGGGAAGTGCCGTTGGAGAGCCTTCTATTTCGAAGTATAAAACAGTGCAATCAGAGATTCTCACTTTATCTTGTGCAGCTAAAACGTGGAAATTCCACAACCTCAGTAAAAATTGTTAGATATAGTACGAGATTCACATGAACTATCCTCTGATTTTCTTGTTATAAAACTCTAGCTTCTCTTTCATGAAATGCTTTACTCCATATGCACTTTTTTTTTTCTCAGTCGTCGCTCAGTGTTTCAAGCGAAGAGATTTATCTTTCTATATTCTAAACCAATTAAGCACCGAGGAATAATTTTGAATCATCAACCACAGTATAATTAGGGATTGCAATCCAGCAAAACTGGATCCCGCAATCCCGTGGGATCCCGCATCATTAGACAGTCTGTCGGATCCCGCACAAAATTAAGCGGATCCGCAATCCGCAAAATCCGGCGGAAACGTATGTCAGTTTGCGTGTCTCGCTGCCCCACCCGGTCTCTGTCGGATGTATTGCACTGTTTGCCTGTACCCTTGCAGTTTGAATTTGACTCGTGTTAATAAATGCCTCTTTTTGTCAACCTTCGTCATTCGTCACTAAATAAATCCAATTTTACGTTTTTATCTAAACTTACGTTTGTTTTGAGTACACATTTATATAATTTGAGTTATGTTGCGTATTAAGTACGAATTACTAACTATATAATAAATACTTTTTATGTGCCGCACACGTTATCTGAACTACACAGTTAAAACTTTTATTCACGGTTTCATTATTTCCATTTTCTGTATTTGCAGATAAAGTAATTGTGACAACTTTCTGTATTTGCTACTGAAAATTTGATTATTCGTTGATTCGAAATTAATGTTATCGTAATTTCAACGATCGCATACCTCTTTATTTAGCAGCTATCAAAAGGCAATTGTATATTCTTTGACTAATTGTTATTTTGGCCGCCGTCTCAATGCGTTTGAGACATATATGTTCTTTGATACAAGTCGCCTGCTTACATAAGCCGCTCTGGCTTTCGTTTATCCCTCTTGGGATAATTTGGTCAGTTGTCACATACATTTTTGAGTGAATATCGTGTGTCCTTTCAACACCTTGTTAATATTTCGACTAAGGCAAAAAAGCTGTAATGAAGTCTTCACGGCTGCATCGCCGAATTGTGCTGTAAAAACACCATACTTCGACGGCTGTCTCCGTCGTCTTCTTCGCGTGTCTAATTTCGCGTTTTATTATTTAATTTATTAACGCTTTATATAACTATGTTTTAAATTTATGCGCTAAAAAGACTGTTGGTGTGGATTCCCCTGGGATTGGTGCAAATCCCGCGGGATTGAAAACACTGCGGGATTGCAATCCTTAAATGTAGTACACAGTATTCTTGATAGAACTACCTTTCGCACGTGACTTCACCTACGTGGACCATAGCATCTTCCGATCTGCTTTCCTTCGACTTGTAACAGACTATCATCATTAATTTATTTCGGTTTGAACGATTAATGTACTGAATAAATATCATGCATAAAAACAGTAAAAGAGGGTTTAAGATACAAGTAATTCTGCGTTGAACATGCGTTGTAAATGTTCATCATTATTTTTTTTTGAAAAGAAATACTTAAAAAGCCAGCACTACTCCTATCGTTTTTTATTATTTTATTATTATTATTTTTATTTAATTGCTCGCAAGCGAAGTCCGGTAGGCGGGTTGTTGTAAGACTTCATGGACCCTTTTCAGCCAAACTAACCTAAGTAGACGTAGTGGGAAGGAATTCGGCCGTGGCCTTTCAAAGGAACCTTCGTGGTATTAGCCTGGAGGAACTACGGGAAACCGCAGAAAACTGCAGTCAAAATGGCCAAATAGGGATTTGAACCACCCTCTTCCCCAATTCGTCCTCCTGACTTTGTGCTACGCGAATCACACATTACAATCCTTAATATTCAGTTGTTGTAAATCTAGCGCAGGCAGTATTATATGGGTAGTCTTTACTGTGGAGAAATTAACTTTATATCTCAGCTTTCCAACGTAACAGCGAAACATAACATCAGCTTTCATTAATGTGACAAGATGTAATCTGTTACTTGGCAGTTTCATTAAAATACATTCATTTTCGTGATACGTTGACATACAGACGGAAACAACAAAATTAATGTTTAGTCCTCATTAAGATAGGAAACTGTGTTCTAGTCTGGATAAAACATTTCCCATATGTTAACCAGTAACAGGGTATCAGTATTTGCAGTGTCGTTAAAAAAGTTTTATTTTGTGTGATTCGTGAACAAAACTGACAAAATTTCTATGTTACTCATTTGGATAAAATGTATCATCTGTGTTAACCGACCACATCATACGAATTTTCGTTTAAATTCATTACTTAATTTTTATATAACGTGCCGACAGACAAACAGCCAAAAATCGAAAGTTTACTGATTTGGCTTCCCTTTAGTAAACAGTTTCCATTGCAAGTTACTCCTTTCGAAATAAATTCATTGTAGAAATATAAAGTTTCTACAGTATTATTACATGGTATAAATAGATACTTATTGCTCTGACTATGCCGTATTTCTTTTAATGTTGTTAAATTACTTTTTGGGAGTTCAATTAACATTTTAATTAATTCATTGTTATTACGTTTGCGGACAGCGTGAGATAGATGTGTATGAAAGTTATATATTTTTTTTAGGTGATAATTACTTCTGCAAAACATTGAAATCTGTGGTTGGCTTCGTCAGGCGCCTTCTTTGGAGAGTGGTCGATTTAAAATTATTTCTCGTGCACCTTGACATGCGAGATCAGTCTTCAAATTTTCAGTAAAGTTTGCTCTCTCCGTGACTTATAACGCTACAGACTTGGTAATCAGCTTAACAAAGTTTCGGCAGTCTTTTGTGCTGTACGTAAGGTCCCTGCTGTTAATAAGACCTAGCTAAGGGCGACTTGAAATAAAACAAAAAATATCAAATAAAACCAACATATTTTATTAGAAATCAGTATTTTAACATTATTAGTACAGTACTATATTTAAAAGTAAGTTGGAAACTCTTCCCCAAACTAAATGAGAAATGAACTATAAAACAAAATCATCGCCAAAAGGCATTATTTTTTACCACTGTAGGTTAATAACGCCTATGGTTTCAAGTCTTAATATCATAACATTAAGTTTTTAACTTGATATCAATATTTTGAAAAGTTAAAAACAAATCTAAAATTAAATTGAACTAACAGCCTCGAGGGCACTCGAAATCTTAATTATCTTCTTCACACAACCCGACCCATTCTTCATGGTACGCACCATTTTCCGCTTTTTCCCATGTCGGCCATGCTCCCCTCATCACAGCCATGACAATACCATCCTTTTTGTGTCTGAGAATCCGCGCTATTAATTTCAAGGGTATTTACACATCCTGCAATGGTCGCACTTTCTGCGTATTTCGAAGTATGAGATTCCACTCTTTAAGCACGTTTTTTTGGGAAGAAACAGTTTGTTGGTAATGAATCGTGATGTGGCTACCTTTTTCATGTATGTTATAAGTTCTTTCAGGATGATTGTGGAAATACAAGTCATCAAACTTTAGCAAAATGAACATAAAAAATGAAGTTGAGTTTTTGAGCTCTGACGAAATTAATGAACTGACATTTTCTTTTAGATATTACAGGGATTGTCTTCATAAACGCTTTGAACCGGTTTTTGTATGCTAGTTTGGTACTTTCGTTGAAATTATGCTTGATATTATTCTGTTCAGAAAATTTGTACACACAGTGACGTAGAATTCTTGATATCACAGGAAGTCCTATTCCAGAAAACTAGATTATGCTTCCCACAAGATCAATTTCCTCTTCTTCTTCCAGGATAACAGACGTTTTTTCAAGCTGCCACTATGTGGTTTCTTGTGGTTCTTCTAGGGATCTAGTATGACTCTGAAGATTTATACGTACTCAACACACCTCTTTGTACAGCTCAAACATCCGATTCTAGGATTGTTTTTTTTTTCAGGCCATAATACCAGTTTCGGAGGCTTTATTTGGCAGTAGATACTAAAAGCAAACCAAAAAGAAACAAAATAAAGCATAAGAATAATTTAATATTTACAATAAAACTTATAAAATATGCTCTTAACATTGAAAAAAATAGGAGGGTAATAAGGCCTATGCCCAAATTTGATATGCCTTACTAGCCGCCAGCCACGAAAGTGGGGAAAACAAAAATAAAAAAATATTCAACAACAATACTGAATTCAAACTTATTGGTTAAAAATACCGTGGAATTTCAATTAAATGGAGCTAATGTTTACATAATTAACTACAAATGACTAAAAAATAATTACTTTTGCTCCCAACGGATTTTTATTATTCATGCGACGTGGCCGCTCCCCACGAAACCAGGCTGGGGGTGGGAGCTCGAGGCGACTCGACTGAGCATATTGCGTATATGCGTCGTTTAAACGTGGACGCCAATTTTAAGTACTATTTACAATACTTGGGCCTTATTAGCCGACAGTCCTATTATCCGCAGCTACCTTACGTGTTGATTAATATTACAAGAAGTTACGTTAAGGAATTACAGGAGAATACATCAGTTTTGCTTTCTGAAAAGTATCTGCTAGTGAAAACATTGGTATAAATGCTTGACTTTCTCATAAAATTGCCTGGTCTGGAATCCCAAAGTAGAGAACCTAGAAGCGCCAAAATTGTAGGGATTTGGTAAAGATTTTAGAAAATTAATATAAACTTTCAGCAGTGCAAGCACATCATGAAAGAAGTCCTTTTGGACATTTATCAAAATAGTATTCTGGATGTTTTTGTGTATACCGTGATAAAACTGTTTGGCATAATATATAGTAAAAAATTATTTAGGACTTATCACAGAACATTTTAATTCGCTCTTTGTGCTATAATTATAATTAATATCATTGCAGTCTGTGGAACCAAATGGTTTCAGCAAACTAACTTCAAGGAGAAGAGATTTTTGACAAACCAAGTAATATTTTAGTATTAATGACCTGAATTATAGTACCATATGTCTACTCGGGTCGGTAGAAGTACGTTTAATAATTACGGTAACATCACAAAGGGACAATAAGGTCATATGTAATGCTAATTATTCTGTACTTCTCTCGTATTTCTGCCTACTGCCCACAATTTAATTTCATCCACTAACTGAGAGTATGCTCTTAATGTTTCTGCTACATCTGGTGTTACTGGTCGACTTTTATTGTAACCGATTATGCTATACGTCATGGGTTGCCTTTTTTTTTGCGGCTTAATGTCTCTTCAACGTCGACACATCAACTTCATTACAGGAGAGCCAGGAATGAATTTGGGCAAGGAAGTTTGGAGGAACTAACTTAGATGGATTTACTGAAATCATTTAAACTCGAAGTCTTGAACCCGCTTTCTCCAGAACGCCAGGTCAGAGAGAAACCGCTCACCCAACGGGCTCGGTCGTGGCTTTTGTCTTTCTTAGACTTGTATTAAGCTCAAATTCTTCTAACAATATTTTGTTCATTCCGTTGCATTATTTCTCTGTTCCTCATCGTTCGTAAAATAATTACAGCACATCGACTTTTCCCCCTACTACTCATTTTTTTCTTCTTTTTCCTCCTCGATTTCTTCCCTTAACATACAAGGTAACGTTAGTCACGATAATACACAATCTCGCCTCGCACACTTTTAGCTAATGCACCTTTATTATTGCTATCTGATTCGTGCGTACAGTATTACAAATTATTCTTCTATTTTAATATTTTACACCTGCCACGTTCATGATCCTGAACATCCTGTTGCATATAACATTATAAAGTAATTGTTTTAATATCTAGTTTTAAAGGCGCCATAATGTTTCCTTGTTTCTCTCGATACATCCTTCCAATTTTAATCTTAAGTTCATGATAACTTGCTTTACGCTCCGTTCTTCAAACATTGATCTTCATGTGATGTCTCTTCCATAAAATTTGATTAAAACTTAGTTCACAATCCGAAAGGTAGATGGATACTCCAGCAGGATACATCATGATCTAGTAGTTGTCAGGAGCATGACGCGCTCTCAATTTCCTTTAAAGTGGAATCAGAATCATATGACATTTACAATGTGCTTCACATACTATCCACCATCGTTAAAAGATGCATACATCCTGTCATAGTTACAACATATTAAAATAGAAGAATAATTTTTAATACTGTACGCACGAATCAGATAGTAATAATAAAGGTGCATTAGCTTAAAGTGTGCGAGGCGAGATTATGTAGTATCGTGACTACGTTCACCTTGTATGTTAAGGGAAGAAATCGAGGAGGAAAAAGAAGAAAAAATGAGTAGTTCATAGGATAACAAGGGGGAAAATTCGTTGTGCTGTAATTTTTTTGATGAACGATGAGGATACAGAGAAATAATGCAACGGAATGAATAAAATATTGTTGAAAGAATTTGAGCTTAGTAAAAGTATAAGAAAGACAAAAGCCACGACCGAGCCCGTTGGTTGAGCGGTTTCTCTTGGACCTGGCGATCTGGGGAAAGCGAGTTCAAGATTTCGACTTTAAATGATTTGAATGATTTCAAGTTGATACCCTTTAACACGCAGAAACGCATCTGAATTTCCTGTCTACTCAAAACTTAAGTAGTCACATCTTCAAAAGTTTGAATGAACAACAACTGGAATGATAGGATCGTCAATTGAGATAAATATCTGAAAACATGAATTTCTTTTCATAAAATCGGACTGTTGTATTAATGAGAACTCGAGAGATTACTCCTAAAATTACTTTTTATCTGTTTTTAGGTCGGTACGATTTTTACTCATTTGGTTTAAGTTACTGAGAAAATTATAATTGTTCCATTGTTTGAGACACTTATTTCCTCCAATGATTTTTTCATTCCAAATCTCCGTTCCTGCTTTGGAGAATTATAGATGTTACTTCGTTTTTAAAATTATATATATCACTCAGTCCTATTGAAATGGTTCTCGAAGATAAAACAATAAACGTAGACGGTACGAAAAAGTGGCTTTGTCATAAGCCCAGCTACCTATTCTTCGATACTTGAAATACTTTAAAATAAAAACACTACACAATACGAATGGTGTTACATGTTTGTTACGAACGTCAAAACGATGAAGGAAAGAGTTTTTTGATTATTTTGTAATTTATGTTGCCGCTATAATCAAGGCTTGAACACGCCATATCTACTGTAGTACCTCACAGTGAAGGTAATAGGGCAATGTTTTTAACAGAGCTAGAGATAAGACGCTGTAACACTTCTCGGCTTTTTTTTCTAGTTCTCTCTCGGTGTCTTGGTGGTGAGAGAAGTTTTCAGATAAATGCATGGAGTGTTTCATTGTGCCGCTATCCATGTGGAAACGTTCTTTCTTTGCTGGAGATATTTCCGCTCCCTTCAACATCAAGGCTCGGGGTATCACTAAATCCGCTCAAGTATTTCCTTTTATTTACTGTCTACATTGGTCGGATAAGACCCGCAATCCGTTTATTCAAAAGCAACGTCAATAACGAAAGCAGAAAGATACGGGCTGTTTATTTCGCAGTGAGAGATAAAAATATTTCAAACTTCTGTCCAACGGAAAATTGAAAATTCTGGTTCTCTGTTTACGGTAATTTATTTCTGTGTTGGCATGAATTGTTGGCGATAGGTTGAAAAATAATACATACGTTCCACGGTATTTGACTTTGGAAAAAATACAAAATTTTCTGTTCGGAATAGCGTAGGTGATAAACTATAAAAACGATTAACATCAAAGTCTCGAATGACATAAATCATACGGTCTTATACCATAGTAATTTCCTTTCAATTTTTTCCACGGGACAATGCTGTGTATAGTAATTTAGAGGTTTTCTGGGATTTTTACTACCTGAAATCATGTGCTATTCATGTATGCCAACAATTTTTGTGAGACAGAGATACTGTATGTTTACTTTTATGAAATCAGGATTTATTGCTGTTAATTTGTAGATTCAGTGAGGTTTTTTTCATGCGATGTTTGTGTTCCAAAATGATCGCAATGTAAAATGCCATACCTCATCATCATCAAATTTCGTCTTTTTGTTAACTAACGTAAAACAGGAAGTTTAGTGATAGCAGTTGGAGATATATTTTTGATTCTTACAGTTATTAAAAATTTATAGTGACGTTCGTACCAGTATTAGAAGTTTTTATTTTGCCATTAATAGGAACTCAACTGTTGAGCTATTCTTACAGAACCGGCATTTGTACGAGTCGCCAACGATGGAGAATATAATCTTCACCGAGAATCTGATTTTTACTACATCCCAGTTTCGAAGAAGTAATGCGACGTTTGTGTTGCTTCATTAATATTTCTGTCATAATTTTTATGTAACGAATATATTTTAAATTTATTATATACTATATTTATAGAAGCCTCAGTACATGGGAGTATATCCTACTAATTAAAAATATGTTTCTGAAGTAGAGAATGAATTTAAAATTTTCGCTATGTATGTATACTTTTAACAGACAGTTCGAACTACAATTAACATATTTTAATAGACTGAAACGTTAAAAATACTGGACAATGTTATCAATTTGAAACATTCAGATCGTAATTAAATTAATTAGTTATTAAGAAAACCCTCAACTTAGATCATTAAAGCACTCAAACAAGATATTTTATCCTATTTAAGGTTACTTACATTGTGTTGAGCAGGTGAAGGCCATGAAAGGCGCGAGAGTGTATATTCCACAAGTGTCGCACATTGTTCAGCACACTGCAAAAAGAGAAATACAACCGTGTCTCATTTTTGTAGAATTCGTAACCAATAAGAAATATAAGTGTAATATGGAAACTTATGTGTTCCAGGAGAATTGGTCAACATTCAAGGTGGTGAAATGGTAGAACATATAAAGCCAAGCGCATCCCTTTACAGAGAAACAGCCTCTATAATGAATATCTGTTTTGAAATTTGATATAAATGCGTTTATTACCTAACCACTGGAGTTCTGAAAATGCCGTTATCTCCATTGCTAATCATTAATACGCCTATTTGTATTATTCATGATACTGATTGACGACAAAACTTTTCGGAAAATAAGAACTGTGGAAAGAAGTAATAAACAGCTGTGACATATATCGAATGCTTTTATCTACATAAGGCAAAGTGAAGGTCCATACAGGGGTGGGATAAATCTTCATGCGAACAGGGAAACGCCATAAGATTACCTGTTCTACCTGCAACAGCACACGTAGGTTTATTACATTTGGAAAGTTTAGTATGTGGCATAGAGTTCTTCACTTCTTTTTTCTTCGTCTGCTATCAATGAATTCGGTAAACGGATGAGCAAGGAAGCAAATATAACTACTCATTTAATACTTTATAGTTTACCAATTTTGATCTCTCTTTCTTCGTCTAGTGTGTAAGAGATACTTCATTAATTTTTACAATAAATTCTATTAACTGCAACCTATCTACTTATTTCCCTCCAAATTCTAATATTTCTGCGCATCGTATTTTAATATATTTTTTTTTTAAAATCAGTTACCTTTTAGATCTACTATATATTCAGATTAATACTTATTTTTCTTTTGAGCCTATCTAGTTTCCTGATTAGCTAACAGTGAATTATCAAAAACCTTGCATCAGCTGAGTAGATACAGGGGGAGGACAAAATAATACGAACACCTGTGAAATAATGGAAAATCTTTATTAATAGGGAGCTGGACCACCCTTTGACTGAAGTACAGATTTAATGCGACATGGGATAGATGCATAAAGGTGATGGACAATATTTAAAGGTATATTAAGCCATTCCTCCTGCAGAACGGTCTCTAATTCCGAAAGGCTGGATGGACGCTTCTCTAGGCGTTCTCCAGACATAAACGCGTCCGGTCGTCTGAAAAAGGGTGAATGACGATTCATCTGACCATATTACCTGTTGTCACTGCTGTGGGGACCAGCCTTTGTGATCTCTGCACCACTGGTGTCGCTTAAAAGCATTAGTTGCTGTCACCAAGGGTTTACGAATCGGCATCTGCCATAAATGTTCGCAGCACGAAGTTCCCTTTTGACAATTTTTGTTGAAACGGGGTCCTGGAGATGACTGTTCATTTCGGATGTTATCTCGGATAACGATTGCTTGTTCTTTCAGGCTACTATGCGCTTCAAGACCCGTCTATCCCTAACGGTAAGTTTTGACTTTCGGCCACTGTTGTGCTTTGAAGACGCTGTCTTACCCTCTTTCGTGTACGCTGTCATAACGGCTGATACCGTACTCCTTGCAAACCCCAAAAGGTCTGACATTTCCGTAACCGATGCTCCACTTAAACGCGCTCCGACAATCATTCGTCTTTGGAATTTTGACAGGTCTGACATTTCAACTTATCACAGACAGTTCGATAGACGCATGCAACGCAGGTGACTGCTGTTGAGAGTGATACCTACCTCTTCACGCTCACTTGGTGGCACACTTCTGTACTGCAGGTATGAAATACGTCATACTTTTTCACAGGAGTTCGTATTACTTTGTCCTCCATCTGTAGTTTGCAGTTCTGAGGAAATAGCGTAAACATTTTGAGTAATGTTCCCTTCTCTTCAGCATCATCGTTTAATTTTTCTGTTTATCACACGAAGTCAAATTATATTCACCTGTACTATAAAAATCATCATTTCACCGCAACTAAACTGTAGCACTATCTTTAAAACACTTAATGTTGTTGAAACTTTTTCAAAAGGATTGGTTAAATTCTGTGAGATGTAATTTCACATTCTACTTTTCCTGGAATTCTGTAAAATAAGTGGAGTATGAGCCACGCGTGCGGTCCTTGCTACCGCCTGCTCCCTTAAGAATAGATTAATTGAATAGAGAAGCATATAATGAATATACAAAGTTTCAATATCTGACAGGATTTATACGAAATTGCAGGACAATGCTTTCAGTATGCCTGGCGAAAAGTTGGTCGTCTTTCAGTGCTGATCCTCCTATTCATCTGAGAGAGGAACGATTCCACGTTCTCAGCGCAGCATAGTTATAATAATAATTCCATGTGGTCGTAATGACCTGGAGGTTCTGCTCATTCCGCCCATATCGTAGCCGCCTTAACCTAACCCGACAATCCTGCCGGACCTACAGTTTAACGTGGAATCCGAACCACGTAAGCGTTCTGGCGTACTTCACTTTGCACAGCAAGCTGTGGCAGAGGTGAAGGTCGGGTTAAGCGCCTTTGAAAATCCCCGCCGAGACAGGGATTCGAACCGGGGACCTTTCGATTTACAGCTAGACGCTTAGCCACTGAGTCAAAAAAACGCACTCTGCGGCACAGTTGGATGGCTGCAACACTGAATATGACCCGCACACTGAACAGAGGTCTTGACAGATCCTAGGAGCAGGAAATCCGACCTCCTGAGTTGACCTGTTTAAGTAGTCAATGATCTATCGTGGTATTAATTATAGAAGAACCTGTTGGTTTCCGTAAATTTTCCGTGACAGATTGAGATGAAGCTGAGAATAGAACATTTACTAATACTGTTTGAGAAGGGGTCTAATTCATTTCACATTATTTTCTGGACAGCCATTTAATGTGCTCCTCAAAAACAGTTTTTTTTTTTAATCTTCCATCTTCCATCTTCATCTTTACATATCCTTTACAACCCACGTCCTCAATTATCTACTTCCTCTACTGTTCTTACTTTCTGCTGTTCCCTCCACCAGCAAATTAACCAATCCAGCATGTCTCAAAATATGACCTACGAGCCTGTCTCTTCTTTCTGTGAGGTTCTGCCTTTAGATAAATAATAATGCATTGAATGGCCCACGACTCTTTGCCCTGTTTGACTTAACAGTAGGGAGTATAATTTTACGTTGAAACGACATTCAATTTCTGATTAAATGTAGACGGTTGATAGAAAGGGTCAAGAAGTTTATTGTGCGCACTTTAATCTAAATAGGGTGTTTTTTTTAAAATTATTTTTAGTATTACACCGTCAAAAGGATTTCATACTTTAAATTCTTAAGCTGCGACTAATTCTTATACTTTCATTTCGGCATGGTATTAACTGTTCCCTAGATAAAGGATTTTTTTTTCCAGTACATCCTCGTTTAGGAGTCATTTTGGCAAAGCTCTTTGAGGTGATGCCATTATGTATACGGTGAGACGCAAAGCGTTTAGGTTCGTATCTAACGCGTGGAATACCGGCCATCAGAATTACGGGTTTTGGTCGAATTTGTGCAATCACCTGGGAGAATGCTGCGAAGGTCATTAGTTTCCGCCGCAAGATCCAAACGCAGAAAACCACTTAAAATGTAACATACAAAACACAGTTAGAATATATGGATGAG
The DNA here is from genome assembly GCA_031002005.1 of Vandiemenella viatica. NCBI lineage: Eukaryota > Metazoa > Arthropoda > Insecta > Orthoptera > Morabidae > Vandiemenella > Vandiemenella viatica. Next base: position 4,205,097 of record JARYHS010013631.1, on the reverse strand, counting down.
TAGCACTTTACGAGTAGTTCACATTGAGATCACTAGAGCAAAGAGAAAAATGCAGCAGGGATGGAAAGGAACGCTAAACCACTCCGCATTCTCCAGTATTTATTTTGGGAAAAAAAAATATGTTAAAGCGAAATCTGTATGGCGGGATTCTCGATTGCGAGGCCAGACTGTCGCTAAAACAACGATTGGTGACAAACGGTTATGTAAATCGCCCCTGCTTCACTGAAGGAGGAATATGGTAGCGCTGTCTGGGGATGGTTACCGTTAAAGAGGATGAAATATAGCAGTAACCATCATTACCTACCGTTTAACCATTTACATTTGTCTAAAATATAGGAAATGGGTAGTTTATTGCAATAAAGTGTTTTTGTTTCATAGTTGGATAGTATTTCTTTTTGTATAGTATGTGAAGATTTTTGATTGATTGTGTCACTCACTTGTGTGTTGAATTTACATCGAAACCTAACAATTTAAGTAAAAACAAACCTGTAAATAATAAACAAAAATGTTAAAACAAACCTGTTTTGGTATTAAAAAAGATAGAAAAATAAAAATATGCAGTGACTAATATAACAACAATACAGGAACAAGGAGTTCGAGGAAATCTGTTTGATAGATAACAACAGTAAATAACAGAATTTATTGGAAAATAGTTGAAGATAAAGGATTTCAGTACAAAAAAATTACATGCACACAGTATGTCAGTGGACCCATTAAACAATGTCGTTTCTAAAAGTTTCAAAGCTGTGGAATGAAAAATTAATTTTCTCACGTTAAGGTTATATCAATATTTTAAATTTTGTTGTGCCTAACAAGTCGCTGACAGAGTTTCAAGCAGTAGCGCATTCAACCTCTTCGTAAGTTAAGCTAACGAGCTAATAACTTAGAGATGGTTTAAAGTGCAGAGCGAAGCACGAAGCTTTCAAACTCTTTCGCTGAAAGCTAAGTGAAAGTATCAGATCCTGCGAAAGTTCCCGATTAAAGTAGACAGGAATTCTTCACGGGTCTGCCTGTCTACCATACGCCGGGAAAAACTTAATTGTTCCCGACTAAACTTTGATACCATCGGGGATTTCTCAAATTACAAACTGTACCACTGAGTTACCGGTTCATCAACACCAAAGGGTTTTAAATGCCAGTACTGTTCAGTGTTCCACTTGGAAATGTCATATTCCTGGTATTTTTGTGTTTGTGAATTAATGGCCTTCATGTTCCGTCCTAACTCAAAGCGAATCTCTCTTTGCGTCACTTTCAACTAGTGAATGCACCCAAAAGCGCAGGAAGCCATACAGAAAGTCTGAAAAACTCGAGTAAAACGTGACTAACAAGCAAAATTTGGGTTATACTCGACTGGGAGAGTTCCTGCATTTAAAAGACAAATTAGTTCCTTCGTACTTTCTTTACAAACACTTTTGTAAAAGGGTATTGAAATTTTAACAAGAATTTGCATAGCAGATACATCACATAATTATTTTGCTTCCGGTAAAAAATGTATACTTTTAAAAGAAATCCTATGCTTATGATAATAACTTATGTTCCAAAATCACTCCAGGCAAATGCTGGGATGCTTCCTTCAAAAGGCCATTTCCGAATTCCTTCCCATTCCTTGCCCCCCATCCTTTACCGTCTCTAAAGACCTCACTGTTAGATAGACGTTAAGGAGGAAAAAAAAATAACTAATGATACTGTGGATTGATATATGTTGTCTTTCTGTTTATATTTTTGACTATTTAAATAGAAGTATTTTGTAGTTCCATGTTTTAGGACTTGTAGATGAACCACTAAAAAATTAAATCTACATTTTAGCACGATCATTCCTTCGTATAAACGATTATTTGATTAAAAAGAAGATCATTCACAAAATTAATAAAATTTGAATTATCAGTTGATTCTTAGATGAACCACTAAAAAATTAAATCTACATTTTAGCACGATCATTCCTTCGTATAAACGATTATATTGATTAAAAAGAAGATCATTCACAAAATTAATAAAATTTGAATTATCAGTTGATTCTTCTGCGTTAAAAAAAAGAGGGGTAATGCTGGTAGTATCTATTAAATTCATCATTTCACTTCATTTAGGACAAGGCACTATTTAGTTAACTGGATGTCTCAATTACCACATTATGAAGAATTCAGTTAGTATAATAAACATTTTAATTAATCGAGGAGCGTGTGCTGGTGGTGGAAGGAATATTGCTACAATTCGGCACTTGCCCTGCGGGCTAGGAAAGCTGTAGTGAACAACTCTTCATCAACAGACTGACACCTTAGGTTTCGCTTAGTTCGCCAACATCACCACACCTGATGGTGATTCGTTCGCCGGATTAAGAAGCTGATCTTAGTGGAACCTTGGATTGATCTGGATAGATATTCTATATTTGGACAAAAAACCGGGTTTCATTTTCTGCCATCCTTCGTTCGCATGTAGAACACAAATTACATATTACACTAATCTAAGTAATCGACACTTATACAACATTAGGACACAAGAGTAAAAGTGATTGACCTCTATTCCCTACAAGGCTAAAAAAACTATAATAACTATATATTTTAAAACTATCTATTTCTCTTATTGGGAATCTAATCTATCCATCGTTTCCATTAAGAACTTTACTGCCATATTTACATATAGTATTTTAGAGAAAAGGGAACAAATTTACTAAAGTAATTTCAACATTTAAATCATAGGAAGGTTTAATATGATTGAAACCGTATGGTTGTAGCAGTAAATGTGAAAATAAATACAAAATTTGATAATATATCTCAAAAGAGTCTGTCCTAACTGCAATCACGGAAAACTAGCCGAAATCTGCCTAAGTAACTCACGGCTGCAAACCACAAAGAGATGTCTATGTTAATACTATCTCGTTTGCGTACATTATTTCTGGAATTTCTATTCTTTGTTAAATAATTTTTTTTTTCTTCACCGATCTGCAATTGATTAATCCGTGTCTGCGAAGTTATCCATCTATCTCGAATCCGTCACTACTATTAAACAAAAATGATCGCTTCGTTTACTGAAACAAATAGAGGTTTCAAAGAGGCGAAAGTTTTTGTTTAAGGTTTAAGTATTATACAGATAGATATTATTCCCAAACAAGGTATTGTATTTTTTCTAAGAAGCTAGCATGAACTCAGCTTACTGAGTGGTATGCTCATAAAAATAATGGATATGTCTCCACTCTGAAGATAAAGAACAACTCTAACCACATAAGTATTTAATGCGTGCGTAAGCAAGTACTAGCGTTACCTAACGACACAAGTACTCAAATTCGGAAGTTGTGGAGCAAAGACAACTCTAACTGACCGAAACTTTCTATTATTTTATTATACTTTACTACACAATTTTTTAATTCTGCTATAGTCTCCCAAAGAAAAAAAAGCAAACATAATTTTTTAAGCAGTAGAATTACATGTGCCATTGTACATTTTACATTTTAGAATTATATGAGAGAACGTCGATCGTATAATTATGCAGAATATATTCTCCATATCTCTTCCCTTCGCTATTATTTATATTCATTGTGTAATGTATAGTTCATCATTTCAGATCTGTTGTTTCTGATTTTAATAAGCTTTATATTATTCATAATGAGAAAAAAAATTGCAGTACCTTTTCACTGAGGAGTTTTGAATATTTATGGATTAAGGTTTTACATTTTTATACTCGCAAACGTTTAACGCGAACAGTCCTGAAAGATGATATACTGCCTTTCAGAAATTATAATTCCTGAAATTTTCGGTTAGTTTCTAGCCGTATTAAAATTCTTTCTAAGTTGCGAGCATGAGAATTACACTGGAAATCATATATTTTTTTTTTTATGCGTTACGTTAGCTATTGATTTAGCTTCATCCTTTGTTCCATTTTTCTATAGCTTAAAAACTACAAATTGAAGAACTGTGAATTTGTGGAACTAAGCTACATAGGGTTTCGATGAAGCGTAAAATTTAGCCGTCTTGGGGAAGAGGCAAAAGATGAATAAAACATGATATGAAAAGCATCAGCATCGCGTAGCAAGTTTTTAGTTTCTGAAACGTTTTTACAGCTTGTCATCTGACAAAAGCGAAGAACTTAATATCGCTATTTTCAAGTCATTCTTCATCACTAAAAAGTATTCCTCTTATTAGCCGGAAAACGGATACTGCTTTAAATCTCGGCCTGCATTACTACTGTTTTTCATGGTTGTTTAGAGGAATCATGGAATATTTTTTACTTTCTGCCTCAAAAACTACCTTCTACAACAATACTTATGTTTATAGCATGACAGACCCATTTTTTTAAAATAATATTAGTTAGGTGTTAGCTTCTCTTGCGTGCTGCATGTTCCGTACTCAAATTGTGTTGAAAATGGGATTAACCAAAAAAATTATTTTATAAAACATGTTTTTTATTTTTAAATGTCTTATTATTATTATTATTTTAAATTAAATTAACATAAAATTATATTTACGACATATTTATAATCTAGTTCGTGTAATTCTCTTTGGAACAAATATGATTTTCATCGGAAAAATTATCTGCTGAAAAAAATTAATTGTTGTGATTAATCATTTAACTAATTTTCTAAAACCATAGACATCATCATAATTTTCATATTTTCCCCTAATATTTAGGAGGCTATATGCCACTGTAAATTGTAAAAGAATTTTCCGTGACAGTAGTTTCTGAAATAAAATGTAGTTCGAGTTTTTATTGTTTTTAAATTTATCTCAAACTACTACAATTTTTTTTAAAAAAAATTGTATAGAAATCTGAATATAATTATTTTCGTCCCCATGATTTTTTTATTATATGTTATAATTATGTTAAGAATAATAAAAACTATGTAGGTAATGGCAGATTTCTAAGTTAAAGACTGCAGAGTTGTGAGGCTTTGAAAGACGGAGAGTCAGACAGGAACGAGTGATTCATTGTGTCATCCAGAATGAACGACTACATGCAAATAGTGTTGTGTATCATGCCGTATCGTATCTATTCCACAGAGAATTACACAAACTACTGTACTACATTTTGCCTCCAAAGATCAACTTGATGGGTAATCTAGCAGTATTCGAATTCTTCCATTAAGTACTTCCGCGCCCGAATAGAAATTATCGCGTACACCTCTTCCTGTAGCAACTTAAATAAATGATTCCGTGATAAAATCGACTGGAACTGCTGGAGTGGTAAAATGTCGCCGTCCTAAAAAGGTCGTTGACTCGCTTTAATCTCGACATTTGTAAAGGTTAATTCGCGTATCACATTTTTTTGGTAAATGCAGAAATCACTGAAATCCTGCCATGTGGCAGTAGTTTAATCATTTCTACTCTTGGAACATCACAATGTCAAGTCCCAATAACCTATAAAAGGAAGTGTCTGCACAACGTTGAGCTCAATATCCATATTTACTAATCTAACTAAATATTTTTCATGAAATGATCAGCTCTAGAGCGTATGGATATGATGTGAAAAGGATAAATATTGTAACTTTGAAATTTACAATATTAGGATTAAAATTAAACAAATTTTACGAAAAATGTGGTTGGAAGGTGGTTGGTGAAACATTTTATAACCTACTGAATCTGCCTTACTGAATTACTTTTACTTGTCACTCCGAGTTAAGACATATCACGTTCCAGTATAGTCTTATATGGATATTAAAACTTTCAAAATTCTTTTGGTTAAATGAGACAAATCTGTATTACTTACTGATTAACGCGAAATGCATTTCTGCTTAGTCATAAATTTCGCATTTTATTCCAACTGGGATTAGATACATGTTTAACAGAAGGTTCATGAGTATTTACTTTTCTATACTAACAAAATTCTGTCGCAAATTTGACTGTGAGCCCACGTCCTATATAAAAAATTCATCTAATTCTATCAATAATAGTGACATCGAAAGATTTCGGTCTTTCGTTATATTTTACATATTTATTTTGTGTTAACGTATTTTTGACTTCAACATAACTAGGTGATCTTTGTTGTAGTCTTGAAGTCTGGTAAGCAAAAATTATTTCAGATGATGCTGGGTGAGTGCTATAAAATGAATGACATAATAAGTTAAACGTGTTGGTTTAGTTTGTGCCAACATGTATCTTTTATATATAAAGGTTTCAAGTAATTACAGAACAGTAGATATTGTGACACGGGTTTCCCAAATAATTCTGTCAAATGTTCAGGTTGTGCAAGATTAGAAAACTTCTACTTGGGGCAATACATAGCTCATTTTTCAGTTGTTTTATTACAGTTTTAATATTTGTGGGGAGAAGTATGCGACATGTCATTCGTAATTAATTTATTCAATCAACCTTTACATTTTTAATATTTCTGAGTTACGGAAGCTGGTATTGTGTTACCTTGGGGTTAGTTGAATACATTATTCTCGTGGGCTAGTATGGATGATTCCACATAGATTGTAGGCCATATTCACTTTCATTTTCCTGACAACAGACTCATCTTTTTTTTTTTCACTACCTTTCCCAGCATTAGGTATCAGTTGCCCTTGATGAGTTTCACTCATCGTTGGCATGATGGAACTTGAAGCTTTGGTTTTACTGTCTCATGCCGTGTTGCCAAGCATTTTATACCTGCTACCAGGTCGTACTTCGCCCTGATGGATGATGTGAAGTGTTAAGATCTGTCTGAGTAACGTGTAACTATTTTCCATGTGTAATAAGTGTGTTTTTTGTTCGCGGAATGCGTAGTTTATGAAGCGGAGATTGGGAATCGTCCCGGCATTCAGCTTGATGGTTGCGGAAATCCGCCTAAAAACCGTAGTCAGGATATCCCGTATGGGAGCGCTTGTCTCGTGCCCGGCCCCTCGTACCTTCCCGATTCAATGTGCACTAAGCCACACTGGGAAGTGTTAGTTTTCCTAAAATTCAGATGGGTAATCAACACAATATTTGGAACACTTGATTTCCCTGACGACTGTTCACTCCTAATTAAAAGGTTCACCGTATATTTTTTTCTTTTGGTTTAACGCCTCGTCGACATCAAGATCATTGGAAGAGGGAAATGACTGTGGGCAAGGAACTGGAAGGAATCTGGCCATGGTATTATCGAATAACCATTCCGGCATTCGGGTAGAGTGACTTTAGGACACAATTGAAAACTGGATGGGGATTCGAACCTGCGTCCTCCCCAATGTGAGACCAAAACCGTCTAAGCCAATGCATCGAGCTCAAGGGATAACATTGTCTTGTGTCAATGATCCTCGTAGTCAATACCTGTGGTAAATAGGTGGTCGCCCGCACTTTAGTAGTAAAAGCTATTAGTAATTGCTATCTGATATTTCTGGCACCAGTTCCCACTCTTACATAGACATCTCTCTCGAGAAAATAAATATCCACGAACGGAAAGAATTTATGTCATAGAAAAAAAATTGGATTTCTTTTTTTTTCAAGAGAAAATAATTATCTTCGCTATGCACTAATTTATCATCAGTTACTTTGATCAAATTGATGGAAGAATGTGAACTATAGCTTTAATAATTTACTATTGTCGATGAAATTTAGCTGTTTGTAGGAGATATTTTTAAATCCTTCATAGAACGCTATCATAATTTCAAAAGTACCCGACGCAGAAATTATGTTCTACTGCTACTTGATAAGATTAGAGTCACATGTGAAGAGTTTCAGGAACATGTGATAACCAAGTACAAGTTGAGAGATTAAAACGAAGGAACGAAGGAATTTTAAGTCACTAAAAGATGGTTGTAGGACATGGTTCAATGTTAGACCACGACAGGTAATTTTAGCCGATGTGTGCTAATGTTGTCAATTTAGGTATTTTCACAGCGAGACCTGAAAGGGAGGGTACTATGCGCTGATAGCCTCTGGTTAGTCGACTATCGAAAAATGAAAATGTTTTACGTTTATACGGAAAGCTTTTAGATAAACTCTGTAATTTGCCAATTTCCGCCAGCTCTTCATAGAAGAATCAGCTGGTATTCTTTACTGAACTAGCTGTGAAATGACAGGGTTTCAAAATTTATAAATGTATCATTACCAGAATGATTGTATCTTAATTTTGCTATGTTTGGCTACAGTTCAACGATCACATTTTATTAAAACTTTTTTGAATGAAAGTGTGTAGATATTTTAAAATCAAGCATAGGGGAGTTCAGTTGAAGTGAATGTACGCAACGAAATAAGTGAACCTACATATATTAAAAATATGTACCCAATTCCCAAGATACTGTTAGAGCGATGTATTGAATTGCAAACCACGCCATGTAACACGTACAGCGGAAAATTGTATCGAAACAACAAAAGTGCCAATCCACTTACCTCAAGTCTGCTGGCTAAACAATATCAACGAACGGCAGTCGAATTTAACACAATCACCAGAGATAATTGAACATGTCCAGTAAACAGCGCTAGCTTTGTAATTTCATTCCCCAGCTAAAGCTATAATGTTATCGTGTGACAGTCTAATAATATCTCATGGAAATATTGGCCAAAATTTATTGGAATAATGTGATTATCTACTTTGGTCGTCAAACAAAGAATTATTTCCGACTCATAACCAAAATTTCTAACAAAAAATGAAATCAGATGTTACGAAAGAGTATGATATGAAGGTGCGAAAGGACCGATAAACAGAAATTATAAATATATTTCTGAAGAGACACATAGAAGTCTAATTAAATACGAACAGCTCTTTCGGTTATTCCGAAAACAGACATGCCGTTTCTGCTACACTAAACCTGACAAACTGCGTTACATCTGTTGTTTTCTTAAGAATGGTTCTAAATTAATTTAATTAAATTGCGATGGAGCGCACGTTCCGGTTGCAATTTCCCGACACACACATTTTTTCCTTTTCCTGTACCCGCTTAACTTTGTCCTCTACGAATTTCAACTTTTAAGTCTTTCAACGTTTTTGGCAAATTATTCATCATTTCACTTGGTAATTTATTCCATTCCCTGACCTCATTACCTACGAAAAAGAATTTTCCCAAAACTTTTTGCCTGAAATCGAGTACCAACTTGTGGCCATAGTCATTTCTTCCCTTTTAGGAACGTCTCTTAATTCTTTCACCAATAACTTATCACGCCTCATCACTAATATACGCCTTGTTCATTCCCGTGACTTTCTTCACCCTACAATCGCTTAATTCATGTCAGAAGAAAATTATTCGGTGTAATCACAAATAAAGGTAAAGTCTCATCATAAAGACAGTAATAATTTGACATAATAAACATCTGTACAATATCTTATCTAGCATGATGCTGCATATTAAAATGACAGTTTCTTGTATTATCTGGAACATCTTACTGGCATTCACTTCAGAAGTATTATAGTAAAAGAACTTTCTTATTATATGAACCAAAGTCTGAAGTGTTGTATTAGATTTAACTGTGAGCAGTTTATAAATGATAATTGTTATATGTTTTGGGATGTTGAAAATAAAAATAAGTGATTTACAGTTTTGTCGAAAACATTCGTTCAGTTAAATTTATCACATTAATTGCTTGACATATTTCCGCCAGTTAATGGTTGAGAAAGATGATAGTTTCATTTTAAGTGAAGGCATACTTGTTTACCCCAAAGATACACATAAAATTTGCCCTGAATTTCGATATAAAGTAATGGTCTACACCTGCTTATAACCGGTAGAGTTGAGTTACAAAGTGCCGGGGAACTGAATATCCTCGGTGTTTTAGTCACAAGGCCCGCTGAATGAAAACTCTCACCCCATTTCACTCAATCGTTAAATTTAAAATGGCAACTACGGAAATTGTACCTATAGTAATTTGAACTTTATTGCCAACTTTAGTTGTATTTCAATATGCATAGCACAGCGTCACCAAAAATGCTAAGTAAAAAAGGTTTCTGTGTGCTACAATATATGATTTGTAAAACATCAATAAATAAATTTTGTCTATGACAAGTGTTTCTGTTTAGTACATAAAACGTGAAAATAAGTGGAATCTACCCTATAGCACATATTAAGGATGGTACGGTAGTTTGCGGTACTCACATCTCCCTCAGGGAGTCCTTGTATGGCTCCAGTGTTCCTTCCTTGAGCACTTGCATGCCGGCGTGCACCACTGTTCTGCAACACAACACAAGAAGTTATAACGTACAAAGATGATAAAATGTAGGTAAACTGAATTTTCTATATACATCAGACTAAATGCATGCGAATATTTTAGCCTAGGTTCGTAAACGGGTCTATTTTTTTACGTTGGTTTCATCCAAGCGGTAGCAATAGAATCAGTCGTGTATAGCTCCAAATGTAATGGAACAATAATTTTCATCACCTATCGTAAGGTGTATTCATGGACATTCGTCCTGAAGTGATTTTAACACATCACAGGAAACCTAATTCTCGGAACTAGAATACGAAATAAATAGATTTTCTTTTTTACATATGGCTTTAGAGGCAAGATGTGTTTGGGGACAAAAAACGGGAAGGAATTTGGCCCTGGCTCTTGTAAAGGAACTATCATTGGCATGAATAGATTCGATAAATCTTGGAAAACAGAAATCTTTATGATCAGATTTGGATTCCTCCCGAATACAAGGCGAGAGCGTTATCGCTCTCCCATCATGCTCGGTGAAATAAAGACGCCTTATCTTCAATGCTGTGAAACAATACAATATTTACACCATTAACAACACTTGGAATCGCGTTTAGAACGAAGAAACTCGGAAAATATTTATCCCAAGTCTTACATAATAATTCAATTTTTTAATAAGTGCTTTAAATTTTAATTGGATACATAGGAAATGAAGCAGATAGGTAATAATTTTGTTAGGGAATTTGTAGGTTGAGGTTATCGCTTTTTTTTCAGGTTGAAGCCAAAATAACCTTCATTGAATGGATAATCTTATATATAAAAATGAATTGCTGTTCGTTAGTCTCGCTAAAACTCGGGAATGGCTGGGCCGATTTGGCTAATTTTGATCTTTAACTATTTGTGGAAGTTCAGGGAAGGTTTAAACGGCGAGAAAAAATGGAAAAATTGGAGGAAAATACTAAAAATGACAATTTAATCTTATATATAGAAATCAATGTGAGTTTTGTTTATGCTCTATGCGCTCCTAAACCGTTCATCCGATTACAGTGAAACTTTGGTGAGTTGTCTAGAGCGTTTCAGAGATGGTTCCTAAGAAATAAAATTTCCAAAAAAACACCCTCTACTCCCCATAATACCCCATAATTTAAACAACCCAACAGATTTTGTCCGATTTCCATCAAAATTTGCACACGTATACTTAAAAACAAATTAAAAAATATTGCCTATATATGTTTTTCCAAAAACGAAACCCCTCAACCCCTTTCACGTCCCCATAATTTACACAAACCCACAGATTTTGTCCGATTTCGATGGAAAATTGCACACCTATACAATTAAATATACAGAAAAATACTGCCTATACGTGTATAAAGCATTTATAAAGCATCGTGTGTATGGCCAAGTCCAGTGTTGGATGTACTCTGTTGAGTGTCAAAAGCGTGGTCTTCCACATGCGCACATATTAGTTTGGTTAGTTGACAAATTAAGGCCAGATGAAATTGATTCCATAATTTCAGCTGAGATTCCCGAAGAAATAGTTGACCCAAAATTGCATACAGTAGTGACTAAACACATGATACATGGACCTTACGGAGTTGTTTTCAACAACAGCTCACCCTGTATAGTCGACGGCAAGTGCTCCAAGCGATACGCGAGAGACTGATTGCTGAAACCATCACGGGAAATGACCGTTACCCATTGTATCGTTGACGCTCAGTTGCGGACGGTGGGCGATCGGTAGTTGTGAAGGTAAAAGGACAAGATTTTGAAGTAGACTATCGTTGGATTGTGCCGTACTCGCCATTATTGTTAAAAGCTTTTGAAGCTCACTTCAATGAGTAATATTGTAACTCCGTCAAGTCGGTAAAGTACATATGTAAATATGCAGAGGCGGAACCGGGGGAGGGGGGGATGGGAAGGGTGCAGGGCGGCTCAAGGCCCCCCCTCCCACAAAAAAAGTATGTAGTTCCACCTCCGACATTGTGATTTTGGAGACCTTTTCTTTCTTTTAGCTCTACGGATTCAACGCCCGAGGAGACTGTAAATACTACCCTTTGCCCGACTCAAGCCACTCCCTGAAGGCAAGCCCCCCCAAACCAAAATTCACTCATACCAAACCCTCTCCCCCAAACCAAAGTCCACTCAAGCCCCTCTTAAACTAAAATCCTGGATCCGTCCCTGTAAATATGTTAACACAGGTAGCGACATGGCCATATTCGCTGTAACAAATGCAAATGATGAAGTATCTCAGTATCAGATGGGTCGCTATATAAGAAGCAACGAAGCTATTTGGCGTATATTTTCATTTGCGATCCACGAAAGACACCCTACAGTAGTCCATTTGGCAATTCATCTAGAAAATGGACAACGAGTGTATTTCAATCATGAGAACGCGGCGGATAGGGCGGCACGTCCACCATCGACCACATTAACAAGTTTCTTCTCAGTTTGTCAAACAGATGGTTTCGCACGCACTTTGCTGTATGCTGATATGCCACGCTATTACACTTGGAACGCATCATCGAAACCGTTTCAGCATCGGAAACAAGGAACATCAGTTGAAGGACACCCAAATGTATTTGCCTCAGATGCTCTTTATGTCACATCTACACAGTTCATTCAATTAACGATGAATGTTATTATCTTCAATTGTTGTTGGCGAATGTTCATGGCCCGACATCGTGTCAACAACTGAGAACAGTTGATGGACATCTGCGTGCGACATATCGTGAGGCGTGTTAACTACTACAATTGCTCGAGAACGATTCGCATTGGGATAATACGCTCAAGGAATCCGTCATATCCTCATCGCCTCATCAAATTCGCCCGTTGTTTGCGATTATAATATCGACATGTTTCCCCCCGAATCCGAAATTTGAATCCTATACTACAGAAATTTACAATGAGACGTTAATCATGATAGAAGATATGTGTTTATTGGTGGCAAATAAAGTATTGTCGTGTTTGGGCATGACATCACCCAATCGTCCTATGCGCGATGCATTTAACCACGATATACAAAGAGAACAACAGTACGATACTGAAGTATTGACCGAAACAGTTCGTTCAAATGTTCCGCAATTGAATGACCAACAACGAATTGTGTATGATACTTTGCTTAAAGCTGTGAACAGTGGATCTGGTAGAATTTACTTCCTTGATGCTCCCGGAGGGACTGGGAAAACGTTCCTAATTTCATTGCTGTTGCCAAAGATCAGATCGCAAAATGAAGTAGCCCTAGCGTTGGCTTCATCTGGAATAGCTGCAACATTGTTAGAAGGTGGACGAACTGCACATTCTGCCTTGAAATTACTATTAAACATGCAATTCAACGAAGCACCAGTTTGAAACATTACCAAAAACAGCGCAATGGCGAATATTCTACAGATATGCAAATTGATCGTTTGGGATGAATGTAGGATGGCCCACAAGAGGGCACTGGAGGCACTGGACGGAACGTTAAAAGATCTTCGTGACTACGAAAACATTTTTGGAGGAGCCATGATTCTGTTGTCAGGTAATTTTCGTCAGACTCTTCAAATTATTCCCCGATCAACTGACAAACTAAAAGCATGCCTAAAATCAACTAATTTGTGGCGGAATGTAAAAACACTCCAATTAACAACTAACACGCGAGTGGTTTTGCAACAAGATCAAACTGCGTTTGTGTTTTCGAAGCAGTTATTAGATATTGCAAATGGTAAAGTCGCAGTTGACACCTCGACCGGATTAATTACACTACCCACGCATTTCTGTCACTTCACCGACTCAAAAGATGAGCTTATTCAGCGTGTTTTTACGGACATAGAACAACAGTTCAGTAACCATAATTGGCTGAGTGAACGAGCAATACTGGCGGCCAAAAACAAAGATGTCAATGCGACCCAGGAGAGTTGTTTTCTTACAAATCAGTTGATACAGTTACAAACCAGGATGATTTAGTAAACTACCCCACAGAGTTTTTAAATTCACTGGAATTGCCTGGACTACCACCTCACAATTTACAATTAAAAGTAGGATCAGTTGTGATTATGCTGAGTAACATTAATCAACCTCGACTGTGCAATGGAACGAGACTGGCTGTGAAAAAGCTAATGAATAACGTGATCGAGACCAAGATCATCACGGGAAAATACAAAAGAGAGGATGTCATGATCCCGCTTATACCGATGATTCCAACGGATTTGCCATTCGATTTTAAGCGTCTACAATTTCCCGTGCGATGACCGTAAATAAATCGCAAGGTCAGTCGTTGCAAGTTTCCGGAATCAACTTGGAGTTTCCCTTTTTCGCGCATGGACAATTATACGTCGCGTGCTAGCGCGTCGGAAAACCATCATCTTTATATATTTACGCACCGCAAAAAATATAGGTCATCAGAAAGCTTTAAATTGATTAAGGATATAACTGTGTTGCATTTAATGTAGACAAAAATTTTGTATTCATTTGAATTGTTAGCAAATTTCGTTTAGTGACCGATCGAAATTAAAACAGTGTGAGATATAGTATACTGAATCTGTGTGAGGGTGTGCGTGTGGGTGTATGTGAAATGTATATGTGGTGTTGTTACTAAAACATTGCCGTCAAAATTAAAATTACTATGGTTTTACATTCGTCACAACGTAATAAAATGTTATAACAACTACGACATGAACATCGGTTGTCCTGCCGCTCGATCAACTTTTTTCAAAACGGGCAATGCATATTATATTAGAAACAAAAAAAAACAAAAAATTGTAGGCACCTTATTGGTTGACATAAGGGTCTGTAGCAGAACAACTGCATAAACCGTGACGTTCACAAAAGAGACACTATTGTACAGTCATGACAATAAAGAGTTTTTGATCGGTGTTGCCATCTCAATACATTATACATATATGATGTAGGTGAAACGAAGTTCACCGGGTCATCTAGTCAGTGAATAATAATTTTAAAAAAATGGCAGTGAGAGAAAACTGAATCTATTTGTTCACCGATACTAGAAGATTAGAATCGCTTAGGAGTTATTGTTTTGCTGGCATCGATAAGGCTAACGTGTTTAGTAGCTATTTTAACATAGTTAAGCTCGTAAGCTCCTGTTGAAATGCACTCAATTAAGCAGTCAGTCGATACTAGTGAGTACGTTCAATCCGGCGATAAGCAGCTTAGTGGGATGAAAGGAAATCAATAATGTAATTATCGTTGTATCTTCATCACAACTAAATTATTTGTGGTGTATGTGGCACTAGGTAAGTCGTACATTCATATGATATTTCACCATTCATTGTGCATAAATATATATTACGGTGAAGTTGACAAAGTTATTTTAATTCGATAAAAAACTCGATAGTTATCCACAAAATCTGTAAGAAGAATTGATATAAAGACGTCATTTTTTTATATTATTCTTAATTTTTCCCATTAAGTAATAGTTTCATGCAAACATATCTTCATATCACAACAAAATTAGTCTAAGGAGAAGAAGTATAGATTATCTGGAAACTAGTAACATGAGGTTTGTGTTAAATAGTTTGTACACTTTGTGACCATATTACACCCTACCAATAATTTTTAATTTATTATTATTATATTTTAATTAATTGTATGTATTTATGAGTAATTCTATTGATGTATGTAAATACTTCTGTGTATAATAGGATTTCCATAAGCCGTAGTATGTATAGTCTTTGGAGTTGCATAAGTTTAAAAACGTTAGTTAGTGTTAAGAATCTTTGGTGGCGTTTGTAGCAACTGAGAGAAAAGAGTGTTGTGTGACTCCACCTTGTCGTAACACACGGGCGCGTGTCTGAAGCTCCGTATTATGGAGACTATAATGTATTTGTATTTCGCACTTGGAGCATATTAAGAAGTGCTATTACGAATATCTGAATGTTGGATTTGGTAACATATACAGTGAAAAATAAGTGGAGTGTTTTTTTTTTGTGAAACAGCTGTTTTCATTTGTGGTAACAATCAATCCCATCATTTGTGGTGACTTTAAATCAGTTAACAGCATTTTAATTTAAATACTAAATAAGCGGTAGCTTAAATTTTCTCATGGTGAAATGAGACCTAACATGCTGTAATTTTCGTGTAGAGTGTAAATGGTGTTAAACCATCTAACACTTCGGTAGCTGACCTGGTGTTGATCGTCAGTTAATAACTTACACTAAATAGGGGAAAAACATAACTTGTGGCAACGTTGCAGTGTTACACCATCCACGTCCGTCTCTTTCCTAAGCCTAAGTGACAAAGGGTGTCAGACCTTCCTATCTTTATATACTGTTTAGATTACGGAGTTTGGCGTAAATATGCTTCTCGTGTTCGGTATCGGAGATTATGTGCGTATCGCACATCTGAACGAGGTGATAGCGGGTAACGTCCACATAAGACACAACTTCTGGCTCCTTCGTCTCAAGTTACACTTCAAGTACTGGAACGACCACCTCGTAGCTCGCGCCACTGTTCCCCTACCCAACCACCAACCAACCCATCAATGAGGCCCATTTTAAAACCTTCATAGCAATTTTGTTCACAAATAAGTAAAAAAGCACTTGTGAAATGTAGTAAAGTGAACCAGTGCAAGTGAAGCCCTTAGTATTCAAGATATAACACTAAAACTTGGATTAATTTTAGCAGTTGTTATCTCTGTTGCACTGTCACTATCTTCTATTATTCAAGAGGATAAAAAATTGTATTACTGCTCATCTCAACCTCTACAGTGTGTATTCACTTCCCTTTCTGGAACAGAATTATTTCTTTCGGTCTTTGTTGTTGTTGTTGTTGTTTCGCTTTAGGGCACGTCATTAGCGCCCTTCGGTGTAACGGAATGTTAGGCCCCTAAATTAAATTAATACAAAAATCTGGTGACATAATCATTATGGATGTCATGTTTAATCAAACTAGATACTAAAACTTCAACCTATATAAATACAGTAATTGTAAATATTGCAAATATATATAAAAAAAAGCCTTGCATCTCCTTCAGGTCTTGGAATGAATCATATATATTATATAACTTTCATTTGGGTAAAATTTATAAATTGTTCATAAAACCGAGAGAAACCATTCTGCTTCAGAAAATGAATGAAAACGCACTGCAGAGTGTATGGCTGTGTAAATGAACTTAAAACATTTTTCACTAAGCAACGGCAATACTTGGCCAATTTTTAAAAGAATTGTTTCTTGTCCGATAAGCGCTCGTAGTACTTGTGTCATTTAACTTTTCCTTGCATTGTGTTCGCGTATTTTTAAGATGTTTTAACGAAACAGTGGCATTTTTACTAATATAAAATGGCAATGATTTGTTAAAATGAGGGAGTACGAATCTGCGA
Organism: Vandiemenella viatica; assembly: GCA_031002005.1. Lineage (NCBI taxonomy): Eukaryota > Metazoa > Arthropoda > Insecta > Orthoptera > Morabidae > Vandiemenella > Vandiemenella viatica. Next base: position 4,187,765 of record JARYHS010013631.1, on the reverse strand, counting down.
CGATTCATTCCCCCATGAAAGTAGCATTGAGTATGCGAATAGGCATTCTACGAAAATATTGGAACCCAGCTGTAATTCGGAGTGGAAAATCGTTGGTCGTCCGCCAAAGAATACTTACGCGCATGCAGTTTTGGCCAACCGGCAGAGAACCGTCTGACTCACCAAATGAAATTACTGCACGTACGTGTTTAATCGATCGCTAAAAGTGAGGTATCGCAATTGATTTGGAAATAGAAGATTGTGAGAATATTAATCTGCATAGATACGGGTTTACGGTGTTTTGTGAGTAATTAATTAGAACGTTATTGTACTGAGCAATTATAAATTTCCAATATCACTACAATTCCGCATCTTAGAAGTTAATGGTGTTTACCAGTTAAGTATTTAAAAAAAATTTCATACGAAGTCTCAAAATTTATGTGTGTTTTGTTGGGATCAATTGTTGTACCTGTGTGTAAGAAAATAAGTGATTATGACTAGTGACGCTAATTCCAGACTTGAGTGACATTTCTCCTCGCTACATCAGAAACCTGGCGACCGAACACAAACGAAGGAATGAATAATTAATTAAATCTAATAAAGTTATTAACATTATCCGAATAACCATTGTAATTATCTCCTTACAAAGTCCAGTCAATTGTTTTATTATTACGATAGATGTTTTTTCATCAAACTTTCATGGGCTGTAAAATAAGGACAAATTGACATAACAATAGGGAGTGGAGCCTTCGTTTACGGTCTACGAAGACCATGTTGCTGAAAATCAGCAACGGTTCCCCGAATCAGTAACTTTTAATAAAAGGAAATATTAATTTCGGAAAACGATGATATTGTTTTCTAGTCTAGGAAGACTGGTAAGAACGGAAATGATTTTCGCTCACGTCTTTGAGTACTTAGTTGCAGTTTTTTGTTATCTTGCTACGTAAATTCAAATTAAATTATCTGACGGCATAAATTAGGATTAAGCTGTGAAGTACTTTCTGAAATAGACATTGATCTGATGGTGTAACAGAAGTATACAACGGTTCACTTTGTGTAGAGGTGGTTTGTTTATTACAAATTTCCTGCCTATACTCTTAACTAAAGTCGGAGCAGATAATATTTTACAGCAATTAAATTAAATGCTGAATTCTTACAAATTTTCTTTAAAAAAAAAAAGGAAATGTTTTCTGAATGTTTCGATACTTATCTCGCCAACAGAAACATAACCGATGTACCATTCTAACGCTGAAAAAGCGCTCAACAACCTAGATAATAGGCCTTGACACGAAGAATTTGATAGTTTTTTTTTTTTTTTTTTTTTTTTTTGCAAACCTGGATTAATTATAAAATAAGTCATGTTTGTGCCTATTTCATGAAAAAATGTAACTTTGGTTTATCTTTTATACAATAATTACGTCAAAAACTACACATTCAGTCAATGGTTAGCCTCTCCAAATTACTTATAGTGCCATGAAATGATACTAAGGCTGATAGTTTAAGTGCTACAAGACGTTCATACTGATTATAGCATTTAAGCCCTACTTACGCCTTTTGACATGAAAAAAAATATGACGCGGACACTTCAGAGACGGGGAATTTTCAGACCTTTTTTCTTAGGTACTAAATAACATCCGTGCTAATTTTCAACTTTAGACTTTTTTTCTGAGGTTCACACCTGTAATGCCAGAGAGAGGCGCTGATTCATTCGTAGTTGTATCGACGCGTATCTCGACAACCATTTGTCACAGACCGACAAACTATATACTATTTTTACGCTGAAACTATGTACTACAACTTTGGTTATGTTTCATGACACGGCAACTTTGATATTTTTTCAGCTATGCAGAATTTTTTTTTTAATGTCATTTTTCGTACCGCCTTCATAATAAAATGTGAGTCTACTGTTACTTTTATAAAATAATTATTCCAGATACTACACTTTTATGTACTGTACTTGTTAGCCTCTTCTAACTACCTAGAGTGCAATAAAATGTTACTGAGGCTGGAATTTCAAATGTTACAACGAGTTTACAGTGATTTGGCGTTCAGGGCGTTTTTAAGCCCTTTTACCGGAAAAAACTATGACGTGGACACTGCAGAGATGGAGACTTTTCTGTATTTGATTCTTAGGTATTAAGGAATGTTTTTGCCAAATTTCAGCTCTACATTTTTTTTAGGTTACCCCAAATATCTGCTAAAAATGCATGAGCTATCAGCCACTACCCGATGTGATGATGTGATGACAGATAAAGCTGTCTTAGTGTAATATCTCCAATCGAGAGGAATAACGCCTAGTTAGTAGTTAAGGTTCTGTTGGAGCTTGGGCTATATCCAGTAATGAGGGAGGGTATGGTTAGAGGTGGTATATTTTACATTCATTTTTGCAAAGAGTATTCCTATATTAACAGAAAGGTTACTTGAGAGATTCTTACTACAGTCTACAGCCCGCTAGACTACGGTTACACTAGCGACGGGAAGGCTTCCGGAGTCTGACTCGGTTCCACGTCTTTGGTTTGACCCCGGTCACACGGCCGGGCCGAGATTAATCTTCGTACTCTCGACTTCAACTGACTCTTGAACAGATTAACTATCTGGCTGATTGCCTATGTGGGCTTATATACCTTTCAAGAACAATCATGTGATAACTAGCTTCAAGCGTTATCTTTCAAGGCGACTTGGCGACTGAGTTACCCTTGGATGGCTTTGAGTACACTCTTCATCCGATGCGGCGTCCATGACCGTATAAAGTACGGTCCCTCGTTCAGACCGAAACACGGTATTAATTTTAGTTTCAATCTTGTCTTGGTCATAAGAAAGTTATCAAGCTTATAACGTCATGTAAGTGAATTAGATTTTTACTGAACAGGAGCACCTACTTTTGAACACTTTCAAACCTTTTGCTTGATTAAAAATTGATAATCAACAATGGAAATGGTAGAAATAAGATAAAAAATCTCTTAAACACCGCAGTCTTTTCCTCGGGTTATCGTAACGTCTCTCTGATTCTTTTAGCATTTCTGTGGGTCGTGGGAAGCATTTGGCTAACACAAAAAGCAGATCTCCCTGCTCCAGCGCGACGGCTTAAGATAGAAAGAAACCCATTGGGAAGCCAAATTTTATTATATTTCCAACTATTGCTGGAATAAAAGTGCTTATGTATATTAAAATCAATCAAGTCGCAGGGTAATTTAAAAAATAACAAAAAAACACATGTTCCATTGTATGGTATTTTAAACCTAATTTTTATATCTTTATTCTTGTCCTTTTTAAGTCTCTTACGAAATTAGACCAATTTATCTGAAATTATTACAGCAATGTCGCGATTGTCTGATTTGAGTTCCTACGTTCTGTATGTTAGAAATTTTTTATAATTTCTACCAATCGTTAATTTTTATATCTGTGGCATGAGCGACCAGCACGTAATCAATGGAAAAGTAAAAACCCGTCCACTAACTGATTGAGTGGGTTGAGTAGATTGAAAGAACGAGAGATACACTTCATAACATTATGCTGTACGCAAGGATATGTGACTAACAGTAAATTTAATGGATGGAAACATCTTTTCACTAATAGTCTTCTCGTGTTAACCAACTTGACATAAAATCTGTTTAGTAATGTTTTAACATCTGGACCGTAGGAATCCACAAAATGTTACTAAGAATAACGCTGAAAGCAATAGGAAATGTTAACTACGATAACCAAAATATTGGTAGATATTTTCAATGTAACATCATGCGTTGCTGTATTCATACGATTTATGGGATTATTAGAGTGTAACTGTGAATGAACTGAGGAACATTTTAATTTTATAAAATTTCTGTAAACATCGTTTACCCGGAGCATTTAAAAAACAGGCAGAGTATTCAAAATAAGATTTGTAAATTGTTTTCACGTTGACTCTGATATAGTTTAATATCTGCAACGACATATATAAAAATATATAAAAAAATTAAAAGATAAAGAGTGTTGTATGTATATTTTTATATAAAAAGACGAATGTATGTTTGTTTGTTTCTTAGTTTGTTTGGTCTTCATACAAATCCACAGTTTTCATCCGATCTCGATGAAACTTTGCACACTTATCCTTTGAAACAAGGAGAAAAATACTGTCTACATTTGGTTGAAAATTTATCTGTATAAATAACACATGTTGTCTCATAACTTCGAAATACGGCGATAGACAGACACGTTGGATATGGACGTCTCCGTACCGTGTTTTCGTGTAGTAGACTGGCAGCTCAGTGGTAAAAGCACTTGCTTACGAACGTCGTGGCCTCCGGTTCAAATCTCCATGGAGGCTAAGATTTTTAAAAATTGTTTTTCATCGTAAGAGTCAGTCCTGGGCCGTAGGTTATTCGTATTGAATGTTAAACTGTAGATATTAGAAAGTTAGGGGTGCAATGCGAGGCAAATCGTAGGTAGTCTTGCAATGTTGTAGGTGTACACTTTAGGTTATAATAATCCCTCAGGTGTTGTTCGCAGCCAGTGTGTGAGTGTGAACCACAGTAATATTATTATAAATACGGAAGTAAGTCTCTATCTTTTTGTTACGTTTTGACGGCTAAATTGCTATATCGTTGTGATGGAATTTTATAAGGAAATCTGTGAAGGGCACAGGATATTTTTTCCAGTATGATTAACAGTTGTAGTCACGAAATTTTGAGACCTTATCGAATGGTGACAGAAATATGTTGGAAATTGATTCTCTTCAAGAGACAGGTTCGACGGTACAATGATATAGTGATAGCTTTCCTGTCATATTATTCCGACCCGATATTGTTTGGGACCAATCCTTCGTTACCAAGAACTTTCTATATTTAATTCTGGCAAAAAATTCTTAATTTACGCGTACGAAGTCGCGGGTACGAGCTAGTTTGTTATAAACAACCGTAAAGAAATAACAATTTAAAAATCGACATTCACTCTTCATAAATAAATTTAATAATCGACAGCAAATTAATGAAATTACTGGGAAACTTCAAGTAATCAAAATAAGGAACATGAACGAGCAACGCTTAGTTGAATTGGCAGTAATACCAGGAAGAAAGAACTCCATAATTAGAACGTCTGAAAAAGAAAAAGTTACCTGCAATTCATTAAAGGTTCGACTCTTTAAAATTTCTCTCTACCGTCAGAACAAAACACCTTTTATTTGTGGGATTACAGGACGTCTAAAATTTAATTAAAACCTCTTGTCCCTAAACGAAGGACTTTTCTTAATTATTTTTGTATGAACAAATTCGAAGAAATCTAAATCACATCTTAATCCTTGTACTTGCTTGCAGGATTATGTTTTTTTTTTTTTTTTTTTTTTTTTTTTACTTACGGCTTTACGCTTCGCTGCCCGGCATTCACCTGGAGTTATTTGGGGATACCGTGGAGAATCCCAAATCTGGATGCCCGGACGGGGATTCGAACCCGCGTCCTCCCGAATGCGATGCAGGATTATGCAATCGGGGTTTTAGCCAACTACAGAGTTACTATAAAAGAATCATTCACTTCCAAAACCCGATTTGTTCAAAGGTATTATACTTACAAATATGATTGAAATATGAAAATAACCACAAAATATCCAAATTTGTACATCAGTTCAGTCTCTCCCGAAATGGAGGCAAAGCGAGAAAAGAGTTTCTGCGTCCTAGAATATGCGAAATGTTCGTCTGTCACAGCAGTGCAACGTTCTTTCAGAAGGCAGTACGGAAAAGAACCGCCTTGTAAACAAAGCATTTTGCGGTGGTATCGCCATTTCAAGGACAATCGTTATTTATGTAAAGTTAAAGCACTGGTCGACCACAATTGTCAGACGAAACAATAGAGAGAGTGAGGGAAAGCTATGTGCGTTTTCCAAAGAAATCAACGAACCGAAGAAGCCGCGCACTTAGTATGCCGCAGCAAACTGTTTAGAAAATTTTGCGAAGACGGTTACAATTCATACCGTATCGTGTGAAGCTCTTGCAACACTTAACCCCGGAAGATAATGATGAAACGGATGCACTGATGAATACTGACGACACTAAAAATGTGTGGACTGAATCGAACTACCGCCTGGAAGTGTGTCGTGTGGCTAAGGGGGCACACATAGAACATTTTTAGAGTGAGCATAAAACTTGGATTTTTTTGATTATTTTCATATTTGCAAGTATAATATTTTTGAATAAATCGGGTTTTGAAAGTAAATGATTCTTTTGTAGTAACCCTGTATAATAATGCATTAATTTCCGAAAAGAATAGCTGTGGCTATCGAAAGTAGTTCATAAAATGAGTCAGTTGTCATCAGTGCTTAATCTTCCGCAGTCCTTTTAAATAACCCTGCCCACTCAATTTTGAAAAGTACATACTTTTAAGTGGCACTCCATTCTCATCCTATTTATCGATCGCAATACACATTAAATCTCTATTGTTATGAAGGGATCTTCTAACAATTCTTATTATACTGTTTTACTTTGGCCACACCAAACTTCCTTTACAAACTACGTCTTACACTACGTGCTTGGGATACTCCTGTCTATCTCTGAAGTTCTTCCCATCTGAAGTCATATCAACCAAACCCTTTGATATCGTAATGTAACGAACCATTGTATCTCTTCTTTTTGTAATACCCTTCCACAAAATTGTTAATATACAGACGAAAGAAATAAAGGAGATTATGTAAAATATGATTAAAGCCATTGTTCTATTAGCGGCAGAATGCATCAGCAAACGATACTTCTACTGTTAGTTGGGAAATCCGAAAACCGCATATACTCAGATTTTCTATTCGCTCTTGATGGGAGAGTATTTTTTCAATAGTATTTACGTTTCGTAGTAGATAATTACTGGTATTGTTATGCAAACGCCTGCAACCGCCACAACTCATATATTTCCATCTCAAAACCCCGTAATTTAAAGCAGTATAAATTATTTGCTAGCGCTTTAATTGAATCTCGCAAATGTAAAAAAGCTCAATTAAATCTGGTTTCTGTTAATTATACTGGCGCCATGAAGTGAATGTTTGTGTGGCCATTTGTATAAGTCATGCAGCTTTTGGAGAGAATTCAGTAAATAATTTTTTATCCGTAAGATCTAGCTTTACGGTACTCGTTTAAGTTACGACTGTTACCAATTTAACAATCATGTTTATACAAATAAGAATTATATCTTATGTGTATGATGCTGTTAATCTAATTGTCGATGCATAATAAGGCCCTAACGACAACAAGGTTCAGTTTATTAAACAATCCTGCAGGAATGTTACAAGCGTCTCATAGTAATAAAATTAGAGATTTGTTGTACGATGCTCAGCTCAGCGTGGAAGAGGCATGAGGAGAGGACGATTTTTGGGTTTAAACATTTCATGAATAATGTAATACATTTCATATAGCGCTACCCTGAAACAGATACATAGTTTTTGGAAAATTGATGCTCCTATTCAGGTAAAAAAAAACAAAGTAATTAAAGATCAATCAATATCCTTTTTTGGCGTTACTCGTATGAATGGTTTGATGTGGCTCTTCATATCTGCCTTTGAGCAAACCAATTCAACGTACATCCTAATTTTACTGTGTTATTTACCACGGGTTTCGTCTTTCTCTACAGTTAATCTCTCTAGTACTTGTGTTCAAAGGAAGTTAAACAATCCTACTCCCTTAAAGTCAGTCTCATCTTCCTCTTTATTCCTTATATCAGAATCTTCATCAAACGATTTTATCTATACATTAATTCAGGAACAAGTTCATTTTGCCTTATTACTTAATTCTCAACACATTTCGTTACCACTTTCAAACAAGTTGTTGTCTACAGTTACATATTTAGTAAATTGCTTTTGTGTCATAAATGATTGTTTGGAACAAACAGGCGTTTTATTTTAAATAAAACCCCTCTTCTTTTCAGTAATCAGCTTTTCTTATTACTTTTGATTCAGCTACTGTATTTATTAAATGAGATAATTCTTTTATTTCTTCTGTTACACGTCTCATAGTTAACCACTAGCCCATTGCTCTAGTATAATTTCTTCCTAGATTCCTGACTTATTTTTGATATTGACTTTAAAGGTTATACACGAATGGTTTAATGTTGAAGAAAATAGACGATATGCGATCCCTTCGGCACAAGGAACTAGAAATACCTGTGGGTCGGGCGCATTCGCAACGTAGTAAGCGTAATGAAGCACATCTGAAATGAAGTGACATTCGATGGCTTTGGTCTATTCTGAATTTTTTACATTAGTGTCATATAATTAGGTGTTTGAGGTTTAACAACGAGTAAAAAAAAAAACATTAAATGCCACATGCTTTCTGGATCAGAATTGGAAGTTAATGATGTTATGACCCCACGATAGATTAAGCATAGTAAAACAGAGTTTCATATTTCCTGATGATGGGGCAGCTGGTATTATTACGGTACAAATTGGGCAATATCCGTTATTTTATTACGGAGAAGCCCATCAAAACTGTCGCATCTTCCCAAATATGCTACGGTGGCCGCTTAGTTGAATAATAATTTCTGCCGTTCTAAATTCATCCCATTTAGAGTAGGGCTATAATAAATAAATTTGATTTTAGTGTTTATATATATATATATATATATATATATAAATGGCGTTCGGCTTCATATGTCATACTGCCATCTCAAGGTGATTATCGACTCTTCTAGTGTTTCAATTTCTCCAGTACAATGTAGATACTAAGTATGGGCACATGAACACTACAGGACGGACACGTCAAACACGCAACATCAAACACTCATACCCGCGGCCGTACTCGAACCGGCGACCTTCGGCACGCGGAGCTAGCACTCTAGCCCCTACGCTACCGAGGCCAACTCATTCTCATGTTCTTAGCCGCTACAATTTTGATAAATGATTTCTTAGTGCCTTAGTAACAAAAACAGTTAACACATCATTCAAGTAATATTACAGCGTCAATTTTAACGCTAGGTAAAACACTTCGAATAGAAAATAACAAGGTGATTAAAAATCATGGAGCAGCGAAAAGGTGTCTTTAACGAAGCTAATGTAATACTACTGTCATAGCATAGAAGCTAGTGTTGAATATTGTTTACTACTAATATTAAACGTAGGAGTTGTTCGTGGCAGGCTATCTAGTTTTACTTTGGCTCCTTGTAACCTGTCAATCTGTCTCAAAATTTTGATGTTTATTGCGGTAAAAACACTGTACTGCATATACTCTTCGTCCTAATTTGCCACGCACAGGAGAATAATATTTACAATGTTTTATATACAGGTTATTTTTGGAGCCTGTGCAATCTGCAGTACGTATGTATGACTCTCACGACAAATATTCTAATCTGATGCTGCCTATCATGAACCTGGGTGTCTGTAGCTCTGAATACTGTAGTAGCTGTGAATACTGTCGGGCTCAGTTCGTGTCTTATGGATTTTGTATTCCGACATTTTTCGACGGGTGCTAAATGAAAGAGCACATCAATGGCCACTGGTTCCTTGTTGCTTCAGATACCAAGTAGATTTTGGAAGCAATTTTTGTATTGTTACAGCACCACCATGTCCACGAGATCTGTCTTACAAAACACGTTTTATTTTATCACATTTCTTACAACTAACCATTGTCGCGAGAACAGCGTGATTGTCACTGGAGATTTTTAGACCAGTAGATAGGTCGTTGTTGTTGTTGTTGTTGTTGTTGTTGTTAGGATTTTAGGGCGCGTCGACGACGGGGTCATTAGCGCCCTAGATAGGTCGTATGAGGATCAGATAGTTGAAGCATGTGACTGGGAAACTATCTCGGCTGGACGCAGTACGGAACTTAAAAATGACTTTTCCGTTTGAGAAAGCATTTTATCGCGTGTCGAAATGGCCGATACTGGAGAGAATGTTACAAAATATATTAGAATGTTGCAGAATGTCCAAAATGTTACTAAAATGTTCTAGAAACCAGAAATGGAAGTCCAGAATCCTCTGGCAGTTCTGGAATGTTCCACTATCCTGTTGGTTTGTGATACTTTCCAGCTCAGAAGGGCGTGATGACTTTTTTAAATGAATTAAAGCGGATGTAGGAAAAGTGAAGTAAATTTAATTGAACTTTTTAAATGTAATAAGTGACAGTAAATTGCTTATGGTAGTGAACAGTGTGCAATTTTAATGTGGTAAATAATTTTAACATTTAACAGGATGCTAAAACGTAAAAGGGGAGAAAAGTTTGCCTGAGCTGAATATAGAAGATGAAAACAAAATGAACAGCAAAGAAATGAAACAGGTGAGGAACTAGAAGAACTATTAGCATCACAACGAAGAAAGATTGAGAGAAAAACTTAACAAATGAACTACGAGAAGAAAATACAAAAGTGGTTTGTGTGAGACACTCAGTATGCAGTCATAGATAAATTTCTCAAGAAGCAAAAATAGAAAATGTACTAAATAGAGTAATGTTAATGAAAAGCAACGATCGGAAGTGTATGATCATCCGTGTTCAAGAAGTAAGAAGCAGAAGGAGTAGAGATTACAGTTTGGCAGGTGAGGCATTCCGTTATGATCTCACTAAGGAGAAAAAGAATGACAAACATGTTGTCATTTCAAAATGGACCTTATGTGTCTGTTCTGCGGTACCAATAAATTCAGTAGAGAAATATTAGTAAACATTGTACAAAGAAATTTGTCTGCTGCTCTTGAAGGCCTATCAAGCTATTATAAGGAAAACCACTTAAGACCTAACCCATCAAAAACTGAAGTGTGTGCCTTTCACCTAAAAAATAGGAAAGCTCAGCGTAAGTTAAAAGTAATGTGGTCAGGTATCGAACTGCAGACATGTAACACCCCAAAATATCTGGGAGTGACGCTGGACAGAACCCTCACATATAAGAAGCACTGCATGAATTGCAAAATGAAGATCTCTACAAGAAACAACTTACTGCGCAAACTAGTTGGATCACAGTGGGGCAGTCAACCACAAACTATACGTACATCGGCAATGGCCCTTTGTTATTCTGTTGCAGAATATGCATGCCCAGTTTGGTACTCATCATCTCATACCAAACAGGTGGATGTAGCCCTCAATAACACCTGTAGGCTAGTGACAGGTTGCTTAAAGCCTACCCCAGTTGATAGGCTTTACCAGATTTCGGGCATTGCACCACCCAGTATCCGGAGAGAAGTGGCTGCGAACAAGGAGAGGACCAAAGTAGAACGGGAAAGCGCTCATCCACTGCACGGCCATATACCACCAGCCCAGAGACTCAAATCCAGGAAAAGCTTCCTCAGAACATCACGGGAACTAATTGGGTCACCTGAAAAGGCAAGAGTACAGTTATGGAAAATGAGGTTTCCCAACATCTCGGGACCACTGACAGTTGCAGAGCGCTTGACACCTGGTCATGAAGAAGACTGGAACGTCTGGCGGTCTTTAAATCGATTGCGAACAGGAGTGGGCAGGTCCAAGGAAAACCTAATGAGATGGGGTTATACTGATTCTACCAGTATTAAATGCGAATGCGGAGAAGACCAAACTATGAATCATATGCTCGAGTGCCCTATGTGCCCATCATCCTGCAACAACGAAGACCTGTTTCAAGCAACACACAATGCGATTGAGGTTGCGAAGTACTGGGCCAAGTGTGTTTAAAGTTGTTGATTTACAAAATGTATTTAACTGTGTATTTTGATGTTTTTGACACGAGAATAATAATAAGTAAACAGTTTCGTGAGTGGAAAAATTCGATTAGCACAATTGGAAGTGCTGTTACCAGAATTATTTCATTAATGACATGAAAATCTCCCGAGAAGCGAGGTTAACTCCCGCTAACTAAATATCTCCTAACCTTTAAACACGTCAAAAATGAGGTGTCACACGAAGAGTATCCTAGAAATTCATCTCTTCGCTAACTAAACGCAATTGTTATTCGAACTCTCATAACCTTACAAATGACGTAATGTTGCATTTCTTTACTTATTGTAACAACGGTATCTCTGGACAGATAGTATAAGAAGACATATACATTTAACGAATATAAATAACGATAAAGAGTAACTCATTAATATGTGGATTTAAACGGAATACATTTTTTCCTTTCAGTATTCTGGCAATATATCTTTTCGCGAGTGCTTAACTAAGAAGAATTGTTATTAAATAACGAACATAACGTTGAATAACACATCTGGCCGTTATTAGTTAAATAATGAAGGCGAGGAGCGTGACGTCACAGCATCACGGACATGGCTACACAGTTTTTTATTTGTATAGTTACAGTCACTAGATTCAGCACCTGTTGTGGGTTAGACTCACATGCGGTGGACGCCGCGGTCCAGGTCGGGCGGCACACTCAGCAGCTCCGGCCCGCCGCACCTGCACTCGACCTCCGCCCTGCGGCCGTCCGTGGTGTTCCAGCAGTCGCACTCCGCCGTCGACTCCACGCCCTCCCACTCGTCCGCCTCGGCCTCCGTCTCTGCGCCCTCTCCGCCCAGGTCGAAGCCCGCCGCAGGAGCCTCCTGCTCCGTCTGGAACAGCCCGGCCACCGCGGACACGGCCGACCACAGGCCTCCGCCGCCGCCGGGGTCCTCCTCGTCGGGCGGCGGGCCCCACGAGTCGCTCCCCCGGGGCGACACCACGGCGACGGCCGCCGCCGACACCAGGGACACGGCCACCAGCGACAGTCTGCAACGAGGGACATCACGGTTAATACTATAAACCTATACACAAACAAAATGGATGTTCGGAAACTAGGGTTACAAGCCCTGTAATGATACGTGTACACTTTATTTCATACAACCAATACAGCCAACTGACAGTACATACATAAGGTTATTTTCGACATAGTCTCCACATCAATTTAGGAACTTATTGCTTCGTGGAATGAGTTTGTATATTCCTTCCCGATAAAAATCCTGTCGTTACGTGTACAGCCACTTTGTCGCGAAATGTTTCACCTCATCGTTTGAAGCGAACGTCGGCCTCATAGGTACTACTTCAAGCGAGAAATAAGGTGAAAGTTGCTTGTAGCGAGGTCCGCTCTGTTGGGAGGGTGGTCACTGCGATTCTTGTCGGTGACGTTTTCTCGACAGGCCGAAAATTTTCGGCACAGTTCAACGACATGATGACGGGACATTAGTCTCTATGTAAACTTCTACCAGACATGGTTACATGTTTCGCCCACAGAAATCTAGTAACTGAATTAAATTCTTCGCGAGATCAGTTTTCCAAATAAGTCGTCTCTAGGGTCTACCTACAACTAGTGCTGTAAGTGGCGGGTGGCTAAAGATTAGCACCGTTGCCAACCGCTTGTCCTAGAATCTTACACACGACTAACTTCTGCATAAGGGAAGACAATTCAGGAATATCGGCCATGAAACCGCTGCTTCTGATCATGCCTCGTTGTTATTTATACGAATAAACAACTTTTATCAGATCTCGATTAATCTTCGCACACGTATACTTTAAAACAAAGGGAAAAATACGGTATACATTTCGCAAAAACCGAAATCCGTTTCTCCCTTTAGTTGCACCATAATTTTTACAAATGTTCTTTTCTACAACGTCCACAGTTTTTATCCCATTTTGATGGAGTATTGCACAGGTTCTTTTTAAAACAAAGTAAAAAATACTGCATAAGTTTTGTTTATAAAAGCCCAATTCATCTTTCCCTTTAACCCCTTCATTTTTACAAATGTTATCTTACGCAAACCCATAGTTTCTATGAAATTCCGATGAAACTTTGCACTCGTATACTTTAAAAGAAAAAGAAAAATACCGTCTAATTTGGTTTACAATAGCTCACCGCCTTTTTTCCATCATCCCCATTAAGGGAAATTTACACATGCAACGGCTTAGTTTTTGCGTATATCACGAAAACTGCAAGGAACGTTTATGACAGTCGGTATAGAATATCAGAAGTATGATATCAAGTCCCCGAGCAACACAGAGTACTCTGTTAGTTTTTTGGTAACTGTCAGCTATGCTGATATTAGATGGTTAAGGTGGCCAATTGTTACTAGTGAATGTCGACCTCTGAATTTTACTTGCATCGGGGAGGACGCGGATTCGATCTGCAGCAAGTCAACCCTGTTCTCGGTTCTACCCGGTTTCTCGAATCGCTTACGTCAGATGACGGGAAGGTCCTTTCGTAAAATCCATGACCGATTTCTTAGCGTCTCTTACCCGTTAAACTTCCGCCGTTATAATAACTTCGTAAACGGGTTAATCCAAAAAAACTTCAAAGGGAAAAAGGGCAACAAATTCACCGCAAGTGATGATTTAAGTTGAAGCAAAGTTGAATACGATATGAATTACTCAAATCTCTAGTGATCTTTGCTGACAGCCTTGAAATATCACCATGGCCCAGTGTGATGTAGCTAATTCCTACCTCATCATTGATTTATGAACATCAGAACGGTGAAAAGTATGAGCTCCTAGACAATCTCTCCAGTTTGGGTTTCCGACGTCCTATCAGGACGTTGCCCTCTATCAACCAATATTTCGCCGGCATTGTGACAAAGAATTGCCATAAATTTTTTTTTGTACCTTTCAGATATTTTCGTGTTCTTGGGATTTGATAAAATACACACTACCAAAATTTGGTCTTAATTTAAAACACGACATGGGTTTACTCACATAGTAGGCCTATGTAACAGTCACTAAATCTTTGTTCAACTGACAAAAATAATAATTAGTTCTCCCTAAATTTACGTATACCATAACTTCGGATTCCATGGTCCTTTCCGTGTGCGTGTGTGCCAAGTAGTGGCATATACATAGATCGAAGATATACTTCGTTCGTATAGTCGGAAGTTTACTATAAAGAATTGGTGCAAAATTTCGGACGAAACCCTTGGGAATTTTCTAGACCAAAATTAGGTCCACTTGTGATTGAATATGTTTTCGTTCTCAAAAAACCGAAACAAGATAGGTGTTTCAATATTTCCATCGATTTCTCGTCTGTCAACGGCAAGAAGCCTTCTGGTTCTGCCAATGCCTTTGCTTCTGTCTATAAAACCTTGTGCTGAACTTTCAAAAAATGTTCCATGAAAGCCAATTTTGTGGGCTGACCTAATCTTGTATCCTTGTACTGTTTTTTGATTGTTGTTCCGATAAGCCACTTTATTTATCGTATGTAAACTTGTTTCGTTTAAATATTATATTACGACAAATGACAATTATTCCATAAAGGTGGTTGAATAAGCTATCATAAGTACTTATAAATATACGATAATTTTTAATAATTCCAGGAGATTATTACTCTAACATTTTAAAAATTGTAGCACAATTGTTTTTAGTATGTATGTTGTTCATGGAAATGCAGTTAGATGAATGTCAAGATATCAGGACTTATTTCTGTTAGACTTTTGATTTCTATATAGGGTTTTGGTGGGATGTGAAACGATTCAAAGAATAAGACAGGTCGAAAAGCTGCTAGCTTGGATAATTATTGATATTATTATTCTCATAAATTAATGGCACAGTTACAAGATACATTTCCTGAGTAATATATCTCAAATTTTAACGCACACATGTGTACGTTAAACAGAAGGGCCAATTGATGTTAACAAGTGATAAACACATCTTCATGTTTGGAACTGGAATTCCGTGACAAATTTGAGTGCCCATTTATGTGTGTGTTCAGGCGAGCAGCCTAGAAAGGTGTTTGCCAGATATACAATGAAGTGCAAAATGTCATGGATAGGAAGATGAAAATATCCAGATGGCAGTAGCACCGCGAAAAACGCGTATTAATGTCGCACGCAGTGTCAGTGATTTCATATGTAGTCTCGTGAGTGGTATGAAAGGTTTTCTGATGTTATTATGGTCGCACGACATGAATCAAAGGAATTTGAACGCACAATGGTAGTTGGCAGTAGGAGCATGGGAAATTCTATATCGGATATTGTTCCTGAATTCAACGTACCTCAATCCTCAGTGTGAGGAGTGTGCCGAGAATATGAGATATCCCACAACAACTCCCGTTATGGACAAAGCAATGGCAACTACTGTTGTATTATTTAGCAAATCAGCGACGTCTGCGTCGAGATGTCAGCGATTACAGACAGACCACATCGTATCAAAGGACAGCAACACTCACTGTGGGACGTGAAGACGTGTCCGTGTGGACAGTGCAGAGTAATTTGTCGTATATGGATATGGCAGCAGAAGGCCGACTAGAGTTGCTCTGCTAACAAAATGCAATCTGATGCAGCGCTTATCCTTGGCTCCTCAACGTATTGGTTGGACTCTAGATCACTGGAATAAGGCTGCGTGGTGAGATGAGATTGCATTTGGGAAGATATTATGGTAGGATTCGAGTAACCGAGCGTGGTGGTGTAACGGCTAGCGTTCTGGCCTCGCATTCGGGAGGACGGCGGTTCGAATCCCCGTCCGGGCATCCAGATTTGGGTTTTCCATGGTTTTCCAAATCACTCCAGGCAAATGCCGGGATGCTTCCTTAAAAAGGCCATGGCCGAACTCCTTCCCATTCCTTGCCTCCCATCCTTTCCCGTCTCTAAAAGACCTCGCTGCTAGAGAGACGTTAAGCAGATAAAAAAAAAATAAAAAAAAATAAATAGATTCCAGTAAAGCGCAGACTCCACAAGGACATAAACACAGGTTGTCAGATGAACGTGAAAACTGGTGGGGTTTCCAACCTGGTGTGGGCTGAATTTACATAGCATGGGCTGAGTCCTCTGGTGATGCTGTTATCAATCAGAAATTTTTTTTCGATTTGTAATATGTGTTAAATATTATTAGGTTTGTGGAAGGTATATATTTGTCATAGTAAGTGGGAGAAATTCTAGTGTTAGCCCGTGCGAGTGAAATAACCGCAATAAAGCTTAATCAGGACTAGTGGAATTAAGGCTTCTGGGTGAAGCAGTTTATCCATAATTTACATTGACCAATAAATGTGGAAAGATTTTAGCGTCCTTAAAATGAAAGGTAGTTGCTCAAAACTTTTAAAGACGCCTACAGCTCTGTATAAAATAATATTATATTTTTTCGCTGTAAGAAGTGTGTCAAATGATCCGAGAGGCAAAAGTAATGCTTCTCTTTGCAGAATACACGGAATGAAGTTCTCTGTAAAAAAACAGCACCAGCGACCGTGAAATGCAAAACGCACAGGTTCTCTTTACACCTTGTTACTTCCAGCTCCGTTTCAAATGGCCGATCAATACGCTCGTTATATGCGAGAGCACGAAAATTGGAAGGAGCAAATCCGCGAAATGTGTATCTAATGGCGGGCGGCGGTGCGTTCACATCGCGAGCATCAATTAGAGGGATCACACGGCGCTGATGTAACACTTCGCTCTGTGTCCTAACATTCAGTTGAAGGGACCGAAACAACGGAAACTGACCTGAATCATGGCACATTTTTATTTTATAGGAAAAAAAAAGTATACAAAGAAATTACGGATTGTATAGATTATCAGATTCTACTGTCATGACTAATAGCAACGATGTATGGATTGGGGATTAAACTATCTTAAAATCAAGACTGATATATATTTTTAAATGCACGAAATTCAAAGGAAGTTTACGGTCCGGACATATTAATGTTATAATCTCTTCTTATATTAATTATTTTGGTAATAACTTGAATTTTCACGCAATGATCATTCCAAATAATATTTGCATGGCGCTATCAGGATAATCAAGTTACTAAAATCCGCATGAGCTATAGAATAGTGACGAATTGGTTTTGAAACCTTTGAGATAAACGGCATAAATTATTGTTGCGTACAGGAATTTTTTTACTGGTTGGAAGCGAAGAGACAGGACTGGAAACATATCAGAGAAGCCTGAAGTGTGGAAAGAAGTGTCAGGAGGTATTGTATTCGGATAATTGCTGTTTATGATTCAAATTCATATTTACATTGTTAGTATATAGCCAGAAGTCAGAAAGGTCAGCGAAAAGCTGTAAAGAAAAATATACGGGATATCCAGTTCTCAGAACTGGCCAAAAGATAAATGCCAAAAAAATAATGCTATTGTATAATTAGAGGGCAAATCTGTGCAAGGCAAAGAGAATTATCGCCATTTAAATTTCCATGTACAATGCCTTAGAGGAGAAACTCCTTCCATGGAGACGTTCAGTGTGTATGTCATGCATCACTATCAAAGGGCAGACAGCGAATTGTAGATCAAAAGCATAAAATGTAAATGCTATAGAAGTTCAGGTGATAGGGGACGATTTGTAAGTCCCAGATCTATTACAGAAGATAATGAGGAGATGTGCTATGAAAATGGTCTACAAACCTTCGCCAGGCCTTTGCATTAATATGGTGAAATACCGACGATGCAGGAGTTATAAAGGTAGACAGCTATTTATGTTCACAGAAATCTTCTTTAGAATACACCAAGACATTAAAAGAAGAACTATACAAAGACTGGAATAAAGAATGGAGACACGCATCCACTATGAATGATAAACAATATGCAAAAATACACCAGAAAATTGTAAAGCTATTATGGTTCAAAAATGTTAAATGCCCCAGAAAACTATATAACATTATATCCCGTATAAACACATATATAGGGTCAGTGTGGTGTACGAACCATACTGCGAGTGTGGTCAGGAGGAAGATGCCAACCAAATATTATTCAGGTGCCCATTTAAAAAAGATGTATCTCATTAATTATTTGATGCAGATGAGTCAGCAACTTCACATAAATGTTGCAACCCTGCTAACTAGAAACAAATATAAAATATTCTACCTCATGTTAGCACTTTTGCAACAAATTAAACAGGAACTATAAATGTTTAGTTACTGTAATAACAATTATGACATACTTATTGTATTATTGCCATGTATATTACGTATCATGTAAAATTATTATGTTAATTTATGTAATGTACCCTGTAAGCCCCCTATTTTAATGTATATATTGTCTTATGTAACTTGCCATTTTAATGTATATACTCGTAATGTATTATGTAAACCTACTATTTTCATGTATTAGATAAATTTTTTTCATGTGTATCAGGCATCATGTAAACCTAGTAATCTCTAAATGGCCTGATTGGCTGAAGCCCAAATAAATAAGAATAAAAAGGTAACTAATATTAGAAAGGAGCTCAGATCGTCAGAAAACAGAAAGCGGCTACATAGCGCTCTACCTTTAGAAGGCACAAGAATGCCATGAGCTATGTTTATGGAGAATGAGTGAAGAATTAGAAGAGAAGGCCTATATGAAATGCTAGAAACGATCATCGTCATAGTTAAACCAAAATAAACTACGGAGAAAAGTGCTCAAGCATTAGAAGAATTTATGAAAAACTGCAGATAATGGGCAAGTGTGAAGTGTAGCAAGATGACTAGATGGGTCATCTCGTACAATTTAAATTAATTATTGTTTGATTTAATAATCATAAGAAATAAATGGATATTCTTTTTTCGAGCTGGAGACAGAAATCCGCGTCTAGCTAAGAGTTGTAGTAGCGTGAGCGACAATCTGACTTAAACCGGAAATGTCCGGTAGATTGAGACAATGAGGGGATTATCTCTGGCAAGTCGATGCTGATACCGGTGAGAAAGGCTGGACGCTGGGAATTTTGCGGAAGGGATCCGTAAATGCGCCGTCCACCCAGTGTATCGTGGGAAAAAGTTATTCCTACGAATCCTCACGAGAACTACCGATAAAACCCGAAAACACTTATCAAATAAGAGTCAATGTATTAGCCAGCAAAGAGGGAAACTTTTGCGAAGCCAATCCGGTGCGTTTATTTCCTCAAGTGGTTGGAAATTTTACAAATTTGTTTTCATGATACACCCCGAGGGGGAGGAGAGAGACGAGCTCTGAGAGGCGAGAAGAGCTGACTTCATCCAGAACGATCGCCCTGGCGACTGCTTGCCAGAGGAGTGTGGATGATTTCGTTCTGGAGGCTTGTATGACTGAGCGCCAAGCCCGATCGATGTTGTCACATGTGCTGGTTGACGTGACAAGTACATTGCAGAACCTGGACAGGTGCGCTATTTGAGGGACGATAGCGCTCTTGCTGCGACGCTGCGTGCAGCCAGACAGACACGGTAACTATACCTCCAGAAAGAGTGTGTACTCTGACGAATCATTGAGATAGCCCTTTAACGATCTAATGAGTAAGAGTTCTTATGCCGCGGGACATTAATTCCTGAGCTAGTTGTGTCTAAAAGCTGAGTGCTTTTTTATCTTATTTTCCTAGTTTGAATTGAAAGACTGACTTCCATGTTTGGAAACTTTCAATAACTATTCATTGTGCGAACAAATAAACTCCCTGGCGCCCTGTACAACCTAGTCACATCTGATGTTAACTTGTTTTCATTGTAATACAAGAATCGCTCTCAATGTGCATAAGAGAGTTTTTTTGCTTCAGGTACATCTGAAATTTGTAAATCTTTGTAAAGTTTATGTATTTGTATTGCAATTTCTTAGCTTCAATTAACGATAATTGTTTGTTTGTATTTTGCATCTGTAAGACGAGGTATTTCATTGAACTTTATTTTGCACAGACAGGTGTTTAAAGCCTCGTATCCACTTGAGCACACTCAGGCGAATGAGAAAAGTAAATTTTGGTCGAACGAGCCTGGTGCCAGTGCTCAGAAAACGCTCGGCTATTGACGTGTCGTCACGCGTAGCTGCGGCCTTTATTATTATCCATGCGATGTCAAAACAGAAAAGAAAATTACCAAGTTGATGGATTAGAGAAATTCATCGTCAGCGAAGAAATTATCTTAATAATTTAAATAGCGAATTGACTTTAGAAGGAGACAATCAGCTATTTCAAAACTTTACGAGATCGATTTCGAACATTTGCTGTCATTAGTTGGACCTCATATTAAAATGCACGATACACCTATGCGTGAGGCGATCCCACCACAAGATAAAATTAATAATAACTTCAAGATTCCTAGCCTCAGGAAGTCCCTACTCAAGCCTGCAGTATATGTTCAAAGTTTATAAACAAAGCATCATCCATTTAGTACGGTTAGTCTGTGATGGCACTATTGAGTCACTCCAAAATTATATGAAGGCTGGTACCTATTTTTAATTTGTTTACAAATATAGATTTAAAGGTTATTTTTATGTTTTTCAAATTATGGCATCGATTTTAAGTTTTTAATAAAAATTGGTAAATCAATATGATTTTAGGCACTTAGGATCTGAATTTAGTAACACCAAATTCAATCAAAATCCGTTCAGCTGTGAGAAATACTGTTAAAAAAGACTTACCACTTCTCGTTATAGAAGTTCTCTTCTGTTTTGATCGTTTTCGCCTGAATGACTTTAGCTGGCTTGTTATTTTTTTCTTTACATCATCAATACTAAAGTTTAATATCTCGCTGATTTTACGCCATGCACCTTATTTTTTAGTTCGATTATAATACTGGAGCTATCCCATAACACCCTCTTTGATTCATACGCATCAATTAGAGTTAAGCAAGTTTCATTGTCCCACGTGCTCGCGCTCATTGTAGAAACCGCCAAATACCGTCCACACTGAGCGCCGAACAAACACTGGCTCGCCTTTGAGCATTCCAAAATACCGACAACCGATCGGCTCGCCCCGAGCGCGCTCGCTGTCGTTCGTTGCGAGCGTGCTCAGGCGTCCACACTTGAGCCACTCGCTTCACTGAGCGGCTCATTCGCTTGAGCGTGCTCAAGTGGATACGAGGCCTAAGAGTAACGGTAAATATACTTCTGTCTGTAATCATTCATGAATACCAAATAAACCATAATTTTAGGATCTTTTCAAATACTAATAACAGAAGTAATGGTTTTACCTCTGTTTCCTGAAAATAATATGTATGCTTTGCAGAAGGTAGTGGAAGGTGGCGTTTTATGCAAGATAAGCAATTAATCTGCCCAACCGACCAATCCGCTACAGAAAGTAAATTACCAGTGGGCATCAGTTTCATCGAGAATCATTGATCACTAGCTGTGCTAACGACTTTGTCACGGAGGTTTAAGATTTGTGCTGTTAATCCATAGATATACTATCAAATAAATTTTGGTTAGGTAGGTAAAAACAGAAGAGCAGTCCTATTCTTCAAGCTTCTTCCATCTACTGCTCTCCTTCTCAATTTAGATTGTATGCAATGTTTTAACAAAGTTTTAACACATCGTTTGTTTTCACATCTTCTTGAAATTACAACTATTTCTAAAGTTTATTTTTGTTGATGAGCCGCAAACACACTTCACTATTGTTTGTACGGTTTCTCTGCAAGCAATATTTGAAATGATAATGCCTCACCTAGTTGTACATCGGTTAAATAAGAAATCACGTAACTTGATCTTAAAAATTTAAATAATCAATCTGATTCACTAGTAAATATGTCTCCAGTTAGGGACCAGTGAGTTCAACAGCGGATTTTGAACGCAAATACTCTGACTAATCTAAATAATCTAACTCTAGAGTAAATTATTTTCAAAATTTACTAAAATGCATAAAAGAGGTTATGAATTGCAATTACGTGCCCCAAATAAGTTAAATAGTGAGACTTCTTTGATATGTTCCTACGCGGTTTTAAATCGCAGGAAATTGAAATTTAACTCTCTACGAGCAGTGTTCCAGGGTAGAAGGACTGTTTAGCGCTCTAATTGAAAATTTAACTTGCGGAAAAACCAACTCAGCGCTTTGACTCATCGCTGTTAAAAAAGAGCCATCTTGTTTTAGCTGTTCAGTGTTTTGTTTCAATTTAGGTTACTTTTATAATTACCTGACGCCTGGGATACACAATAGTTTATCATAAATTAAGATAATAAATAAACAAAAATAGGAATACTTATAGATGCTGACAAAGGAAAATACCTTAATCATCTCAGTAATTATACTCCACCACTACAGAAAAACTTTTAATCATTAATCGCTATTTAATACGTTCGTTCAGTCAGTGGTAGATAAGATTGTGACTTAAATTAGGTCATTTAAAAAATTAATGTAATAGCATTTTTCCGGTTTCATTAAATGTTCTGTTTGAAACAGAGCGAGTGTGAGGATTTATGGTAACCTGAAGATGTAAAATCCTTGTATGAAAAAGAAATGAAAAAAATATGTAAAGTAAGGCTACAGAACTATTCGTATATAAGGGGATTTGAAAAGCAGAGAGTAGTTAATCAATGAGAGATTAAATAAAACAGTAAGGCAATTTACGAAAAAAAGATAAAGGATATAACAGAAGCACTTAGAGGATACATGATAAAGGAACTGTTAAGTTAGTATGTTCAGCAGACCCATCAGTAAACACTGATAACTTAGATTTATTTATGTTATTTATACTTATAACAAGATCGCAAAGAGCAGAAAAAATGTTGCAGTTATTTAGCTGATAATTATTCCTGGAGGTTAAACTCAGAAACTTAAATGAGCAAAAATGAAAAAAAGACGTTATATCTGAGCAGTACTAAAAACTACCAGTGGACTAGTAGTTAGCAAAAACGAGGAGCAACATTACATGCTGGTTCAGAACATCAGATGTTTTTTCTTAGCTAATTTGTGGCCACGTCATACAGAGAAACTAAATGTTATTTTGTATTTTCCCGGTTAGAAACCTGAACTTTTGCTGGAATCATTACTTCGTTACATGGTTTATTTTAATTAATGTTTGTAAGAAAGCTGTTGAGCAGTATGGTACTATACTTAACTTTTAAGGTATTCCTATTTGCTTAGAAATAATTTTGAAAGAGATAACCAAAGAACAATAAACTTGTAGATTCTGAATCATATAGAATTGTGAGGTAATATACGACCAATTGACTATGGTTGCAGCAGTCGTTCATTTAGTAATAAATTGTAGTTTAACGCTTTAATTCCTCTATGTTTGGATTGTAATTAAAAAAAATAGATTTTTTTATCGTGACTGTACGTAGAAAAGATTCAACTTGACACCATATATCACCAATGAAGCCTCGTCTTTGATGTCATGGTTGGCAGCGGATGGGACGTAACCTGGAGTGGCTACAAAAAAACCGATGAGATGAAAAGAAAGCAATTTAAACTACACTCACTTGTCTCGCAGGCTATACCAGTTACCGGCAGCTGCCACTAACTCCAACTATACCGAATAAAGTCTCGTCAAAATTTTCTCTTCAAAGCAAAAGCCTGATCTCCATGGCAGTTCATAATTGGTTGGAGAAGCTTTGAGTAATCGAGCTACAATTAAAATAATAGATTTCACATTTTTGTAACAAACTTTGCCCCGGATCTTTTAATGGAGATGGATTGTAGCGGTGTTGTCTGTTCTAGAATTCAGAATTAAATAAAATTCAGTCGATTGTCTGTTATACTTTTCACAGCAATTAAAGTTCGTAATATTGATACAGGGAAATAATCTACTGGGTATCACTTTAGTTCGAGGATATCTGTTAGGTAGAATATTAGAATACAAAACTCTTTAAAACCTTTAAAATTTTAAGACTCATGCCCATAGCCACCTTGTACGTTGTAAGAAAAAAATAACAACCTTTTTACGTAGGTAACTACCTCTGCCCTACGCAAAAAATGAACATCGCATTTCTCCGTGATATTTGATGCTTTTTTATTTCGGCCCTCCATTTTTACAGTACTCAATCCACAAAGCCCGCCAAAAATGGCAGATATTTTTACTGTTATGAAAATGTTTCTAAGGAAAAAATAATTTTAAAAACAAATGACGATTATTTATTTCTATAACATACTTCTTAATTTCTTACGTTCCGTGTAAACCTTCGCTTAGTTTTGACAAACTTTACCGTTTTTTATCTTCGGACGAAACAGTCTTAAGTGCTACAGAGAATAGACCGTAATCATCAGATTATCTTCTTTTTACATAGATTTATACATTTAATAGTCGTGGACAAAGACAGAGAAACATGAACGTTTAAAAAAGTCACATATATCTCTGATTTGCATTTTGATTGTTTACATCTGGCCTTCGTGTTTGTTTGCAGTTACTTCCCAAAAAGAAAATTGTCCTTTATCTGACATCGCGGTTACACGTCTTTTTACCACTATCAGTGCAAATAAACTCAGGCACTTATTTATTGGAAATTATCTGATTAGTCAAGCACCGCTGTGGTGGTAGCCATTGTAGCTAATACTTCGGGCATGATCGAGACTAACCGAAAGTTGCCGGCCTATTCAGTTTACGTCCAGTCTTCAGGTTTAAAACATTTTACTAAAGTGAATAATAATTTTTTTTACCATTATAGCCCGGCCTCAGATCTGGCATTTACATTAAGGATAAAACGGAAAGAGTTTTCGAGTCTTTTTGCCATAAATCCCTCCCGTTTATCCAATATATACACAGCATCAAATCAATTCTAGTTTATTCTAAAATTTCTATCGGAAACAGTTTAGGATTATATTTGCTATGCGCTCGTTGGAAGCGGAAATGGTTGAATATTTGCTTTTCTGTCTACAATGAAACTCGAGGGCGGTCACATCCGGTTACCGCCTATTCGTCCGTTGCAGGCGGAAGGATGTCGGTGCAATGAAGGAGCTAATTTCGGAACCAATTGCAGAGGAAACAATGAAGCTTTCACAACGCCAGATTGACGAGAGGTATCCTGCGACAACGAGCCTCATTAAGGCCGGGCGCACATTGAGCTGCGTGGAGCAGTACGTGCAGCGCAGAGCAGGTCAGGGCAGCATGAAAACAGAAACTGTGTCGGGCAGTTGCCTGCGTATATTAGACCGCTGATTCTTGCGGCAGTTGACAAAGCATTGATGTATTGTGCGAAAAACGCGACAAAAGAGCGTATCCAGAAAGATATTGGTGTAAAACCTTGATTTTTGATTTCTGAATCAGACTGGGATGCAGAGCTTGGAAAATTGTTACTACTTTATCAGAAGCTGAGTTAGGTATAACTATGGAAAAGTGAGTATATGAAGAGAGGTAACTATCATCTGGCTTTTGCAATGAGAAGAGAATTCTCAAAAGATTTATGCATTATTTTCGGATGACTTGAGCGGAGATTAACAGCGTAATCAGACCTGTTAATTTCTCCACAAATACCTATTGGAACTGAAGAAAATCTGGCAGTATTTTCGAGGTTATTTATTTAATTATTTAGCGTTTGATGCTACATGACATTTATAAGAATGTAATTCTTTTTTATTTCACGTTATATTTTTAAGAAACCTACACAATAGAACACTTGGAACCAAAAAAGCAGTGCTCAACAAATTATTCGGGAAATTACCTTCACAAGAATCCTCCTTCTCTCGTTAGGAGTTGGGCGGAGATTGCTTTGGAGAGGGAGAATAAGTAGAAGAGCTCAATTCAGTCGGACGTGTGTCACGCTAAGAAAAAAAGTGTTTTTTGGGGATGCTATTGAATGATGTAGTGCAAATAATAAGAAAACAAATAATTTAATAATAGCCTGTAGATCAATTCTTTTTTTTTTTTTTTTTTTTTTTTTTTTTTTTTTTTTTTAAGTTATACTAAAATTTAATTCAAAAAGATAAAATAAAAGTGAAAACTGTTGGTCAACAATTATATGATAAATAAATGCTGAATTTACTCGCCACTTGTTGGGCTCATGTGTGATCCTTGTCCAAATTTCTTGTTTAAATTTAATTTTTATGTATTTAGTATGACTGGTATTGTGAATCGCAGGGTGGTTACGCACCAGAGTAATGAATTTTTCTTGTTCCATAGTTGAAAATTATTTTAAAGTGAAGCAAGATTTTAAATAACACCAGAAGAGTTACGGCAAAAACCGGCACAAGTGAGCTGCGTGGCACATTTTCTGTGTCATTATCACAAGTGTGGCGCAGTCTACGTGCGGCGCTGTTAAGCACCAAAAGATAGAACTACAGAAACTGTACTTCCCCGCCTCGTCAACGGCGCATCAGTGTGCGGTCGGCTTAAATCGTCGGAGGAACTTCAGTGTGCTCCGGAGAGACAGTCCTCTGCGCGACAGCTGGGGCCGTCTTGGTATTCCAGGACAACCCTTAATGGCCTGGATGGTTCACTGTTATTGTCGGTTCCAGAGGACTCTACCATCGGATCGTAATCAACCAAAAAAATAAAATAAAAAAACCCCTAACGGAATCAAAGTGTGGTTGTGTTAATAGTAGTATTAGTAATCGTTTTAGTAGTAGTAGTATCAGCGTTCGTAATAGTAGTATTAGTAGTAGTAATAATGGTAGAAGCTACAGCAGTAGTAGTAGACATGATGGTTTAGGCACCTACTGTGTTAATAACAATAGAAGTAATAGTAGTTTTACATTGGAACTTATACTAAATTATCCTGCATTTATTTTTCATAAAGAGAATACGTTGAAAATATAATATATAAGATACACGCACGTAAAATAATGGAAATAAGGTCCCATATTAGATTCTACGTGTTGGGATATGTTGTATTTGGGAAAATAAATAATAATAATAATGAAGGGGCCAGGAGTGAATACGTAATAGTATAACAAAATCCTCAGAGAAACCGTCGTAGACCCTTGCAACCCATCCCTTTCCAAGTTGTCTCTAAGACTAGTAGGATAGCAGTAACGTTCGATCCCCGTCCGGTGATCCAGATTTAGGTTTTACATGGTTTAACCAAATCACTCCATGAGAATGCAAGGATGCTTCCTTCAAAAGCCATGGCCGAATTCCTTCCAGTTTCTTGTCCCCAAAATCATCCCGCTTCTAATGGCCTAGACTGCGACGAGGCGTAAGCCAGTAACGTTCGAGTTTGATATTTGGTAGGATGTAAATTCAAATACCTGTCGGGCCACCATGATTTAGGTTTTCCACGGATTTCCCAAATCCCTCCATACGAATTCTGAGATCGTGGAATTCCTCCTATATACTTGTCCCTAAACCTCTACGCCTTTAACCCGGGATCACTCGCGCCTATTGTTTTCGCGCGATAACTCCCGTGTTAGATTTTTTCTAACAAAGATATTTTTTTACGTTTTTGGCTGTAGGTCCCATACAGAGATACAATCAGCAAGTAAATTACTTCTTTATTATTACCGACACATTATAACTACATATAAACATTAAATTACACATACATCTTGCCTTAGTTTTAAATTGGAATTTTTTGCTTCCCCTTTTACACCTGGAAGCTGTGTCACAATATTCTGACGAGCTGTTTTTGATGGAGGAGCTTTGTGCTTGAACCATTGTTTACCCATCCATACCTAGATACATATCACGATTTGCAGAAGACAGGGCTACAGCAGACGCAGTTTCCGAATCGCAGCCAGACTGATCTGTTGCTGTCTCTATCTCTTCATGTTCAGACTGTGCATTGGTATCTGAAGACAAGCCTTCTATGTAGATATATTCGTCCAGCAGTTCATCTAGCCACATCAATATCTTTTCGTTTGACATGATGTTTTCCTGTAAAATTTTATATATTTTCACATCTGACACTGTATGTCATGTATTTGGTGCACACAACTGCTTCATTCAATATATAAAATACAATAAGTATACCTATTTTTTTCTATAAACCACGTAATACGGGCAGAATACGTCCAGGATAAGAAATTAACCTAATCGCACGTCACTAGCACAGAGAAACAGACTAAAAGAGAAGCAAGGTGGTGTTTCACGAATGCACAAGGTATTGTTTCGCGAGAACTCCCGTGTGAGAAATAATCTAACAATGCACACCGCTTCAAACAAAGCCGCTTCCAGCAGGCTTCACTTGTAATTGGAGCGACGAAACACACGTGGAATGAAGGTAGAGATGTCAAAGAAAGCATTTCTAGTTCAACACTTCAATATCTTTGAAATATATTGTAATACTTCAGTAAAATCATCAATGTTTGATTTTTTCTCACGCGCGAGTGATCCCGAGTTAATAACCTCTGGGCCATTATAACCTCTACGTCGTATAACAAGAAGCAAGAAAACAGTCATTATGACGCTTTATCATATAGAAGACAGTTTCCGTATTTTTTTCTCCGATTCTGCCACCAAGGACCATGGGAATCGTGTGAGAGGGAGGCGGGGAAACTGAGTTCCTGTGTGAATTCTAACCGGAACTGTTGCGACCAGCGTACATAATCTGTTGGAGATAAGTCTTTAGTTATCATCTGTCTGTGAAACGTGTAACTTTTAGTGTTTTGTATGGTAAGTGTATTTCATCTTAGTGAGATGTGTAATTTTACGTGGTGGAGATTGGGGGTCGTCCCGGTATTCCGTAATCACGACAGCGGATACGAGGGGGCTTTGACTCCAGTAGTTCCTCGATCCAGTGTGCACCGTCTCACTGTACTCATCCACCTGACGAGTTTCCGTATGATTTTAAAAGTTTCAGCTACTTGTTTATACCACTCTTGTCAATGCATAGTTATATCAACTTAATGGAGAAGGGATTATGTTGTTAGGATATATACCCATTAAGAGCCCTCCAGCTCTCTTATTGGCTGTCTCACCTTGGAAAGTTACACATCGGCTGAACGTCATCAGTATAGCATTGCTTGAAAGACGAATCAGATTCCTAAGAGTATGTTTGGGGATAATATGAGCTCTCGGAATGCTACAGGGAGTCACAGTTTTATACTTAACACAACCTCATAAGATTCGGCCAACGCATGTATTAAATAAATTGACGAATTAAGGGGATATGTCCACAGTTATATCTTAATAATTTGCTGGGAAGAAATACGTTATGAGGCTTGTTAAAAAAATATTTATTTGAGATTATCGATTAAATAAAGCGTAATTGAAGTCATTGAGATCTACATAGTAGAATTAATTGTTTATCAAAAAAAGACAGTGATCCTAAGAGTTTTTAGAACAAAAATAAAAAGCATTGTATTGAACGTCAGGTTGTCCTTAAACTAGCTAATTATTTTTTTTCGTTCTGTGTTGATCTCAAACTCCAAGAACGAGTAATGAATATGTAAACGGTACTAGTCTCTAATAGAGTAGTTACTGCGTAGTGGGTGCACATACCCTAAGGCCCCGTAGGTTGTACCAATTTTGGTTATGTTTGGTAATAAAAATGTAATAAACGTTGAATCTTCCTTTGGTATAACTTTAAATAAATAAATTTTTGCCAACATACGAACTAGTAGCAGATTGTAGATTTGCTGCACAATTTATCACTTTCTTGGCCGTAAACTTCAGTTCAAAAATGAGTTACGGAATGTCCTAGCGTAGTTCGCACAAAAACAAAAGATTTTTTTTCCATATGACAAGTTCACGATAAACGCCAGCAAAAATAGTGTATGGACGAGTAATTGAAACGTACAAGACGGGTGCTTCTAGCAGTGAACGATAAGGTCACTGTATTAAGTAGATTATTTCGTAGACTCAAGACATCCTTTTGGATATAAAATTAACATAATTGTTTATAAATCAAGTGAAATTAAAAAAATGTCTTACCAAAAACAATTTTCTTAAAAGTCTTCACTAGCAAATCGCTTTGAACGTTTTCACATTTGTTGATTACGAAGAAAATTGAAGGTGGGACAGATCGGAAACGAGTTTTGCAGTCATTTCTCCCCAGATATACAGTTTAATAAACAATATTTGTATTTTTCATGCCTTTCCAAGAAATACCGCACTCGATGTGGTTCCTGAAAAAATCTTCGTTTTTAGGCTAGAGAGTAACCTTAATTTGATGAGTATTTATTCACGGATGTTCTTTTTGGTCACTAAAACATGTAATAATTATATTAATTTCGACTCTATCCGTGCAAAGGTGGTTGAATTCCTTGAGATGCTAACTGTCATTCGGAAATGAAATTGTGTGGGTTTAGTTTTTAGTCTTGACTATATTGTACCAAAAAGTGAACCTAGAGCAGGAATTTTGAGTTTTAAATGAATACTTCTCCTCTAAATGCATAGGTGCGTGCTAATACAAAGACAAAATACATACTAGCTGATACCCGCGACTTCGCACGCGTGGATTAAGAATTTCTTTGCCAGAATTGAATATAGAAAGTTTTTGGTAGCGAAGGATTGGTCCCAAATAACACCGAGTTGGCATAAGCCACCCCTATATCATTCTACCATCAAACCTGTCTCTTGAAGAGAACCAATTTCCAACATATTTTAAAACAGAAAAACAAACGAAGGTGAGGGTATGTGGGCTGGGGGGGGGGGGGGAGGGGGAGATGGGGCGAGGGTATTGATTAAGGACAGCTTTATTTCAGCTTGGTCTTTTCTTCTTCTTCAGCATGAGCATTCGATTATTGGGTTCTAATAACTTAAGCTCGAAAGGCATGTCAAAAAAGAAAGCAAAATAAACTGGTGTCAGACACATTTAAACAGACACAAAGTAATAGTACAGAGAAAATCGACATCTATACTAAATAATACGTATTTTCTCTAAACCAAATTTATTAATAAATTATGCCCTAACATAATGCGCAAGAAGCACACTTTGAGCAACCGACGTAACATACAGACTAACGCACACAAATCCCGCTCTCTGTCACCATCCGATAAATTCTCAAAATTTCGTGACTACAACTGTTAATCATACAGAAAAAAATGTCCTGTATCCTCCCTACAGATTTTATTGTTAAATTCCGTCAAAATCGGTATAGGCATTTAGTTGTCAAAACTTAACAAAAGACAGATATATAGTTCCGCATTTATAGTATTACTACTGCAGATCACACACACACACAACGACTGCGAATCACCCCTGAGAGATCAATATATCATAAAAAAGGGTACACCCACAGCATTTCAATACTACCTACGATTTGCCTTGCATTGTACTCCTAACTTTGTGATATCTACAGTTTAACATTCAATAACCGACGGCTAATGCGTGACTCCTACGATCAAAAACAATTTTTTACAATATTGGCCTCCACGGAGATTTGAATCGGAGAAAACGTCTCAAAGATTAGTAAGTAAGCGGTTTATCCACTGAGGTACCTGACCGCTACCCGGAAAAACAGTAAAGAGACCTCCATACCATGTGCGTCTGTCTATCATCGTTCAGTAATTTTTCGAACTTATAAGACAACATGTATTATTTATACAGATAATTTTTCAACCTAATGTAGTCAGTACTTTTCTCCTCCTTGTTTCAAAATATAATTGTGTAAAGATTCATCGAGATCGGATGAAAACTGTGGTTTTGTATGAAGAATAAACAAACAAACAAATATACATACATTGATCTTTATATATATTGATACATAGATTACTGCAGATCACACACACGCTGACTGCAAATCACGCGTGAGGGATCAATATAACGTAAAAAACTGTACACCTACAGCATTGCAAGACTACCTACGATTTGCCTGACATTGCACCCCTAAATTTGTGATATCTAGAGTTAAACAATCAATCCGAATAACCGACGGTCAAGGCGTGATTCTTACGATCAAAAACAATTTTTAATAATTTTTCCCTCCACGGAGATTTGATCCGGAGACCACGATCCACACATCAGTAAGCAAGTGCTTTGACCACTGAGCTATCTGACCGCTGCATCGAAAGGTAGTACAGAGACCTAGACATCCAACGCGTCTGTCTATCGCCGTTCAGTAATACATCGAAATTATAAGATAACATGTATTATTTTTCATCCAAATGTAGACATTATTTTTCTCCTTGTTTCAATGGATAAGTGTGCAAAGTTTCATCGAGATCGGATGAAAACTGTGGATTTAAGAAAAAACAAACAAACAAACATTCATCTTTACATATATCGATTTCCAGTTCTACTAGAAATTAATATGTTTTATGGGGCCGCGTCAGTGAGCAAACTTAAAAACGAGATTAATGCCATAGAGAATACGTTATAAGTACTTTATCTTTTTTCAAACAACAGCACAAAAAATATAAAAATTGAAAAGATGTCTAGTACTTCATAAGTTCAGCATTCATTAATATCTACTATGTAACTTTGTGGGAACGGTTCATTGATACAGCGTCAGTTATATTGGCTAAAATTGTAGTTATTTCAACCGTTAAGGAACTACCTTTACAGCCTACTACACAGGTACGTGGCTGGTAACGACACGTTATTAGCCTTCATTCGTTAAGCTGGGCCGCGGGCTAAACACACGGTCTTCTGAGGCGCAGCGAAGCGGTTAATTGATATTAAGGCGAACTGGCGAACAGAGTTGGAAGACAAAGGGCTGCCAACTTTGCACACGAGGTTTGGAACAATACGGTTAACCAGCTCGACGAGACAGGAACTCTGCTTAACAGGGCAGAAAACACTTTTCCGAGCACACCTACTCACATTGTCAGGTATTGTCTGACAGCGAAGATAAAGAAGCTTCAGAACTGAAGGCACAAATGCTTCAGTATGGCTGTTAGTACTGCAATTTAAAGCAGCTATTATCTGATTCTATACCATTTGGAGTGCCTTCGGAAGACTAAGAGTGAATATACTCTCTTAGTTAAAATATATAAACGAAATATTTCTTTATTTTTCCTCAATTCGTAGTCCATTTATGTAAAGCAAAACTTAAATAAATATGCCTTTTAAACACATTAATTGAAATAACATGAAATCTCATCTAATTTAGAGTAATAAAAGAATGGAAAAGATGAGTTTAGTATAATGATGATATTTGTCTCAAATTTTTCTTTTTCGTAATACATAGTTTGATATGTTTTATACAATTATGAATCTCCAAAATAGTACTACTATGTATGTAGTAAGCATAAACAAACAGAGAAGTTGCGCAATAGATGCTTCTCGCCTTAACATTCAACCCACCTTCCTGTATGACATTAGTGTTAAAGCGTACAATTTGCTGATACAAATTACGAAAAAGGTGTGTGAGGAAGATTGTGCAAGAAACAGTAATTACAGTAATTGATATTACAGATTTAGTAGATGTAAAATAATAACAAACCTGATTCTTTTGTTATTTCACAGATACAATTGAAATTTAACATTAACAAATGTCAGATATAATAACACAATCACATATGAGTATACGAATACCGCCAGAGTGAACGGTTAGTTCGCATTGTAACCTTGTAGCAACTAACGTTTACGATTTGTGTAGACGATAATCCCAATAACTGTTTTTTAAACTTCTCAATACGTTGCAGACAGCACCTAATATTTGTTCCGTTTGTAACTGGCTTGTGATTTCAACAAAATTTCTTCGCGAAGTAACACGCTGCATCATGTCGATATTAATGTAAATATGTCGGCATCATCCTGGCACCGTCTTCAGGTGAAAGTCTTGTAAACAGTTAACGTCACACTATACACTAAGTAAGTCATGCTCGTTGGGACATGCTAGCTGCTGTTGTCACTGCGGTTATCGGACCTCGAAATGATCTGATAATAATGATGTTCTGTTCGGTGTTAATTTATATACAACCCTAAAAATTCAGTTGTTACAGCCAGATATACACCGATATTCTTGTTCTACTTCCGCTCGCATCCTCGACACTGCTCGTCCTCTCTGATGAATTTCCTGTACAATATTCCCTTTCTCCGATTATCCCAAGAAGGAAGTGCTCTTCTTCCAAACTATTTATTCGGCCTTCGATTTGGTACTGTATTAAGTTCTACAAAAATACAATGAAATTAGCTGCTTAAAGGATCCATGAACAAACGCAATTACTAAACCATGTCAATATATTTCCCCTAGTTTCAAGATTCTTAATATCACTAAAGCCTATATTAAACAGTGGGAACAGCATAACAAGTCCAAACTCGGCCAAACTGGTGATCTCTTCACAAAATATCTAATAATTCTAAATCATTCAATGAAGAATCGTCTATTACGCAGCAATGTTATCATTAGAACACTATGCAAATTTAACATCCAAAGTCCTTTGGGGTGTTGAACCTTACCATGATTATGATGTCTGCTAGAAAATCATAGGGTATTTAAGGCTTCCGAAGTATTTGATTGTACTACAACCTCTTTTTAATTTTGTTTCCTTAATGTTGCTGGGTGTTTAAAAGTATAGCTGCATTCTCAGTGTACATGGCATAAATAAAAAGTTATCATTGTTGTATCAGTGAGGAGTTGTATTTTATTTAGAAGAAACACATTGACGACCGGTATCAAAATTAATACAGCTCATATTCATATTGTTGATGGAGCTAAATAGAAATGCTTGTAAACGGTAAATTTAGATATAAATATAAGCTGGGAATTTATTTAAGAGAACTTGTAAATAAAATTGTATGGTCTTGCATCCTGGGAACTGAGTTCTGACTTGTCGTCATTTCCGCCTCTGTCGTTACTGCACCTACAATATAACGTGTAATCCGAGCCACCTTAGTTCTGAAAATATTTATGGGCGATATGTTTCTTTTAGATTTTCGAGCTGACCAGTTCCATATGGATTATATGAATTTTTAATTGTACTGTATTTGCTTGACACAAACACAGAATTATATGGGAAAACGAAGAGTTACGCTCAGCTGAACAGCGTGCCACATGATACAGCTGACTTAGGCCGAGGTAACACAGAGCGAGCCAGCGTGTGAGCTGGTCTAGTCAGTTACTGCAGTGCAGCTACTCGCACCGTGTGACCGCATCGTACGAGTTAGGGCCTTATTACGCTAGGCGGCCAGAAACTGGCGGCCGACTGGCTGCCGTGCCCCGCGACCACGTGGACAGCTACTGGCTGCGCAGAGTCGTGACGGGGCATTGTATCATACCCAGCTTATTACACTAGGCCGCCAGCCGCCGCAGCCAGTCTCGCCACCACTCGTTTTGGCCACCACGTGTTCATTCTACTGTTCATTAGTGACGAGATAACATGTCTGATAACAAGTATACACATAGGCTCCTTCTTGAACTTTTAATGAAAAGGCGAAGGGAGAGAAAGATGCATGTACACCCTATTTTATCGTTAAGGGAATCTAAGGGGTTGTATTATAATCTATTTGATTAATTGTGTTCAGACGACTGCAAGTTTTTTAACTACTTAAGAAGGTCTACAACTACAGACTCAGCAGAGCACGCAGGAATATAGAGTTTACGTTTGGAATCTTGGCCAATAAATTGAGAATTATTCATCGACCATTGAATGTTGACCTTCTTTTGTGCGAATCCATGATACGAGTGTGCTGTGTTTTACATAACTTTGTCAGAGAACGTGATGGTTTCAAAATTGAAGATACCTTGTCCGTCGAAGGTTTATATGATTTGAGTGAAGACTGTCAACCACTAACAAAAAAAAAAAAAAAAAAAAAAAAAAAGCAATACACCTCAGAGACAGGTTTTGTGATGATTTTGTCAGTGAAACAGGAGCGTTACCTAGGCAAATGGACAAAATCTAAATAAATGAACTCAATAGCACAACTGCTGAAGCAAAAACATGTACTATTTAGGTTAGTGGATATAGACTACTTTTTTTTTTTTTTTTTAAATTTTGTAGCGTTTCATGTAAAACCATGTGAATGTTAGTCAAAAACATTAAACTGTCACTATTTTTTAAAAACATTAACCATCTTTTTACTAATTTTTAAATTGTCAACATACAAAATAAAAATTATTTCTGTACTTGTTATACTTAAACTGCAGTTTTTTATTTGAAAGCCACAATCATATAGACAGATGAAGCAAAGCCATCACAAAAATTGACAGTTCTACCGTAGTTAGAACTTGATATATTAAAACTTCGACTTTAGCAAAGAATAATATAATTTTTAATTACTTACTGAGGTTATTCCTCTCAGTCAAGGACCACTGGTCCAAATACGATAGGAAGGTGTGTACAAATAATTTAATCCCAAGCATTCAATTTTACTTGCTTATTACTGTAAGCTTCAGAACTGGCATCCTAAGTTGCTGATTGTTATTCAATTTCACGAATGAAATCTTCAGTATTCACTTTTGTGTCCAATAACTTCTGGCACTCATTCATGGCTGCTTCTTGCTTTTCCCTTTTGTATTCTCTACACTCATTTCCACAGTGACATTGTGTAGTTCAGTATGTCTGTACTTCACTGGACATACTCAGCTACACAGTTCGCGTACAATGCGAGGAAGTGTGAGAATGGAAACAACGAGTGGCTGGCTGGTTGCACCACCAGTTTCCTGCACGCGTCGCCAACAGAGTTGTCAGTGGCGCGGCCTAGTGTAATAAGGCCCTTACTGTCACGTGCGAGTCGGTCAGTAGCACGCAGGCGAGTTACTACGACATTTTTTGATTTTACTCGCCTCTAGCCTTCCCCCACCACGCCACCAGCAGCAGTACGCATGCGACTCGGACGTCAAATTGCACGATTTTTGCGAAATGACAGTAGCTTGTAAGCCCGGGACCACTCCAGGTGCATTATTCGTTGCTGCACGTGTTTTTGTTTTTCCGCCATTTTTTTGTTTTTGACCACCAGTAGTGGTTAACAACAAAAAATGGCGGATAGATGGACTTCCGAACATAATAAAATGTTTGTGGAGCTTTACAAAGACCAAACAATCTTATGGAATTGTTTGGATCCTAATTATAAGAACAGAGATTTGCGTAAAGCCTCGCTTGAAGACATTCGCGTGGAATTGGGTTTATATAATAAACTAAGTATTGTAGTATTGTATTAGACTGTAAGGTTCATTTCTAATACATCAAAATATGGTAGCAAATGAGTTGTGAATTTGGTTAGAATTATACTTTAATATAATCTTTTAGACTTTCATTTATAGTATCATACACTTCTGGTATTATTTTAATTATGGATGTTTTTGAAATTCTGAAAAATATCGACAACAATCTGTACGATATTCCAGAAGAAAGGTACAACAGGGTTATCTCCAACTTCACTCTTGCAGGTATAGCATCCCTCATGTGTGTATCTTGACGTTGAATTATTGGAGCAACTAAATTTAAGAGTATTTCTACTTGTGTAGGTGTCACTCTCATAACTGCTTTAGATTCTAGGGGATCTTCATTATACAGTTCTTTAAACATTGTCTGCGCTGCCTCTTTCCTTTGTATCCAGTTTCTGGCCCATATCGTTCTGTTTCAGCACTTTCAACTCGAAGTATTTCACTGCAAAGTATTTTTGTAACCGCTTTTATTGCGGTATGAACTGTGATCAGTCATGTATTTTGGAACAATATTGCACGAGACCTATGAATTGCTACCGAAAAGATGCGACTACACACGTGCAGTAGCTGTCTACTTTCACCCCAGCAGCTCGCACTTGTGTGACCGGGCTACTGTCATGCGAGTACACAGAGGCAGTAGCTGTCCAGTGTCAGGTCAGCAACTCGTACTGTGTAACCTCGGCATTAGATACTGGACACTGTAGGCGCCGCCTGCTGCTGAGTGAAGGTCACGCCCTTTTCCTGCTCTGCGTCCTGCCAATTAATCTGAGGTATTCGATAAATCATTCAGCTCATTAACCCGCAGGCTGACGGGAGGGCAGCTTCTGTGAGCCCATCGGCACGGGTGGTAAGGTCACGGCTCCATACACCAAGCGCGTCCCCTTTCACGAAATGTACTATAGCAATCTCACTGTTTATTGTTCAGTTCAATAATATAATAATTCTGGACTTTCTACACAAATCACATATTACACAAAATTTGTCAACTCGTATAAATGCAAATATTTCTAATTTGTATCTTTTAGTTTGAGCAGGCGATTGAGATACCATGCATATGATGAAACAAGCCTAAGTAACTTTATCGATATTTATAACGTTACGGTGGTCTATCTGCGAGGTTGTGTCCCATTATGACGCTGCTTGATCTCAAATACTACTAATCAGCATTTCATACATTACGTTTTAGCTGAAGCATTCCAATATTATACCTACGGCAGATTTAAAATTGCTGTTTGTGAATTTCGACTTACTATAAAGGCAGATAACAAACATTCTTTCATGAAGAAGCATTTGAGAACATATGCTAATACAAGGCAGTACACCCCTCTACGCTTTTCTCGGAGTCATTCCGGGCATATTTATACCTTTATCTGCTCCCAAAAATGAATCGCTTTATTATATTCCTCAGATTTTCATTACAGACAGAGCTTAAAAAGGTTAACTATTATAATAAAGTTTTCTTCGTTCCTCTCCTTACTTTGAATTTACGGATATTCAGAGTTTTTTTTTAGCGACTACGGTATTCGGTCATCATAATTCCATAGTACTTCCCATGGTCCTAGAAACAATTGAGATGTTGACACGATTGATTCCCTGAAGTATCTGGGGATGAAGCAACATCAAATGGGAATTGAACATAACTTCCGTCGTAGGCAAAGCTAATTCTAAATTGCGATTCATAGGTCGTATTTTGAGGAATTGTAATTCTCATATAAAGGAGGTAGCGTATAAGTCACTAGTGGATTACTGGATTACTGTTGTGGTGTTTGGGATCCGTATCGAAAGGGCATGATTGACTCAGTAGAGAGGGTGCAGCTTCGAGAAATAAAATGCCGCAATGATTTTTTTTTATGTATTCCTTCTTTCCTCGTGCTATTCGGGATTGGAATGCGCAGGAATATGATTGGTGCTTAGCACCCTCTGCCACCCACAATGTTTGTGATTTGCAGAGTATGGATGTAGATGTAGATTGGTGAGTAACACCTTGAATTTTACTTTGTTCCTATGCTTAGTCTGGAAGTGACTTGGAATTTACTTATGGTGCAAGTTAAATCTATGGCAGTTGGCTTAGCCCACACAGGCCGCACAACTATTCTTTCCATAGAGAATGGGCATTGTGTTAACACAAAGTATAGTTAAGTATTGAAATGTCCTTATTCACTGAATTTCAAGTGGAATTGTTACATCTGGGCGACGACTTAGAATAAGGAATCAAAATGATCCCCCATAAACAATCACAATAAAAAAAAATGCCAAGTCTCGTGCTTTTGCAATGACAAATAGTTATAAGACACAATCAACATGCTACAGCGTGTATTCACTTTCTGAAACAGAATTGTTTCTATGGGTGTTGTGGTGTGGATAACTGACTGAAATAAAAAAAAAAGTCTGGTGACTTGGCCATTATACATGCTTTTATAAAACGATAAAGTAAAACTTCTAGGTATATATCTTGATCGAGTTACTTTAGCAGTACTACAGAAATATAAAGCACAGATTTCTCTTGTACCTTTTCCAGGTTTCACAAGTCTTACTTACAATGAATCATACATATAATTTGTTTTATTTTTTTTCTTTAATTTCAAATCAATTATTAATAATACTGAGAAAAACCATTCTGTCTCAGAAAATAGAGTACATACTGTAGTGTGTTGAGTTGGCTCAGAACAAGATTTAATAACTTTTTGTCACTGCCGACGTACGAGACTATATTTAATTTTTTTACAAGGATTTGTGAGTCAGTTTCTTAGACTGTTCTCTTGAGATTCTTCGTCTCCTCCCATACTCTGTGGCGCTGTGTCAGTGGCTGATGTTTACACCTCGCCTGACCGGACGCCTGTAATCGTGTTTGCCGAGGCTGTTGTGTTTTACGGTTCTGCCAGCAAGCCCCAGGTATCTACCTCCCAGCACCTCCTAATCACCTAATGGATGGCGATTAAATTTAATCCTGCAGTGTACACGAGATAGTGGAGGCTTTCCGGGCCCGGCAGACTTGCATCGGAAGCGTTTTGCTTTCCTTCATTTGCAGTGAGGTTAACCACAAAGCAGCTGATTATAACCATACGGTTGAGAGGAATTTTGGAGGTCTTACTGGAAAATCTATGCACATATAGAGGATTTCTGGTGCGACAGCTAATTTTGTTAGACTTAAGGTGAGAGAAAACTTGAACTTCTATAAACACTGAGATATAGCCTAATAGATGTTTATTCACAATTTGTACTTTTAGACTCCCGTTATTTTTATGAAACTTTAATAATCCTGTTTTCTGTTGTGTGTTAAAGTTTGAAACTGATTTTTAAAGGCGGTTGTAAACTAAAATACTTGACAAAATATTTATTTCAATATTCTAAGTACTAATTTCAATCCATGGAGCAATCTTAATTCACGATATACTTGTCACAAAAATTTAAAGCTAGCCGTGAAATTTTTTTTTATTTTTTCTCAGTCGTCGGTTTTTTGATAACTTTGCACCATTACTTACTGAGCGACTGATCAAAATACTACCTCAGTGAATGTCTTATAGCCAAGGCCCTCTATAATTTGGCAGATAAATTCTCCATTTTTTTTTTTTTTTTTTTTTGACGGCTTAATGTCTCTTAACAGCGAGGTCTTTAGAGACGGGGAAAGGATGGGGGGGGGGGGGGGCAAGGAACGTGAAGGAAGGAATTCGGTCATGGCATTTTGAAGAAAGCTTCCCGGCATTTGCCTGGAGTGATTTGGGAAACCATGGAAAACCCAAATCTGGATGCCCGGACGGAGATTCGAACCGCCGTCCTCCCGAATGCGAGGCCAGAACGATATTCTCCATACGATCTAACTATACACTTGACGCCTTCCAGTAGGTTTTTTTATTATTATTATTATTATTTTTTTTACGCCTTGTCGAGGTCATTGTAGGCGGGAAATGACTGGGATCAATGAGCAGGAAGGAAGTCGGCTATGGACTTTTGATGGAACCATCCTGGAATTAGGCCGGTTGGTCCCGGTATTAAAGGGACTATTATTCGAGTAAAAGAACCCATTCCGTGAATTATTCCCAGAACGTTCTTCTTAATACTTCATATTTTGCCTTTTTGGCCATTAGTAAAATGTTCATTATTTTAATAAAATTTTCTTATGCATTGAATACACCCGAAAACTTCTTTTTTTTTGTCTCTGGCTTTACGCGTCGTCGAAGTCGAGGCCATTAGAGGTGGTAAAGAACTGGGAGCAAGTAAAGATAAAGAATTCGACCATGACCTTTTGAAAGAAGCATCCCGGCATTCGCCTGAAGTGATTTGTGGGAACCATGAAAAACCCTAATTTGGATGTCCGGACGGGGATTCGAACCCGCGTCCTCCCCAGTGCTAGGCCCAAGCGTTACCACTCACCAACTAAGCTCGGTACCCGAAGCTACTGCAACCTGTGATGAAAGCGAATGATTCATCCTATGCTATTCCGTTCGTTCATTTCCATTTTTCTCTATTATTTCTGTGATACACAGCATACATTCCACTATTTCTTAATGACTTTGACCTCCAAAAAAAATTTGTGAGCCACTTTCGCATGTAAAGCGTCCTGTCACGGAAGGCAATTGCAACAGACAATCTTTGGTCTGAACCTTCAAAGCCCGTTAATAACGTTTCCCATTATTTAATTAGATTTCTTCACTAAAAGTCAACTAAGTAATATGAAACCGCTGTTTCTAAATTATGATAATAATTGAAACACGTACCCAGTGCAAATTAAATAGTTTTCTTTCCAAATAATATATTAAATAAATATTGATACCGGTAGTATAAATTCACAAAGGTGTGTTATTATCAAGCATTTTTTCAAAGCTAAAATATTCATTTTCACATAAATATATTAAGAATCTAAATAATTTTGAGGGGAGGAGTGTGACATAATTAGTACTTGCTTCTTGGGTTATGGGGATGAAGATGGTCTTAATTAACAAAGTGACAAAGGTTATTCTCGAGCCCAAATAACTTGATGCATCGTCTCCACGCTATGCGATATGCCAATAACAAGATGAAACAA
Organism: Vandiemenella viatica; assembly: GCA_031002005.1. Taxonomy (NCBI): domain Eukaryota; kingdom Metazoa; phylum Arthropoda; class Insecta; order Orthoptera; family Morabidae; genus Vandiemenella; species Vandiemenella viatica. The sequence goes on along the minus strand of JARYHS010013631.1, from coordinate 4,145,404 downwards.
TGAGAGAAGGTCTGCACTCCTTTATCTGAAGAGGGTTTATATTGGTGACGAGAAAAGGGACGTGCCATCGCCCAGTCAATGGCTGGTATTCTCCTTGATCGGTTGACTTTAGGTGCTAACAACTTAAACACTTGACTGTAATTATTTATTATTGCAACTACAAATGGAGCAAACAAATAGTTAGCCAGCCTTCAGCACAATCCATAAATACCGTTATTTAAACCGTTGTGCGACATATTTATGTTTACTTCCTTTTTTGATGTAATTTTTATTTAAATTGACCACAATTTTTTTTTTTTTTTATTAACTAACAAGTTTTAAGTTTCGTTCGTATTTTCTGAATGTGGGGATTAGTTCATTATCGCAGCAATATACCATAAGTTACATTAAAATCATCGGGAGTATCTCTCTTCACTCTCTTGATCATTACGAATGTCATGGATATTTGACATGTTAATACAAAGGAAATAAGCATTAAACAGCAATTACTCTTTTTTTCCCTTTGCGTTTGAACCGTAGTACTGTTTTTGCTGTACTGTATTTGTTATAGTTTAATTATTTTTAAATATATTCAATTTATTTTCAAGCTACTTTAGTCCAATATTGAATACTATAGCAGCACGAAGTATACCTGTGTGTGCATTCCACGCGAACATTGCATATTTAGGATCGATTGTTTGTCCTTCAGATCTTGAATGATCAATATAAAACATGTAGGATTTATTAATTTTATTGTGCTGATAACGTTATTCTAACAAAAATCTTATCAGTTCTCCACGCGTTTTCTACAGACATTGCAACAGAGTCTTTATTATTATTATTCTGATTCAGTTAGCAAATTCAATATGAAACCCAGAACTAATAATTACTAGTTCTAATACTTCATGGTCCTTGACACCAATAATAATCAGATTAAAAACTTTCAACCCTTTATTTCGATGGTAAGTCTTTTGTAAAGGATTCAAGTTAATTTACGTATACAAAACAGAAATGAATCAGTCTAAAATAAATTTCAGTATTACATTTTTTTATCTCAAGTCCAATTTGATAACAGCATAAATTTTCGTTTTCTACTTTCATAGAAGTGGTGTCGAACATGAAAATCTCCCCCATCACACCGTGGACGGCCCATTTTGCTGCGAGTTCCTTTTCTCCCTGAATAAGAGCAGAATAAACACAGGCGCGAGTATTCCATTAAAAGTAACTCGCGAGGGGAGTGGCTGAGGCACCCCAGGGCCAGCTAAAACTGACTTCTCCACTCGCTGTGTTATACTTCCACTTGTGTAGTAACAAGGGAGTGAAAGTATACTTTGTCTGATTCTAGATTTACATACTGGTCTTCCGAAATCAGTAAACGTATTGCCATAGACTAAGAATAGTTATATGGTGGGGCTCTGAAGTTTTATATGGACGACCATAGAATATTAAAATAAAGAGTTAAAACGTTATCATATTTCAGCAAATGGAAAGTATTTCTCTGGAAGCGTTTTAAAAGTAGTATCAGTATGCTATAATAATGTTAGCTGAGATTTTCTAGAGGTTACTTAATAGTTCACAGGATGAAAATTTCATGTATATACATTAGAAGATAGTTTAAACTAGACGGCAGAATGTTATCATTTATGGGAAGCAGAGATGGCGCAAAATTGTCCAAACATGCTAATGTACTAATATAATGGCACCAGTTTCAACCGCAATCTGAAATGTGACGATTATATTGCTTAAACAATACACAAAATATATTTTCTACCGTCAAATAAAAATGAAAGTGAGTAGTGAATACTTACTTTTGCTAGTATTTCTTAGGATGAATGGGATTTGTTTTCTGTGATGGAAAGTACTAATATTGTAAAAACCCGTGTGGCGATAGTGTTTTTACTGTCTTCGCTATCCGCCCCTATCGTAGCCTCTTTAACCAAACCAGAAAATTCTGCCAGGTGTAGGGGACCTACACTTTAACGTGGAATCCGAAACTCGGAACCGTCCTGTCGTACTTCGTATTACACAGCAAACTGTGCCAGAGGTGAAGGACGAATTAAGGGTTTTTGCAAATCACCGACGAGACCGGGATATTAACCGGGACCTTTCGATTTCCAGCCAGACGCCTTAACCACTGAGTCCGCAGAGTGCTCACTAATGCTAATGTTTGCTAATATTTCTCATTAATATCATCTGAATTAATTTATAAAAGAATGGTTATAATACAAAATACAAGTTTGGAATTATGTCAGATTTGAATAATTTGGGTCACTCTTCAACATTATCTACGTTTTTGACACATATCGTATTTTGAATTAGATGGTGTCATAAAACGCAGAAATATTTTGTTGCTTGATTTAATGCGAGCACTCATGTTCCAATCATTGATAAATTAGTTATTTAACATTCCAGATATTTGATTTTATCACGACCTGATTAATTTTTAGTATTGATTGAAGTGTACCGGTTAATTGTACCTTCTATATTCTTCAAAATTTAATATTAGTCAATTATATTTCAATCTAGTTGATTATAGCTGCGGGATCGAGATTACTTTGTGTATCACATAAATAATTGACATACACATTAACAAGTCACAGATCTATTATTTTGACTATGTAAGATTTCAACGACAATCTTTAACATAAATTATTATCTTAGGTGCGGAGCATAAAGTCTCAGGTCGACTCGGGATTATATAAAATAAACACACACAAATGAAAAATCAATTTAAAAAGATACCGTTTTCTTGTGCCAGTCTTCAATTCAGTTGCCAAATCATATCAGCACAGTCTTGCATATATCAACAATCTTCGAACGTTGGTACTTCAATGAATTGGTCTTGCCGATAGTTTATCCATACTCATCTCTGTAGGTCAGTGACGCTCACCTCTGTTTTTTTTTCTCAGAGTCAATAAAAGAGTTTTATATATCTTTTTCTTTTCCACAAACATCAGACCAAAATAGGATGTATAATAATGGTACACTACAATATCAACGCTGCTATGGAGAGAACACTTTATTTAAAATCAACCATGACATATGCATGTCTAAATAAATAAGTGAACATAGTAACTCTTAGTAAACCTTCACATTTACCAATATCTCCTTAAATTGTCTTGATATTTTTTGTACTTTATATCGTGTTCAAGACCTATTCCGTTGATAACAATTTTTCTTTTCTCATACAGCGATACTTCTGTATTATCTAATTAAGGATTTGAGCAAGAGATTTTATGAGGAAAGTCAAGGAAGTTCAATAAACCTCTACATTTTTAAACACCAGTATTAATCATTGAAATTGTCGATCGCATTGATTGTTACATACAGTTTACGAGGAGAGAGCAGCCGAAGTTTTACCACAGCGATGCAACGACGCCTAACGTGCCAACGCCACGCTACCCGCACGGCAGCTGATACTTGTTGATGACGTCAGAGCGCCTGCTGTTTCTTATGCAGCAGCTCTAGCTCGGCTGGGCTGGGAAGCAGGCAGCCGTAATTTGGGGGCCGGCAATGCGCAGACAGCTAGCCCGGGATGAGCGCTAACTACTGAGCCGGGGAGAGCGTTTCCTGAATGACAAACAGCTGCCGCCCACAGGCCTGGGAATCGCTCGTCTGCGCACAGCACACGAACGAGTCTGCCAGGTCTCTGAAACTGGAGAAAAACTTTTACTCGCATTGAGAAAGTACTAACAAAACTTCAGGGTCTTTCTGAATGCCTTCATTTTCATAATTTTATACAGAGGACACCCAGTAGGCTAGGTTTTATACTTATTCATATTTCTTCTGGATTTTACACTTGTTAATAATACCTAAATGAAATTAGCAATAATAATAATCACCCTTGTGACGGCGTATCTAAATCGCTGCGGTATACGCCCCTATCGTAGCCATCTAACCTAACACATTAGTCCTACCTGGTACAAAGGACCTATAGTTTGACATGAATCCGAACCACGCAACCGTTCTGGCGTAATTCACATTACACATTTGACTGTTCCAGGGTGACTGTCGGGTTAAGGCCTTTGAAAATCCAAGCAGGGACGGGGATTCGAACCGGAGACTATTCAATCTCCATTTAGGTGCCGTAACTAGTGAGCCATCACACTGCTTTTTCAATTTTTATTACAAAGAATTTCTCCAATGACGTTAACGGTTAATCATAGTCGTAGTACACTATGCAATTATTCACACCGCAATACGGTTAAATATCATGCGTGAATTGTACACTCATCATCTTAAGCCGAAAGCTTCTCGAACGGGAAACTTCGGATTCTTGAATTATTGTCTCTTAGCCGTTTTAGTGCCATCCATTCAAGCCGCCAAATGGTAACAGGACGCGTTTCAACTAATTTGTGCGCTTACTAATATATCTTGAAATATTTATATACTTCAACATATTATTATCAGCTGAAATTTTTCATCACATGTCATTTAAGCCATTAGAACCATAAAAATCTAATGTTGTAAGCATCCTGTTAACGTCTTGTTTGTATCAAATTAGTTGACTTAATATGAAGTAACTATCACCGGATATCTAATTTCTTCATAAGTTAGAAACTGTGAATACCTTGTGTTTTAATATCGACTACCGATCCCAGTGGGAGAGTGGTCGCGTTCGGGCAACGCGCTGAGTATCAGTCATAGGGTTTCCTATGATTGGACGATTGTTAGTGAGGTTAGTACCAGTTATACGAGAGGTAGCGAAGCCAACTGTATGAGAAATCGTTCTTGGGAAGAAAAGACTCCTATACAGGCGCTTAATTCGGTTTCTAATGAGATAATTACCATTTGCAATATCTTCGCTCTCTAGTTTGAGAGATGTACCATACAATAAAACTTTTAGAGAATTACGCGCAATAATAGTTGCGAGCCTAAAAACTTTTGATGAACAAAGGTTGACTACTGACAATATTATAATGGGTATGATGATACAAAGACAACAGTGGCTTCATTTAATTCATGCCTTGTATTTATAATTTTTCTTTACAATTGGATTATTTAAAGCCCAACTTATTTCGGTTTCTCGCACTCCTATAACAAATACAGTACATTACTTATTTTTGTTAATGAGATCACCTAAAACTAAGATTTTCATCTGTCAAATTGATAATTGCAAATTATAACTTAACCTCTACTTAATTTTTTAAAAATGTAGTCTGCAAGCTCATTTTATACAGTCAAGTAGAAATTATTTACATCTATGCACTACAAATGATTTTTGAAATTTACCTGCTAGGCATTCACGATACCTGAATATATCTTACACTACGCTCTAAATTCATATCTTTTGTAATACTTCCTGAAAGAAGTATTTTACTACTTCCTTTTCACATTGAATTTCCCAGTAATTCGCATAAAAAGGTGTTTGTTTTCACTTACTGTAATTTTCAAGCGCAGATTTAATGCTTTAATAAAACAAAACGAAACAAAAAACAACCTCCAAATTGATCTTCAGAACAATTTTTTTCAACATCAGAATTACGATCCTATCTAAAAATTTGTTTGTTTTATATCCACTAGAGGTAATAAAAAGGATTAGTTAATTGAGTTGCGCAACGCTTGGAAGTAGACAGGTTTACCACAGTATAAATATAAAAAATAAATAATTCGATACATGTACAGGTATTCAAGTATCTTATAGAGAGTAGGAGTATTACTATTTATTGTGACTTTATATCTCATCGACAAAGGGATGACTGGTTCGGGTATTGGCCGAGAACAGGAAGGCTATCGGTCATGACTTCTGTGAAGTCATCCCAGGTTGATATTAGTATTCACCAGGAATTATTACGAAAATCTGAATGCAAGGACTCGAAACCAAATCTAAGTGCTACTAAATGTTACATCCAAACTAATTTCGGCGCAGGCAATAAAATAAAATTTCACTTATAATTTGACAGTAAGATAAAATAGAGTTATGTTTGTATTACTTTATTTTTCTTACCAAAGGGTTAACTTTGTCATTTGTAACACCAGTCCGCCCAAAAAGGCTCAAAACATAAAAGCACTTGTGGAAGCATATGATTTTATTACTGCTAAAAATATGATCTGTTCACTGGTGTGCAATTAATGAGTAACGTTTTGTAGTGGCCAAATAAAAGATGTACTCATTCACCAAACTCCACGCAAAAAAAAAAAAAAAAAAAAAAAAAAAATCTATTGATAGTTTGTTCTTTTGGAGGAATCTCAACTACCTATCAGGAAAAATAAGAGGAAAACTCAGGTAAGTCTAACAAACAAGCTACAGTTTTTCATCGATAAACAGACAACGAAAGAATTCCACGAACATGTTCTGTTTTGATTTTTAAACTAATCTGGCTGCTTCATAAAATGTTTTAAAGCAGGAAATTAGTAAAACAATATGTTCTTAAACCAAACATTAACATCATGTTTGTAACAAAAATGACACTTGTAAAATCCATGGCGTACCTATTCCGGCGTCTGTAGCAGACGAAGTATTTGGAATCATAACCTGTTTAAATGACGCCTATAACACGTAGATAATATGCAAAATGTGAGGGACGAACTTAAATCCCGCGTTTTTCTCAGTTCTATGCTATGTATGTTATGGAATCTGATTTTAATTCATTTCAGATACAATTACACGCCAACTGATTAACATGTTTCCATTTGTGTTCATATTTCTGATTCAATAACCACTTATCCGTAAAATTAGGTTGTCGTAGATTCGATTTAAATGCTAATGTTCTATCGAGTTGGCTTTATCTTTTTTTTTATACGTAAGTCAATGACCCACGAATTATACAGCACGTTACAACAAAAACCAACATTCGTTGGCTTTGTGTTTTACAGCGACATTCTAGGTAGTTTATTTTTGGTGGGCTGTCGGTTTGAATCTGTCTTTCATTTTTACTTCAGAGTTAAATTCAAGTTAAAAGAAGTTCAGAACAAACAGAATGTCCAGTCACCCACGGATAAATATAGTTCACAGAAATTCGGTAAAATGCTCGTGTTACATCAGTACACCTGAATAAAATATCAGAAAATGCTACCAAATATCAAACAGTATATCGTTAATCTCTTTGCATAAGCTGTTTCCTTTCAAAATTTTTATGCAATATCTTTTTTATCGTTTATTAGAAAGTAACGCTTCGCTATGGTATAATTATTTACCTTTCAAAAGAGATCCCATGTGTTCCTAGTAACATCTAAATCGATTATATACTAGATGGGACACCAGAAAACCTCATAAAAACAAAATCACAGAATACAATTCTTTTACAGCTCTAAATCTATCGTCCACATTACAAATCAGCTTTACAGCTAGAAATACAAGGGATAAAAAAAAGTTTATGCTGAGTTGGAATTGTATTCTGCATGCGTTGGAAGAGGGAGCGCAAAAAATTTTCTGTTCGTTTCACCATGTTTGGAAATTTAACCGCAGTAGGCCTGTAACATTGTACTCTGTGAAGCTTTAACATGCGTCGTGATCTACATGGTTTACCCAGGTCGATTATTGCATAAATCAAACATTACTATCGGTGCTAATGGTGGTGATGTACAGGATTTAAACTTATAATAAAAATATCTTCAAAAGACGTAGTCGCAATACATAAATCCTACACGATAGGAAACATCATCTCACATGGAATCTTGCGATTCCCGTGAAACTTTGTTTGAGTTTTTAATTTGGTCTTCTAATAACCTGACGGTATAGGAAACGTAATAAATTAGGCGCGGTGGAAATTGAGCGCGTAAAGCATATCGCAAATACATTTACCTGAGATTACCAAGACTGGAAAAAGAAACGTGAAGCGAATCCAAAGAAACTGTAGAGACGCCGGCAAAAAAAAAAAAAAAAAAAAAAAAAAATGCGTGCCTAGAGGATACATTCCCAAAAGCGCTCAGCAGTAGAAAAGTTGTATGTACAGCACTTTTGGCGTCGCCTGTAAGCATATTTCTGCGCGTTTATTTTATACCTTTCCTCTTGTATGATACCTGTGCTAATCTTGTCAGTTCCATGTACCCCTAACGACTTATGCTCTCAATTATATCTTTCCGGTGTTCCAATATCAACCCTATACGTGGTCGTCCATTCACATGCCAGAAGATCGTTTACGACCATCTTTACTTATTTCTCCTAATCTATATCTGTATAACTAAAACCGGATTTATTTGTAACAGAAAAACTCAAAAACTACTGCGCATATTTCAATGGGGTTTTCACGGGTTTTGAAGATTAAAATCTCAACTGAATTGTTTGCTCTTATCCTTCGACGTAACATAATGCCGGAGTGGTAAACGAAAATTTGAACGTAGTGTCTGAAACAGCAGAAATACGATGCCTACGTCATACATCGTAAAAAAATAATAGCCATATTAACGCACGTGAGGTTTCCTTTCTTAAATTTTTGTTTTTAGTCTTTAAACACCACAGATGGCCTTATCGAATGCGAAGGGGAAACCACGTGAAGTGAAAAATATGTAAATTAATTTTAATAATGTAATGAAAAATCATTCGATTTCTACTTTGCTTCTTGAGGTTACTATCTAAGGCCATATTACTACAATCTCTGCTGTTTGAAAGTGAAATTATATTCGCTATTGATAGTAAGTAAAGGATATTTGATGTGTTTGAATATGAAAGTGAACCGTTTAAAACCTTTAGTGAAGAACCTTCCGAGAAATTTGTTGCTTTTTGATATTACGATCTCAGGCCGCACAGCTGATGTTTGGAAGTGAAATTAAATTCGCTGTTAATAGTAAGTAATGCATATCTGATGGATTTGAACGTGTAAGTGAATTGTTTAAAACCTTCAGTATTGATATAACAGTATTTTTGTAATTTATTGTTGAGCAATTCTGTCTTTAACACATTTCCTGAAAAAAATAATTGTTTTATGATTACACAAATCGCTACGGTTATTATGATGAAACTTAGTACACATATTTCTGATAGGATGGCTAAAAATTATTACAGGAATAAATCAACCCCATCTCTTTTCTGCTACACCGGGCGTTAGCAGTTTAAACACGTGTAGAAAATAGAGCGACTGACATGAAATTTGATTTAAAAGTGCAAAAAACTGACCTCTGTTATGAACTTCAATATTTACTGTGTGTCTGAATCAACCTAGATCATACCGGGAAACGCCGGGAACTCCGCTAATTGCATATAAATTGGTATTGCAGACAAAGCGTCACCGCAAACACTATAATATAATTGTACTTTTGATCTTGCAGTAACCGGACGGTATAGAAACTGCTTCATTCAGCGTGAGAAGGTTTTTTTCTAACAAAAATAATGCGTGCGGTATTCACTGAGTACGAGACTGCAATAGGTTTTGCTAAGAGAGAAAAGAGAAATAACCCGAATTTGGGGTAGCCTTTGTATGGAAACTGGCGCCAAAGGTTGTTAAACAACTTACAATGAAAGCCAGGAGATACAATCAAAAATTTCGAACTGCTGTCCACGAAGACATTTTAAGAAAATCAATATAAATGATTATGAGACCTGCATTCCGGCACAACATATAAACTGGCGCAAACTACGGTTAAAAAAAGTCCCCCCTTCCTATTATTTTCACATTAATGTCATCATTACAGGGCCGATCTAGAGGTATGTTATCACAACATTCTGCTGGTATTATAAAATTTATTAGGTTTCGGTCTATGAGAAGGAAGAACGACTTTGGCAGATGGTGGGATAGAGTCAAATTCTGGGAGAGGAATATCACGGCGCTGAATAGCTACCCGGCAGGAGAGAAGATTCTGTTCTGAACTGTGATCCTGGCTGTTATACCTGGGTAACTAGTAGCGGCTCGTTGGCGACCTGTACACAGTTGCTCTCAATGTCAACACGCTTCAGCGGCGTACAGATCTCTAGGGTCATAGAAAACGCTGCAGCTTGAACTAACCTGTAGACAGGCATTGATAATAAACTTCTCAGACCCGTCCGCGACCCAGAGATTTCTCACCTGTCCTCAAATGAGTTACCTGAAATGAATAATAACGTTTTCTTTGAGCAACGTCTTATTTGTTGTATTTTTTTGTTTAGTGAAAGAGTTTCAGTTTTGCTTATTAATCTATTCAATGGTTATAAAACGTCTTAAATACGTTTAAAATAAAATATTAATAACCAAGGATCATTCAACGAGTATAATTCCACAAGTCATGTCACATGCGTTTGGTACCTTAATAAATTGGAATCACGATAAAATGACCTTTTAGCAGTATGACGTCCTGTAGTGTATGATCAACAAGTACCATCAGACGAAGGAGGTGATTACAATAGATGTTTCTTACAGTAACCAAATTTTACAAAACGCAAACAACTTATCAAGTATTCCATTGTTATTCTACGTCATATACGACGTGGCATCATTTGTCAAATCTCCATCTTCTTCTAGTATTTTTCAGCCACCGATCCATTTTTCAAGCGATTGATCCTAGTTCCTCTTCTGCTTAGATTTATAATTTGGAGCACTTCTTTTTTTGGAACTCTTGTTCCCTGTATTAAATCTGTCCAGTTCTGATTTTATATTGATCTAGTCTCCGATTTATTCGAAGTATCTTAAGTTATTTCTTAATATGTTCGTGAAATATTTTGTAGTTACTAGTAGAATTATTGAGTTTATGATCTCGTCGTTTCAGTATAAAAGAAAGCACTGTTATAGCTTAGTGATCATAAGTATTTTAATATACTTATAGTTCTGACGACGTTGTATTAACAGAAAATATTATGATAAATCGTTTAACTTTTCTTTTTTGTGTTCGGAACATATATAATCTTAAAATATCTAATACATTAAAAATTTGAAAAAAAAACTGTATTTTCAGTTAATAATCATTCTTTAGAAAAGGGGCAGATTTTAAATATATTACAAATTATATTACTTTAAACGTAGATAGACACGTAAATCTGAGAAAAATTAACAATAAACTGTAAAAATACAAGAATCAGGTATTCAGAATTTTGGCTGTTTCAACGTAATTATGTGGGAATCAATCAAGAAAGATTTTTGTCGTATAAAAGAAATTTTGTAAGAGATGTTTCAAATATGTGAAATCTTTGCGGCAGATGGATAATGTTTATAAATAAATTTGTTTCATTCTGCAGTACAGCGATCAGTTATAATTCTGGAATATGTTGTCATCGGTAAACGATAACCTGCAGCTTAACATTCCGGTGGTAACGCAGTACTTGACTAAAAGTGTCCTCACAGCGCCCCGTGGCCCTTGAATTGGAAGAGCTCAGTTTAGAAAAATAATATACATGTAAATAATGTATATTTAAAGAAATCTAACATCCTCACATCTCACTGACAGTTAGATAAAACACTATTAACTTTCAAAATCCTGTTGAAACATAATGATTTCATGCTCTATACTCATAACTATATGTGACTACTGTAGATGTCGAAAGAGTACATACGAAATGCAGTGTTCTAAACAACTACTTTCCTCCAGCATCCCTGTTAGACAGTTTTATACCATACCAACATTCTGTGATGCTAAGAATTCCAGACATGGACGCAAGAGTGTCACAAAATTTCACTTTTAGAGCCGAATGAAGATGTGTGGGCGTCCCACGATATGATGGCTACATTGCGCTATTTTCTCCCCCCTGGTCGTAAAGTTGCGGCCGAGTTTGCAGCCACTCAGAGGGCAGTTTTTACGATCCCTGACGGCGAGTCCGCTTATTGATACGGACATTGCGTCACGTCGCCGGAAAAATACCACGTAGAAATCTCTGGCTGTCGGTATTGGTAAGGAGCGAGAGCTCGTCGGCTAACGCGACACGCAACTTCGCCTAACCAGGAAACCATCTCACATGTTCGTTAGTATGCTCCTCGGTTGAGAAGTAGCTTTGAGTTTTCACTTCTACGTGTACAGGTCCACTGATGATTAATGACTCACTCTTGTTCTTCCACAATCCCTTAATAATAATGTAATTTGACTACTGTAGGTTAACAAACGACTAATCAACAAACCTCACATAGAATGTGTTACTAGCCTAGTGTTTGTTTAAATTTCAGGAATATCAGAAAACGCCGATTAGTATTCGTTTGCTTTATTGCGACAGAATCCAAAGAATGTAAAATTCATTACAATAACTGAATTGATTCTATCTGTCTTCCTAGAGTTGAACGTAAAAAAAAAAATCTAAATCCAATACATATATTTAATCTTAATGTCTCAATAGCTCTTTAGATACAAATCAACAAATTCAAACAACGAAGCAACAATATCATTCAATATCGCTCTTCATCTGCACGTATTTACTATAGCAAAACACTGAATTAAGTGATTTACTCCAATCTTTCTTCTTTACAGTGTTTCATTCATTAATCAGTTCTGTAGATGTTAAATTTACTATTGATTCTATCTTCCCTGTTTAACTCTTAACTATAGGCTCTGCTTATTTGGTATCCCCGTCCGAGCATCCAGATTTGGGTTCTCCATGGTATCCCAAAATCACTACAGGTGATTTCCGGGATGTATCCATTAAAAATGCCATGGCCAAATTCCTACCCGTTGCTTTTCGTCCGTCAAAAAGGTAATTCATTAATTCACACAGCTTATGGCATTTTTATGACATTTCTTTGCAGTTTCGAATTTCATATGCAAACTCTACATCAACTCTTCCGCGGCAACTATGCCGGGATAATAAGGATGTATGTTCTATACAAACAACCATAAAATATAAAAAAACACCGGATTGTTTAAACCTCTTAACGATTTTTTTTCTGCCCGACATGAACCTGCGTTCTTTCTGGCCTTAAAAAATAGCAACAATCAGTACCTACTTAAAAACTGATCAATCAATCTGAAAGAGGAACACTGCACAGAATATTCTTACAAATAACGTAGAACTGTGATCAGGAATTTTTAAGAACTGGTTTTGATAATATTAGCCACGCCTGGATGTTCCGTTGTACGGATTTCACGTTAAATTGTAGGTTCAACCACGATATAGGCGGAATATGTGTCAAATCGAATCTCTGTCACATGGATGGCCGAACAATGCTTAGGGGACCCAACAGTCACTTATGCGTATTTTTTATGCTGTATCTGTCTTTAAGGCTTTGTTTCTTTCGCAGTCAGTTTGTGTATAATATATATTAATAATACCATAAATGCGGAAGTAACTGTGACTCCCTGTCTATTTTTTAAGTTTTGACGAGTAATACGCTATACCCATATTGATTAAATTTGACAAGGAAATATTTTGTATCATTAGGAAGGACACAGGATATTTTTTTCGGAATAAATTTTTTTTTTTTTTTTTGTCATTAAAATTTGAAAAATTACTGACGAGCCAAACAGACGGATAGCCTGCGTAATTCTGTAATGTTATACCGGTCGATTCGGCTGTGTTTCTCAGGAAATCTTTTACTGTATCATATGTTTTAAAAATTCTTTTACAGACAAAACATTTTATATAGTGCAGAAGTTGATTTTCGCTGCACCAGAAAATTATTATGTGTCTACTTAAAAGTCTTGGCATAAGTATATTTTGTCTTCTTTTTTGACGAGCATCGCGGGCATAGATCAGACGCAAGGTGTAGCTCTAGCGGAGCACGAGCACTTAAAAGTTATTAGAAACCAAGAATCTGATGCTCATGCTGCAGAAAGCAGACAAGATCAGGCTGAAAGACAAGATGTTAACATCCCCACCACTTAGTTTTTTGCTACTTTTAAACGTGTTACAAACTGTTTCTCTTCATAAGACATGTTAGATGTTAGAATGATATGGTGATGACTTCTACCTCATATTATCCTGGCTCCGTGTTTTTTGGGATACCTTTTACGTAACATACTTCTTTATATATCAAGTTCTAGCAATAGAATTCTAAGTCCACTGGTTAACAGTTATTTGCTTAAAAGAATCATATGAAGCTTGTAAATAGTACCCAAGAACTGAGCTGCATATAGAGTAATAACAGTATTGCAAAATACTGTTTTCAAACCAATTATCTTCAAATTACAATTGATTCTCAAAGCTACGGAGTGCTCACCATTGAGCGCAAAAAGCAAGGTTTCCTTTCGGCGTGAGCTGTTTTGTTTCTTTTTCAGCATCTAAAAGTACCACTTCATTAGCTGTTTCGTTCCTCACTCTGCCTGTAAAGAGAAAGTAAACAGTTCATCCATGTTCTCCTCTTCGTTTCAGGTTGGTACCTTTGCCTGCTTTTCTTAGAATGTTTTGTCTTGCGTAAATACCTAATTAAAATCGTTAATTACTTTCCTTCGGCAAATCTAAATTTTTGACCACCTCTACCAGGTCTGTTAATGGATAAGTGAAACTATATACAAATAAAACAGTGAATTCATTTCTATAATCTTCGTAGGATGGCTTATTTTTTGAAAAATTACCGGATGTAAGAAGTAAATATAATATTTATATTGAATGTTGAGAATCGTTCGGTACATACTTACATTAAGAATCGATAGATGGTATTTGGACCGCCGCGTGATAATGTACTGAATTGACAATAATTTTCTGACTCTCCCTCATGTGAGGAAGCGTGATAAGGCATACCTAAGATTTTAAGTCAGATTATGAGCATTCAAGTTGTGGAACTAAGAAGAAAACCAGTTCATTTTTTTTCAAGGTCATACCAGATTATAGTTAAAAAGCTTAAAGCTAAAAAAAGATTTAATTTCCTGCTCAACAACTGGGTAACGTAGCTTGATGAAACATATATTTTAAAATAAGTCTTACATTTTTAAACTGCAAATTTTGTTCAGTAGTTTTGGGCGTTGTCGGAACAAACAAGCAGATGAACTACAGACAAAAATCTAAGACAAATCACTATATCTTCAGGAGTCTCTGACCAATAACATGAATAATTTATTTAAAGTAAAAAAAACTCATTTTAACAGATACAGCACCGTCATAGGTTTACCTGTATAATAATATGGAATTGTTCCCAGTTACATATTACTTTCGATATTGCCGTGGTATTTTGAAGTGATGTTTCTTATGCAGAAAAAGAGTTTGGCTGGTCCCCTATGTCTCCATGTTTAGCTCTAGTCAGTGTTTTTCATGAAGATTTAACACGCAGGTCGCCGACCGTACGAATAAAGCTTCTACTCTACATCTGTCACATTGCACTGAAGCGGCAGTAGTTCTCAGTCTTCGAAAATAGACAGTTTCAGTCAGCTGTCGCACAGCTCACCATTTGTGATGACATCTTGTGATATATAAATTTTTTCCTCGCAGCTCAACTTCCGGAACGGCTGCCCAGGCCCACCCAGCCTGCTATCCAGTGAGTACCGTGGAGGAAACTCCGCGGGAAGATAAAGAACGGCCGGAGCGTGGCGCTGACCGCGCCACATCCGTTCTAGTGCCGACGTTTCTACAGGGAGTGCGGAATCCTACGGGCAGCGGTAGGACCCGTCGGAACGCCGTGACCTTTACCTTTAGATAAAGGAGACCACAGTCTGTCTCCGGAGAAGGGTCTAAATATAAAAGGGAATATTACTGGGAATAGTTTCTAACAAAATTAAGAATTCAGTAAATAAATTAGTCACATACGTTAAACATTGGGAAGGATAGCAAGAACAAAGATGATGTTAGAGATATAATCATTGGAGTTGGCGAAGAAGATTGGGTAGAAGTGTTACGGTTGGCTTCACTGGCAAGACGATACAACTGACTCTCAGACAGGAAACGTGTATTACGAGGTGAAAATGTGACAGTACTGTCCGTTTCACCAAAATTAGTTAATTTATCAACTTTATTCTTCCACTAGAAACAACAGAGCAGTAGTACACTAGTCGTATATAAGGACAGATATGTGAGAGGAGAATCCTTTTAATTTTTACACTAGTTCTTGATATGCCGAGCATATGATGTAATAACTATTTGTATTATAGCCCGTTTTACATCTCACATTAAAAAATTGCGAACGATAGCTTTCTCTCTGCTGATTAAAATAAGCATTTGTCTTAAAAGTAATATACTCCACGTTAAATAAAACGCCTCACGGTTTTCATCATCTAACGTTTATTTCAAATAGTGCATGAGTCATTTACAGTTTAAATTAAAACATACTTCAAATCTCAAAGTGAGACACAACTGTTGTTTTTCGCTATAACATTGATATCTTGCTCTTTGCTAAGGTCAACGATATCTATCTAGCTCACAGGATAGCCAACTTAATTATGTATACTTTTATGATAAAGTCTCTCATCTCCTATATCAACGTATTATTTCATATATATCATATCATACTTATTATTTCTCTGGTAGCTACCTCACAGATGGCGTTATGCCTTGATATCTAATAGGCATACAGAATGATATAGTTATACATATAAAAAATATAAAATTTGGTATCCTTCTCAGAAATTCTTTGCCCCAGGTAATAGCTACCGAATACGCCATCTTTATTGAATATCCTGACTTTCACCTCACTAAGGAGTCATGAGTTTCTTTTATTTTACTGATTTTTCTGTTAGCGATATTATAAACAAGACTTAACTAAAACGAAAGGTAATAACAATTAACGATGCTGGAGAGAAGTAACAATCAGATTAAAAACATAATTAAAGGACCCAGAAACAAATCACGGGAAAGCAAAGAGAGTTGAAATAGAATAATTAGCTCGTTAAACCTCTGATCCTCAGTGGACGTCACTGAACCTCGCTGTTCGCAGGCAACTTGGTCTGATCATTATCAGGAAGTCAGCACCAAGCTGGCAGTTTGTGTTAAGCGACCCGTCCACGCGGATACTGTTTCTGCGCGTCTGTTTGCTGACAGAGGGCTTGGCTTACCGAGAAATAGGGCGCTAAAGTGGCTTGTCGAGTTGAAAGCTAACTTGGCTTGAACCAGATAATCGCCATATAAAGGAACCGTCTTAATTGAGATTCTGAGGCTACAAAGCGCTCATTTGACTGAACGGCAGGCTACTGAGAAATACGTAAAACAACAAGAATTGGAGAGAAAATCAATTCAGAAGCACTGATAGAAAAGTGAGGATAGAACGAAAGGGGGAGTAACTAGAGGTACAAGTCTATAAAGGGAAACGAAAAACTGAAAACCTGTTACTTCTAAAGATTATTTCGCAGAAGAAGCTTTGGAATCAATTAGAGGTAAAGAACAGACACAAATCTTATAGAAATAAATTGTACGGCGGTATGTTGTATTTATCCCGAGATAAAATTGAGTAAGCAATTAGTAAGGGAAGAATTAAAACAAAAGCGACAGTTTAAAGTCTTTCAAGAACAGACCCTCTTTCAGCTGCTTAAATGCTTTAAATATTAGAGCACAGTAATAAAGTCCAATAGCACCAGCAAAGTGGGAATGAAGCTCATGTCTTCCAAAAAGTGTCACAACGTGGAGCAGGAAAGTTTATGCACCCGAGGATTATGTTGAACAAAAGCGTGCAGTAAACAAAGTTCTAGTTCGTAAAATATCTATAGTTCCTGAAACTAGTGTTTGTACAAAAATTCTGAATGACTATGTGTTAAACCATACAGTTATGAAAGACGTTTACTAATAACGAAGCATTAAAAATTCATAAAGATCTATTCTGTAGGTTACATATCAAAGAGTGTCAGGTCTCAAAAAATTAATAAATAGCAATATTACAAACTTTGTTTTCTACGCAATAATTTTCATTTCACTCTAAATCTAAATTCTCGCCTTATGTGATACACCTTACTGCTGAAACAATAATGCTAATCAATTAAAGTATTTGTCAAAAGATTGGGGTGGTGGTTGTAGTGGTTAAGGTGTGAGACTGAAAAGCGGAAAGTCGTCGGTTCTAATCCCGGTTTTGGCTGGAATTCTTATGGCTCTTAAAACTGATCTTCACATTTGGCAAAATTTTGTTTTCCTAATGTGAAGATTCTAGAAAATAATTGAAGTTATAAATTTATCGCAGAATTTTTATTCATAGCTTACCTGAAAAGTCCGACCAAATATTGAAAGAGCTTAAGATCACACATCCACTGTCGTGACTGTCTAACCAACTGGGGAAACGGTAATGTCATCGTATGTCTGTAAAAAATGTAAACGGTATTCAGCAGCAAATCAAACGTTGATTATTTTTTTTTGGTGTGCGTGATACCAATGATTTTTGAGGTGGAAATTGAGAATCGTCACAACATTCCCAAACTGATTATGGAAAACTGCCTAAGGGCTGCAATAAGGAACGGCGGTATGTCAGACCTGAGGATAAAACATTATCGAAGTTTATCCGCTCACAAAACTAGGTTTTAAATTAATTCACTCAGCAACTTTTGTCTTTTTGTTTGAATATATGTACTCATATAACATTGTCATGTTTTTTCGTAATACCGGGCACGGCCAACGGTTGGGTCAACGTTATATTTAAAATACGCTATTCAACGCAAAATTCATTGCACTCTGTTAGTTGTAGTCGGAATTACTATGAAACACTAATGTCTGTAGTAAAAACTCCACAAAAGAATAGTTAACCAAATTGCTTTGAATATGCAATGTAAAAATTACAGAAGAATAAAATTTTAATAAAATCTTTTTGTTACTTATTATTAATAATAGTTTTACGATTTTTACGCGTAATTATTGTGGAAACACTGTTAACGATACTGATAAAATTGTTTTGTTTTTTTTGTTGTTGTTGTGTTGTTTTTTTTCTATATCTGAGCATATGCGAGCATAAATATGAAAATGCAGAAACAAATAGTATTATAAGAGAACAGCCTCAACTACCATTAAATCAATGGACAAATAAATTTTATAATTATTATTAATGTTTATATATCTCATAACTATAACAATGTAAATTGTTTCAAGAGTCCACAGAAGAGAGGAAGATTTGTCTCAATTTAGAAGTTTTTTGATATCTATAATATATTTCTAGCCTCATATTTGGATGAAATGAGATTAAGAGATTGAAGAAGAAAGAAAATATAAGATGAATTGAAGCAACTAAAATATGTTACAATGAGTTTATTAGATGCTTGTAATAAACTACCAACAATCAACAGCTTAAAATGAAGATAAGGATGCCATTAGGAACGTTAGTCGATATCTATAAAAGAAGCTAAATATTGTCTGAAACTATAATCTCCAAAATAGACACCAAGTTGGAGTTGCTTAATTACCTCACTTTCATGGTTACTCATCAGAAGCAACTTCTGCCAAATTAGTTGTAGTTTACAGTTGCCTCCCCCCCTCCCCCATCGCTGTCTAGAAGTTATTATGGACGCGAGCAGTATGTTGTGAATTGCGATACTGTAGTATTTATGAAAGTATATGTTCTGACCATTCTGAAGATTACATCCATATTTTAGAGTCAGAAATGTGATGCTCACAAAACTAGGATTTAAATTAATTCATTCGGCAAGTTTTGTCTTTTCGTTTGAATATATGTACTCATATAACATTAATTTGAAATATTTTGGTAGTGTTGCACCTCGCAGTTCAATACAGACATAGATTCCTTGCTGCGGTGTTGTGAAACTGAGATGTGGACCCAGTAGCTCTGCTGCTAAGTATAAGGCGGAATTTAGCACTGCTTCTTCCTTTATTTCCCGAAGGACGATCCGGAGCACGTAGGAGAGACAGTTAACGCAAAGATAAAGGAGGTACCTGCGTAAGGACTCTTTGCAAACAGGTCACGGCTGCGGAGGTGGGACCACCTCCAACCCCGGCCCGGCGCGGCGCTGCTGAATGTTTCACCTGCAGCGACAGGCGCGAACCGCATCGCTGTGTTGCGGATCAGTCGCCTCCCCAGGGGACCTCCCGCAGCTCTGCCTGTCGTTGGTAAAGACGCTCACTGAAAGAGGCGTCACCCTCTTCCGAACATTGATTTCTACACGTTTCTACTCTTTATGGATGAGGTAGGGTAGCAAAAAGACAGAAGTGGCAAAGTATCGTTTTCTGTATTTCAATGGATTTTAACATTTTACGCTTCGCTGAGGCTGCTACGACTGTTTTCTGTTCATTCGTCTCTCTCTATTCCTCTTTCTCCACGGGCGTCTCATTTCTTTCAGCTTCATAGTTTGTGTAGCAGCAGATCAATATGTATAAATTCCCGCACAGCTGCTCCAACTGATTTGAATTTTTATATCTCTACAATTTATGAACCATCCACTAACACTGCTCCAGTTCATCTTATCTTTGATAAATGCTAATAAATGTGACAAACAATACCATTGATTTGCTTTAAATTACGACTGACAGACATTAATTGCAGTAATTAATTTGGTAAGAATTGGTAGGAGGTAAGTTGTTTGCAACTTTGTTTGATCCTAGCCTACCTAGAAGATGGCTCTTTATTTAATTAGTTTCCTTTAATTAAGATGTTTGATTTTGTATTTAATGTTTCATAAAAGGCAAATGATAAAATGTTACAACTCATTCGTATCCCTTACGTCACAAAATCAAATTTTTTTTCTTCAAATAACAAATGCTGGTAGTAAACTAAGGAAATTCGATGTGTCGTTCTTTGCCAGAACAATTATTCTTTGACAGATTCAGGTAATGTAGTAATTAGGTGACAAGTAATGTACGTGAATATACGAACTGACTTTCTAGTGTTACTGATGGTTGCAAATGAAAGGAAAGTTAACTTTTAAATTACTAGAGTTTTTCGAAAAGTATAACTGGTGGCACAGGTGCACAAACCAAGCGCTAGATATTTCTGAGCATCAAGGGAAGTGGTTTCGAGTTTTATAACTTTGAAATGGAGGGAACACGTCATACCTCTAACACTACCAAGCAGCCCAAACACGAACACGAAACACTCTCCTGATTGGCGACACACACAAACGGTCCACACGGGTATTATGGTGATTATTGCAGAAGGCCGAAGAATGCCGGACATGGGTCCATCAAAATGGAATGGTTCAGTCCAAAAATGTGATAATATACAAGTAAGTTATTTATTTTTAATTGTTCCTTTATTTCCTTTCGCAACTCTATCAGCATTTTTTTAAACTAATTGAGAGGTTTAACTGTGACAACTATTTATAACACTACAATTTCATTTAGATTTGTCAGTATTTATACTGTATTTTGCTACAATAAAAAATATGTCCTTTTCTTGACGTGTCATAAATCCCAATTCTAAAGAATTTTTATCGGTTACTTTTAGAATTTTGACAATGAAAAGATAGTTGGATTGTACGTATACAGTGCATCGCTTTGTGATGGGCATTTTTACTATATTCAAATGACTTACTTTTCGGTTTGTAGACACTTACGTTTCGCAAGTCATCACTGGGTGCAAATCGTTTTTCTTACTATTATCTTTAGATTTTTCATGATTGTACCTGTTTATTTTATTTTGAATAGTTCGTATAGCACCTGATTAGCTATATTTTGTACTCGTTTAGTGCATTTTTTCCCTGATTCAGCGCTTTGTGAATGTTGCAGTATTCACAAAAGGGTATCTCATTGTTGGATTGAAAATGTGTCGTCATTAGTAAATTGTTCCTGGTATTTGCTTTGCTTGCTGAGAATCTGCTCGTCTTTTTCATTGTTTGTCGGATGTTTTTGTGCTGTAGAATGTTTTCTGCAAATATAAATGGATTGCTGTATTTAAGTGTACTCAATTGCTCTTTGTATCATGTCTCAAATTATCTGCATATTAGTCTCACGGGCCTTAGCGTTGGATATCAATGTTTAGGTGCCCGTGATTTGTTTTTTGTTACTGTCTATATTTTTTACATTTGTCCGTATATAATTCAGTCGTTTTAATGGACTAAATTTAATTTTTTGTGTATGCATGTGATGTTACAAGTCAGTGAATAGTATTTACTTTTTTCGCTCCTCGTGGTAGTATGTAATCTGCAGCTTATTTCGAACGAGTATTCATTTGTTGTGATGATGGTGCGATGTTCACTGCTACATATACAATTCAGCGTTTTTGTTTATTTTTCAGTCACTATATTCTGGATTCTTTGTATCCATTTTTTAACTGGTATGGATGTTAGTTTTTACAAATATTCTGCTCTGTATTTTCAGCATATTATTACATCGAGTTTATGTGAACACGTAATTTTTTTTATCTTTTATTGAATATTAAATCAAGGATGGTGAAATATGACAAATGAATATATGTATTAGCAATAATTAGTTGCTAGTACATTGAAATAAGAACGAATATGTTGAACAGGAGCCAATGACTACTATTTTAGATATGAAAAATAATGTAAACGTTTTTATAATGTGATATATAAGATAAAAATCCTCCGACAGTCATGTATCTATTATATATTTCTGCTCGCGTTTATATCCGTCAAATATTGTGAATGGTTTGAGCTAAATTAAAATTCAACATAACTGTTATATGTTCAGTGTTTTGATTTTTTTAAATATAGGTTTATTGAAACCCTACAATATTAAAACATTAAAACATTACTAGATTACAACATTACAAGATTAAAGTTTCAAAACATACTGTACGTTACAGAAACATCATATGAGTACTCTGGACAAAAGAATGGGTTGAATATATGCGTTATCAAAATTGTTCACGGAGAAGAAGTTCATCCAGATATGCTCCGAATTGGCGTTTGTACCTCGATGAATTTTTTAAATTCCACAGTCTTATTTTATGTGTGGATAAATAAAACTTGATCCTTAGGTTTTTTTATTAGAATATTGTATACTGTTTGTCCTAATATCCAAACAAATGAGTTATGTTTTTTCTGGTGGTATGTTCTTGATGTCTGGTCGTATTAGAATCTCGCATGTAGCCTCAGATGGAGAAGTTCCTAAAAGAGTTGCCGTTGCATGCTTCGTCCAGTTCCAGATATCTGCAGCCTTTCCACAAGTAAAGCGATGAATTAGTGTGTCAGTATATCCACATGTATCACATCTATCTGTATATTTTATATGGATTCGAAATAATCTCACATTTTTAGGTACAGTGTCACTAACAACTTTGTATCACAGGGCTTGAATTTCGGATGATAACACTTTAAGAAATATGTTAGACCATACGTTTCGCCAATTTGTGTCTACGAATTTTGATTCAACAATATTTTTGCGTCCTCCAGATGTCAAAGTTTTGTATAGATCTTAAGTTGTTACAGGTGGTTTATCCTTTCAGGCTGCTATAATGTAACTTAATTCTTGAAAATAGTATCGAAGGTCTTATCAATAAGAGCTATATTTACAGGCGGATATAAACTGGATGGTTTGTAGTAATTGATAATTTGTGACGTTATGGTATTTTTTTTTCCCTGGACGTTATTCATAGCTCGTAAGAAGATAGCGTTTGCTTTGCAGTTAGCATGCATTAGACACCAAAAAATCCACTAAATTTTAACTGAGATAAGTCCATTAATTTCCATTATATTAATAATTAACATCAAACAATTGGATGTTGCAGCTATATTAAATGTAGTATACTCCAAACAAAAAATTAAAATAACTTCTATAATATTATAAAGGCTATCTGCTATATGTTCTTTTGTTTTTAAATTCTTATGGAAATCATTACTGAGACTTAAATTATAAAAGAATCTGACAGCATAAAGAATATGTAGTATAACTACTTTTTATCCTGTAGTTCTAACATCCATTCATGCTAGAGACTAAGTGTTTTACACACTTTGATCTGAAAGAAGGTCCAAAGAGTTACTTATTGAAAACATGTATTTGTAGCAGTTTTAAGAGAGTTGTAAGATCAGATTGATCGGTGATATCTCACTACTGATTTCTAAATACCATATCACATAGTTATTTGCATAATAAATCTAAAATAATCAGTTTGCTAGCTTAAATGTGGTTTCGGAAAATCAGTATGCAACTGTATTTCTTACGCCCCAATAACCGAGCTATTGGCTAAAACACACAAACATCTGTATGCAACAGTCTTGTGATTCACGAACGGTTTCAGCTTATTTTTGCACTGCGAGTTTAATTAGGAAGTACGGTTGGAATCTGGCTGGCAAATCGTATTTTAGTTCGAGGAACAATCTGCGAGGTGTTGGTCTCTCCGGACGCAATAGGACGAATTTATTCACTCATTACGGCAGGCAGCGGGGCGGAAGCCTCTACGGCGCAGACCGACTCTGGAGAGCACTTGAGAGTTGTGAAAATCCGCGACAGAACTTGTTTACATCAAGCACTCCGCGGCAGAAAGTTGCCGCGGGTTCTGAGACAGTCGGAATTGTCAGGGCATTCAGAATTACATTTACATTTTTAATTTATCCATGATAAATGGACTTTATGAAAGTCTGTAACTGTTACGAAAAATAAGGTAAGCAAATAATTATTCTGCAACACAGATACTTTAAATAAATTGTTTATTTATTAATTTATGGCGACATTCTTTATCATTGAACCTTATATCAGTAGTGTTTATAACTCTGTTATAGAAAGTGTGTGGGGGTTTGGTATGCTTTTTTGTGATGCTAACTGGCGTTGCTTAGATTTGAGTGAGTGCAGTTTTTTGTTGTGTGTTACATATTTTCAGGTACTCATTACAAATAATATCAACGATGTGGTTCCAGATGAGATCCCAGGTGGTGGCTTGCGTGTTGTTAGCTAATTCTAGATGTAACTTCAGCAGCTGTTTGTTTAGTAAATCTTCCGTCTTGTGTAGGTGCCATATTTCAGTATTTAACCATAATTTTTCAGAATTCTGTTTGGCTATATTGGCTGAGTAGCTGTTACCTTCTGTTTTGACTTTGATGTAGTTAGGAGTCAGGCCTAAACTCTTGCATTGCTTATTGAACTTTAAATGTGCGATTATTTTGAAAGCTTTCTTTTTCGTGTTTTTATATCTATAGATTACTTTCATTGCCTGGCTTGGCACAAAAATTTTTAGTTTATCCGTTATAAATGGACTTTATAAAAGTCTGTAACTGTTACGAAAAATAGAGTAAGCAAATAATAATTCTGCAACACAGTTACTTTTAATCAATTGTTTATTTATTAAATGACGTTTAATAAATAAACAATTTATTAAAAGTAACTGTGTTGCAGAATAATTATTTGCTTACCTTATTACATTTACACTTTTTTCGTGGACAAAAAATCTGGGGTTGTTACAATTTTCTTTAATGTTTAATACTTTTAGTCAGCTTTTTTCAGTTAAGGCACCAAAGAAATAATATATCGAAGCAACGACCTGCTACGGAACTTGCTCATTAAACCCGAAGTGCCAAAATAAGTTGAATGTTACATGATTTTTCTACAAGCACAGAAGCATGGAAATTCTGTACTGATTTACCGACACCACGTTTTAGCTATCATTCTGATTATTTTAGATTGAAAAAAATAATGATGCCAAATACCCTTCAGAATTCAGTACTTAGATATCTCGAAGACTCGTGCCAGTACCCCAGTTGTAGAAGAAGCTGTAGGACACGACTTTAACGCACGAGTACATGGGATATAAGAGTAAAACCTCCAGTCAGCTTTCAGGTTTGAACGATAAACAAATAACAATGCTAGTAGTTATTTCAGTGATAATTCATCTGTTTGTGTATTTCTATTCGATGCTGAAGTCCTTTCATTTAATTTTCAGCTGCTAAAATCGATTCGGCTGAATAATGTAGAAAAATGTTACATTGAGATTTTTTTTGAAGCTTAGCGCTTTTGCTGTGCTTCCTTCATATGATTGGGGTTTTTATGATAGGGGTTAAAGTATATTTTAAGAAATTCCAACTTGAGAGCGAGTCATTGTAATATAGCAATTCATTAAAACTAGACGACCCGTGCGAAAATTTCGCAAATAAAATGCAATTAATAGTGAGGTAGAATATGATGTCACCAATGCTGAGTCATTACTTTTCATACTCCTACTTCATTTATCGATTTTGGTTAGAAATCCAGGGAGATAAATGGCTCGAAACACAAAATTCGTATTTTATAAATACTGACATTTTTGCCTTTTAAGGGTCGAATTACGAAAAATACCTCTCTTAGAATATAATGTTACCACAGCGGAAACCTTAGTCTTTAATATGATATCTCATTTATCTATATCGGTTAGATATAAAGGGAGATAAATAGCTCGTGACACAAAAATGCGTTGTAGAATCATTAGTACTTTTTCCCTTTAAGGGTTGAATTCCAAAAACATTCTTTCTCAAAATATGATTTCACAAAGCTAAGACATTGCTCCTTATTATCCTACTTCATTTATCGATTTTGGTTAGATATCCTGGGAGATAAATGGCTCGAGATACAAAAAACGCATTTTAGAAATATTAATATTTTTGTTCTTTAAGGGTTGAACTACGAAAAATTCATTTCTTAAAATATAATGTTACCACGGCGGAGACCTTATTCTTTAATATGATACCTCATTTATTTATATCGGTTAGATATTAAAGGAGATAAATCACTCGTGACACAAAAATGCGTTATAGAAAAGTTTTTACCTTTTCCCTTTAAAGGTTGAATTCCACAAACATTCTTTCTTAAAATACGATTTCACAAAGCTGAGACATTACTCGTCATAATCCTACTTCATTTATCGATTTTGGATACATATCCAGGGAGAAAAATGGTTCGAGATACAAAAAACGCAATTTAGAAAAATTGACATTTTTGCCCTAAGGGTCGAATTACGAAAAATTCCTTTCTTAAAATATAATGTTACCACGGCGGAGACCTTAGTCTTTAATATGATACCTCATTTATCTATATCGGTTAGATATTAAGGGAAATAAATCGCTCGTGACACAAAAACGAATTGCAAAAATGTTGATACTTTTGCCCTTTAAGAGTCGAATTCCGAAAAATTTCTGTCTTAATATATGACGTCACTAAAGCGGAGATCTTAATCTTTAAGTTGATACTTCATTAAACGATTTTAGATAGGTATCTAGGGAGATAAATGACACGTAACATAGAAGACAGCATTTAATAAATATTGACATTTTCGCCCTTTAAGGGTCGAATTCCGAAAACTTCATTTCTTAAAATATGAAGTGACGAAAGTGAAGACCATAAGCTTTAAAATGACACCTAATTCATTGATTTCGGTTAAGTGTGAAGGAAGATATAGGCTTGTGACAAAAAAATACCTTATACAAATAATATATACTAGACGACCCGTGCGAAAATTTCGCCAATAAAATGCGATGAATAGTGAGGTTGAATATAATGTCACCAAGTTCAGTCATTACTCTTCATACTCCTACTTCATTTATCGATTTTGGTTAGAAATCCAGGGAGATAAATGGCTGGAAACACAAAAAACGTAGTTTAGAAATATTGACATTTTTGCGCTTTATGGGCCGAACTACGAAAATTTCCTTTCTTAGAATATAATGTTACCACGGCGGAAACCTTAGTCTTTAATACGATATGTCATTCATCTATATCGATTAGATATCAAGGGAAATATAAGGCTCGTGACACAAAAATACGTTGTAGAACAATTTATACTTTTTCCCTTTAATAGTTGAATTCCAAACACTTCTTTCTTAAAATATGATGTCAGCAAAGCTGAGACATTATTCCTCACAATCGTACTTGATTTATCGATTTTGGATAGATATCAAGGGAGATAAGTGGCTCGAGGCACAAAAAAACGCATTTTAGAAAAATTGACTTTTCTGCCTTTTATGGGTCGAATTACGAAAAATTCCTTTCTTAAAATATAATGTTACCATGGCGTAGACCTTATTCTTTAATATGATACCTCATTTATCTATATCGGTTAGATATCAAGGGAGATAAATCGCTCGTGACACAAAAATCGGTTATAGAAAAATTTATACTTTTTTCCTTTAAGGGTGAAATTCCAAAAACATTCTTTCTTAAAATATGATGTCACAAAGCTGAGACATTACTCCTCATAATCCTACCTCATTTATCGATTTTGGTTAGATATCCAGGGAGATAAATGGCTCGAGATACCAAAAACGCATTTTAGAAAAATTGACATTTTTACCTTTTAAGGGTCGAATTACGAAAAATTCCTTTGTTAAAATATAATGTTACCACGGCGGAGACCTTATTCTTTAATATGATACCTCATTTATCTATATCGGTTAGATATCAAGGGAGCTAAATCGCCCGTGACACAAAAATCGGTAGTAGAAAAATTTATACTTTTTCCCTTTAAGGGTTGAATTCCAAACACATTCTTTCTCAAAATATGATTTCACAAAGCTGAGACATTACTCCTCATAATCCTACCTCATTCATCGATTTTGGTTAGATATTCAGGGAGATAAATGGCTCGAGATACAAAAAACGCATTTTAGAAAAATTGACATTTTTGTCCTATAAGGATCGAATTACGAAAAATTCCTTTCTTAAAATATAATGTTACCATGGCGGAGAACCTATTCTTTAATATGATACCTCATTTATCTATATCGGTTAGATATTAAGGGAGATAAATCGCTCGTGACACAAAAACGAATTGCAAAAATATTGATACTTTTGCCCTTTAAGGGTCGAATTCCGAAAACTTTCTGGCTTAATATATGACGTCACTAAAGTGGAGATCTTAAATGTTTAAAACGATACTTCATAAAACGATTTCAGATAGGTATCCAGGGAGATAAATGACTCGTAACACAGAAAACAGCATTTTAGAAAAATTTACATTTTTGCCCTTTAAGGGTCGAATTCCGAAAACTTTCTTCCTTAAAATACGATTTAACCAAAGTGGAAACCATAAGCTTTACAATGACACCTCATTCATTGATTTCGGTTAAGTATGAAGGAAGATATAGGCTTGTGACAAAAAAATACCTTATAGAAATAATATATATGATAAATAAAGGTACATATCTAGAAAAATAAAGGCCGTAACATCGATAAAACAAAAGTTTAAGGAATTACTAAAATGAAAAGCAGGTCTGATAGAGATTGTTTGCTTTGATATGTTGGGAAATAAAGGATCTCTGAAAAAGCATAGTAAAGAGATTGTTAGTAGAAAAGGCTAACGAGAAGACAGGATAATCGAACAGAGGATTAAGTTTTTAAATGATAATAATTACATGATGAGAAATGAAGAGAAAATCTAACAGATCTTATATAGAAAGAGAACCTGTTAATATTTCAGATCGAACTTAGTTAAATAATATTCTACACAAGGTCAAAAGTTGTTGTTTGTATGAGAGGAGCTTTGAACAGAACAAACAAAAGGAAATAACTGTCAAAAGATTTAATATTAATTCTGTGTATAAAATCTATTTATTCACATTACAATTGTCATAATATTACGACATCATGTTTTAGCAACCAAAGAATCGCCTACCCAAATGAAGTAGACCATTTTCTATACTACGACAGGATTAAACCTGTCATTAGTGAAGTTACAAGGCATGACACCAATACGGAAGTAAGGGTATTAGAAATATTGAACCCTATAGAATAGAGTTCCGTCATTTAAGATATATAAGAATTTATAGAAGACAGAAGAGGGGAATGTCCTTATGCTTGCAATATTTGGTCAAAATGACTTGTTGTTTCCGCTGTTCTTTCCTGCAGCTAACTTGCTGCCTACACGTCAAATGTCGTTGGTTGCTACATTTCCATGTAAGATTCATTCAGTAACGTGCAGTTTTTTCTCTCTATAACTCTTGTATTGGGCTAAAGAAAATATCCTAAAGGAGATGTAAAAAAGAACTTGTGATGAGGAATATGATCTAAACAATATGTGCAACTGAGAGTGATCCTAAAAGTATGATAAAAATGCTATAAGGAAATTACAAACATTAGTAAAATCATTTAAAGGAGACGGATGAAAGTGTTTATACATGAACTTAATAATTACTTGTAATTTGATCCTTTTGATCTCTAGGTAATCTTTCGCAGTCTCAGAACGTTGCCTCTCGTGCCACTAATGCAATTGTTCAACTAAAATCAATTTGATTGAAGGTAATATCTATCACATCCATTACATCCATCTGTTTGTTGGATGACGATCAAAATCAGCTTAACGATGATGAAATTGTTAATATGGACAGCGGACAAGGAGAAGAAGAAGTAGAAGATAAACTATTCCAAAAAATTCTCATGCTGAAGGTTTAAAAAGAAGAGAAGCAGCACTTGAGTATATTGAGCAACGGGAAGAAAGCACAGCAGCCGACATAATGGTGCTACAGCGTAGGCGCTATACTTCCGCTAAGAAGAGAAACAAAATTATGGCACAGAAGACAATTAAATACTTTTTTGGCAAGTGATCGTAATTAATGTACAAAAAACAACTGTATTGCTTCAAAAATTAGTTTTACACTATAAATAAATTGTATTATTTCAGTTTCAAAACGTTTTTTGATTCATTGTAACCTCGTTCCTTGACCTGCGGTTATCCGAGTTTTTCGTTATCCGAGGTGGTCCCGGTCCCGATTATCTCGGATAATCGGACTTCTACTGTAATTCCAAATCAAAATAACTTTCGTTATGACAGTTAATAAAGCGCAAAGTCAGACGTTTCATAGCGTAGGATTTTATTTACCAGAACCTGTCTTTTCGTATGGATACCTGTACGTGACTTTTGCACGATTTTGTAGATTCGGTTATATTTAGGTGTATGTTAAATACACATACGTTCAAAAACTAAACGATAATCACATTATAATTGCTAATATTGTCTTAAATAAGTTTTCTAAAACAAAGAAGTGTGAAAAATCACATTTGTCAAAACCAATATCTATTATTACAATTATAGAAGTCGTATTTAATGATAACGAGTTTTTACAGTAAAAGATATATTTATCACAACTCTTCAAAATAAAATACCTTTAATTAATAATTTTACTTATTTCCGCAATATTATATCACCACTCGTTGACTGACCGCGAAGAATTGTTCGGTTAAAGATATAATAGTACCTTGATCTGAGAATGAAAATTTTAACCAACATCAGTCCGATTGTTTTTGTAGGGAAGACACCTGTTTAGATAAACTTTAAGTCAAAACGTTATCTACATATAAAATTTCATCAAAATCGTTAGATCCTTTTCAGAGATAACAAATATATACAAGAATTCCTTGTTTAAAGATAAAAGATCGGTTTTCGATCAACTAAGTACATAAGTTGTGAAAATACGAAGTTTTCAACTTATTCAATTTAAAAGCTAGATCCCTGTAACATACATACGAACAGGTATATAGTAATGATCAACTGCAGCTCAGTTTCCTTATAGGTAAGAAACCCTTAAATATTTTTAAATATACATAAACTTGATTAGGCACTGTAAGTCTTTCCATTTAACTGGGTTGTGATCCATTATGAGGACATTCGCGAAACTAAAATTGTGCACTTTCCACATCAAGGTGGTAGGATGGGTGTGACAAGGGTGTGACAAGAGTGTGCTTATCTGCAAGAAATTTCAGTCAAGGTACAAAATGAACGGCAGACTAAGTCCCGACGATAATTTTCTAAAAAAAAGTAATCTTCGATCTTCTTAGAGAATAAGCCATCCAGCTTAGAGTTAGTGACTTAGCTGTTTTGAAATCCACAGGAAATATGACTACTCGTCTTTAACCGAGTGGAAGATTTTTATTTTTTTTTAAATTTTTACATCATTCAAATAACAAATCACTGTACACTTTATTTTATAAAAATACCGTTACGTTTTACTTAAGAATCAACAGCTGCCGTGTTCCCATCTCTAGCTTGTGTAAATATGTCTCCAAACGATTGCGTGATTTTCTAGAGACGACTAAGCTTCTTTTGCCCATCCAAGTAGCGACTCTTAACAGACGATCTTTGTAAACAGCTCTGCGCTCGAGACCCTGTGAGGAATTGAGAATAGTTTGCCGTTCTTATCTTCTTATCGACACTTCAAAGCGTGGCCCAAAGAGATCGTGAGGACAGATAATGCAGTCGACACGCAAGAGAAACCTCGCTCCAGCTCCTGCCTCTGACACAAACACAAACAAAGAGGGAGAGAGCGTTGACTTCCAATGAATCAGCGATATGTGCCACTCACAAGCTCATATCATAGCGTCCCTTTAAATAACGCTTTTGAGAGAACTCTGAGATTAAAGCAGACTCATGTAGCGTGGACGTGAATCTGCATACTTCTCATTTGGCTTTCATACGCTTATTTATCAAGTTTCAGTGACAGGTCGCATCATTCGCAGCATTTTTTGTCAGAAATTCAAGATACTTGGTACAACTTACTCAGTCATTATTTTCGCTGTAAATACTGTGACATTTAAATAACTTTGATACTTAATTAACAATGTAGCTTCTAAAACTAATTTAGCAAAACCGCAAAAAAACTCCTGTACTTTTCACCTATTCTTAAGTAACAAGTGTAATCTATATGCCCAATAGTTTAATATTATTTAATTAAGAATTTAGTGCATGTGAAAGGGTGCTTATACGTTTTAAGACTCTATTCTCTCATTTAGTCACATGTGTAACATTACTTTCCTTCTCTTTGCTCACAAATTCCCTGTAAAGTGTTTGGAGCAGAATTACTTTGCTTTCGTACAAAAATTGGTCAATCATAGTTGGATGTCAGCTGATCTAAACAAAATCTATTTTTATTCTTTTTTGTATACCCTGATCCAAACTAACGCTTTTGTAATTGCTATACGTTCTGTTAAGCTTCTCTTCTTTTTAAATATGTTTCTGTAAGTAAACAAACGATTGCTTAAGCAATCACGGGAGAAACTACTAACTTGTAAAGACAGATGGTATCGTCTACCGCTTCATATGTTAGGTGATAATCTCAATCATGATTATGATGTTACAGCCTAACACTTGAATTGCTGTGGATCGGACACCTTGGAATTGAGGAAGCAAATCATTTGAATTAATAACGCCAAGGTGATATTTTCTGCTTCCTTACCAAAGAATTTTTATGGAAACATTTAAACTGATTTTATGAGATCCAATGAAAGAGTAGACACTGTACTGTGACTTAATGAATTTGGCTACGTTTAACATTTTTATTTTAATGTTTTGACTAATTTTTATTGATTGGTATGAAATAGAACAATAAATTACGAATATAGTATCTTATATAGGTGAAGATTTGTAGTTATTTCGTTTCGGATGTTTGGATAATTTTTAATCCAGTGGCATATTTGATTCGCGAGTCATGAAAATGCAACGTGTACAGCTTAAACAGCCATGGTTATCATTCTTGCCACATCGTCCTTTTAATTCACAGTGGCAGCTTAAAATAATTTAGACTTAGAAATTGTTTCATCTCATTAAGACTCATTGTAATTTGATGCAATGGTGAAAAAATTGCAGTGCTTTGCAGAGATTATATTTTAATTTCCACACGGGTTTCGAAATTACCAAAATCAATGTATCCGAATGCAAGTGTTTTTTCGTAAAATAGGTCTCTGGAGTATCTAGATGACTGAGTCCATTGCTGAAACACAACGTTCCGTGGTCATAGTCTGTGGCACCATTGTGTAACAGGGATTATAACGTTGTGTTTCATCCAGGGACTCACTCAGCGAGTTATCAGAGAGAATTGTATGCCTTTAAAAACGCCGAGAAAACCTTCGATCTTACATAGGTAAGGATCAGTTTAATTCCGTTTCTAACTCTACACTTTAATTCCACAAACAATTGATCTGATGGAATAAAATATCCCCGTTTAGAATGTCATTGCAGTTGTTTTTTTTTTTTGTTTTTTTTTTTGCCCATTAATTTTTATTTTGTAAGGGAGATAGGTTTTAATATGCAAATTCAGCCAGAAATACTCAGAGTTTTGTATGATAATCCATTTTCCGGGATTTAGTGAAGCAGAATACCTACAAGCACCCGGATTCGATATCGATGTGATTAGTTTACTCTGATTACACTCTAAGAACCACCAGTTTAACTCCATATTCTTTCAGATGTCTTAATCATATTCCGATGATTGTGTTAAGGAACACAGCATAAAAAGGAAAACTATCAATACACTCGTAATATGAATCACTACACTTCTCTGGGTGTGACAAAGAGCAATTGCATTTTCCCCCTCAATAACAGATTACATTGAGGCAAAGAGCAGATTATGTAGTAAATCTGTGAACATGTTGAAACACCTCTTTGTTTAGAACCTGTTTATTAAATATCGTGTAGTGGAGTTACACTAACGTGTGGAATGTGGCGGAAACACTACTCAAGTGGGTACGTTTCATGGTTGATTGCAGAAAACAGTAAATTGTTTGCATGGCAGTATGTTCTGTAAATGAACTATTCCCCACGCTTACGTAGGTCCACTGTGGTCGCATTTAGATCTTGTATAAATGAGATTCAGAATATAGATGCGGTGGCCGGTCCACCGCAATGTTTTGGAACTGTTATTCACTGCAGAAATTTGCTAATATGCGCTTTAACGGAAAAAAATTTGCATTTTAAGTATGGAATTAATATTAATGTTAATTACAAAACTGCGGGGAGTTCCAATGGCTACTGCTTCAAATAAGTAGCTTCCGCAGCTGTTTGGAACCACACGTGCGCTGCCCCAGTGCAGGGCGTATCAATTCACTCTCAGCAGCTGACCTTTTGGTCGACCGCAGTGCGGAGGTGGATGCGCCTGTAGGTCCGCAACCAAGCCAACAGATTATTCACGGTAGGAGAGGAGAAGAGCTGTTGACTGTTCCAAGTTAGGTGTTGAGGCAATATATGACAAGTACTTAGGAATGGTAGCCATAAACACATTAATTACGATTACTTCTCCATCTGGTGCGATATAAATTTAAAGAATAACCCGAATTTGATAGCAAAATCAGGATTTTACCACTCAAGAATGCGAATCATACAGTTACTTGAAAGTAATTAAAACGTGTATTAGTCAACATAAAACGCAGAGGCGCTGCATGAAAGTTAAATATATTCATTGAAATATATATATATATAAACGATTATATAAGATCCGGTCTATATTCTCGATAAATATTTATCCTAAAATGATCCCGTAACATTTTTGTGATGCAACAAAATCTTCTCGGGTGTCCAGCCGGATGGTGTTTTAAAAACATGACGTTTCGACAGCTGACTCTGCTGTCTTCATCAGGTATCTTCCAGCTGTCGCAAATTGATTGTCACTGCCTACAACACTACCCGACTGGACACCCGAGAAGATTTTGTTGCATCAGTATGCCGGGGAAGTATCCACTCAGACATTTTTGTCTCGTATTTACGAATTTAAGGTCACATACGCAAATTATGTCATAAGACCCGTATCAAATACTCCTGAACGTGTTTATAAAAAATAACGCTTTTTTTACTGTTGAGGAAGTAGTTATTATCGCAGAGATTTTCACACAATTGTAAAATTCATGCTGTGAAAGGGAATGTTTTAGGAATTAAAGTATTAGAACTGTGGGCTTAATTTTCTATCAAACAAACTGTAATAAGATGTCTTAATTGTTTAAAATAAAAAAAGGTTGATGATGTTTGGATAATCCTTTTCAGAAAACAGTTACATAAGCTTAGAATCAAACATCATATCTAAGACGGCAGCTTAACAAAGATATTTACGCATACAACATTTTCTCCAATCGATTACAAAAAAGCTTGCTCTGATCATGCAGTAATGTAAACGATAGTGTTGGATTTTATATTAGTCAACATAAAACGTAGAGGCTCTGCATAAAAGTTAAATATATCCATTGAAATATATTATGTTAGATATGGTCAGATATTATCGATAAATATTTCTCCTAAATTGATTCCCGTAACATTTATGGCTGTACTTCATATAAGATAAATCCTCCGAAGTGATATCAAATACATGTAAAAAAAAATAACGGAATGGCAACAGGTTCTCAGAAATGTGTAAAACATTCATAACAGTTCTTGAAATTATACTGAATATAGACCACAAGTGTTGCTAGTAGGTTGTTGGATGTGGAACAGTAAGTGCTAGTGCTGTGTATACGAGACGATACTATGTTACAATCGATTCTTCCGGAGGTGTACATTAAGCTCGTTCACCAAACTTTCTACTTCCCGAACACTGCTTTGAATCACTTCCTACTTTTCCACAAAGTTAAAATGTCACCAGAAAGTTCCCGAGAAGACATCTGCTAAAAGCCACTATGTAAGGGCCTCGGGCGATGTTCCTACATGTTGAAGAAACGTAGAGGTAAACTCGTGAAAAGAGAAGAGGTCTACTTGGAGGTGGAACGTAAGTGAAATGCAGCAGCACAATACCTTCCCAGCCCCACACACTTCCCCCAAGAACGTTCTAATGTTTTCAATTAGTCGTACCCCGAGCGTGGTGGGATGAGCGGTAATACTCTCGCCTTCCCTTCGGGAAAACTAGGTCTTGTTCTCGTTTCTCAATGGTCTCCCGAATTGCCTCAGGCGAATGCTGGAACGGTTCCTTAAAAGGCCATGGCAGAATTCGTTTCCATTACTTGCTCCCTCCAGCGCTGTTCTACCTCTAATGACTTAGATGTCGACGAGGTGTGAAGCCATAAACAAAAAATCAGTCGCATTAAGAGATTTTCTCAAGGACGTGAAAAGATGAGGAAATCAATCGCATCAAAAGATTTCTCAAGGATGTGAAAAGATGAGGTTACAGTACATATGACGTTATCATATGATTTCAAATGTGTTCTAGGTGGAGACATTTTAAGGTAAAAAAAAATAATAATTCTATTGAGGGAAAAGAGTTGTAACGAATCTAAGATCCAGTTTCCTACTGACTGCAGTCCTATAAATAAAGTACATTTGAATCTGAGGGAGGTACACAGAAGTTGTTTATTTTTCCTACGAATGTGTAATATTTTGATGGATGAAAATGGTTTAAATGAACTGTAATTTGATTAGCAGCATTTAATTGTCTGAAATGTTAGTTAAAAGATTGCAACTGAGAATAGCGTTCCCAATGGAATTTTGGATGTCTAAAGTTATTGAATTAAATGTTTGTAAATATTTTCAAATGTCACTTTAAAATGTTACGCATGATTTCAAGTAATTTTTTGTAAGTTTTAATGGTTTTTGAGCGATTATATTGCAGCAATTTTTTGCGCTCTAGAAGATCAGTTGGAGATTTAACTATTTTCTGAAAAATTCTAAACGACTATTTAAACAACAGATAATAACAGCCCAACTAGCTGTATCAGCATGGTGCTAACAAGATACTATGTTATTGTTTATTTGTAACGTGCTTTTAATCATGCATGTTTTCCTAAGTGTTTCAGCGAAATTAATAGCAAGTTACAAGTTGTCGTTTAAAAAGTTATATTTTAAAAGTTTAGTACATACTTTGATGAAAGTGTAAATCACCTGGCGACCAGACAAGATTACCTGTAAATTATCATAATCCAATATAAATCACTAATTTTCCGAGCAACATGGCGGCGACAAGATTGAGTAATTAACTGGAACCTTCTACAATGACACTATGAGTGATTTACCAAACTGAAGTGCTTCCGCAGCATTGACTATTGAATAGAGTCTGGGGTAAAATGATTGATCCACGCCTCTCCCATAGTCACACATCTTTCAAAATAATATGCTGGAACAGTTTCAGACAAGGTTAGATTTTCTTAGACATCTGCTGCATACTGATTTTGATCTGTGTCAGAACTTTTGGCATACAACGGTCGGAAACCTTTCTTATTTGCAAGTACTCTGTCAGAATGTGATCTGCTGTTGTTCCTGGAATGTCTAATATCTTCTTCAAGAGGTAACACCGTAATATTTAATCATTTTACCGTATTTGGAATTTTCGATGTAATAACAACATCTCTTTGCTCAAGAGGTATCGCGCAGTTAGAAATTTCAGTGTGCTGGTTGCGTAGCGATTTAATTGCCTTTCTGCAATTCATCTATGTAACATGCAGACACAAATTCATTAAATGCACAATGTCGTTTGTTGTAATACAATTAGTGTCTGAGTAAAATGTTACAGCAAAAACACAAAATTAATTCCGATCTACCCTTTCCTCCTTGTACCCGATTTATTAGTTTAGAAATGTGACGGTGGAACACACGCACAATAACATACATCGTTCTCGTATCTTTTAAATGTTGTTTGACTACTGGGCCATATAGTCAATTACAGAAAT
The DNA here is from genome assembly GCA_031002005.1 of Vandiemenella viatica. Taxonomy (NCBI): domain Eukaryota; kingdom Metazoa; phylum Arthropoda; class Insecta; order Orthoptera; family Morabidae; genus Vandiemenella; species Vandiemenella viatica. The sequence continues at coordinate 4,107,543 of JARYHS010013631.1, read as the reverse complement.
CTCTTGATCCTCCATCGCATATGTGATTGAATCTTTCAAGTACATTAGGAAAGTTGAAAACAGAGATAGAACAAAACAATTAATCAAAACCATCCATCCACGATCCCTGATATGAATGTAAAATTTGATATAAATATGATTTATAATTTGCAAATCTGTATTTATTATAGACATTAATAATGATACGAATGGAACAACAAAACTGCAGAACCTTGTTGTTCTCTTTGGAACCAACAGAACTGTATAATTTAGTACCAACCTCCACACCAGTGATTAACAGCAGTATTCAAAATTTGTACATCATCTCATAATTTAATTACATTGAAATGACATTCTTGCTTGCAGTATTTTGTTTTGTTTTGTTCTAAATTGATTTATTTTACCCATTCACAGAAATGATTATATGTTTATCTTTTGATATTGCATCTTGCCCTTATTATTTGTTACTGATTTGTTCCATCGTAGATGAAATACAATTTAAATCATTTTTTGCTGTTTCAGTGATATAACATGAATGCATTAACTATTTAAATGTTTTTATCGGAACTTGTACAAGAAAATTATTAAGTATTTACATGGTAACTATTACTTTTTATAATAATAATAACCAATTAAATTATTTGTCTGTAAACACAAAGAACAATTATGAATCATTAAAAGATTCCTTGAATTATTAGCGGAAGAAATATAATTATTTAGCTGTGTGTAAGAAACCCCCTTTGCCGCTAAAAGTTTGATATTTCGTTACAAAAGCCTCTCAGATGAGATGTAACGAACTGCTGCTTGCCATCGCATTGCACTGCGATTCGAATTGGCTAATCCCCTGATACATTTTAAACTTGAGAAACAAACGAAAATTCTCACGGGAACGTGTCATGTAGCAATCCAAAAAGAGAAATAAATAACGTCCTGTTTGACTAGGAAACTCTCAATAAGAAGTGAAGAATAAGTATAAAATCTAATGAATAATAATAAGTAATGAATTGAACTATTCGCATGGGAACACAGAGCATGATCAATAACTTAGCGATCTCGCATTGTTTAATAGTTAATTAGTGAAGCATGTTGATCTAACGTCTCTGATAAAGCTCTAACAGAAATTGCTCAGTCCATTTAGTCCTGTAATTAGCAGCGTATGATTTCCCCATTGCATGATATTCAAAGACAAGAGGATACCAGGCACTTTCAGTAATTAGGTAATCACTTATCAATATCGATTAAGGAACAATATAACTTTCAAGTGATAAGGAAAATGTTTTTCTTAGACCGTTAAGTAACGGGTATTTGTTTCAGGATGGAAGTAGCTCCTACAGAACATTTCCTCTTTATATTTAACTTACCAATTAACAGATGTATGATGGATTAGTTTTGGCAGTAAGAATATGTGTTTAATTAACTAACAGGTGTGAGATCTGTTGATCGTAGAGTAATTGTTATGGAGCTGGATTTTTTTTTTTTTACAAGGAACAGGTAGGAATTGCGCCAAAAATTACATCTATGAAAAATACGTAATTACTTTCGGAAAAAGGAAAATACCGAATTTAGTAACACGGAACGCTGTTCGAATCCAGGTCGCCCATAACGTTTTCGGTCACTCAACAATCTCCATCTAAATAGATGAATGCAGTGCATAAAATTTGCTGAATACAATACTTTTTGGAAGAATATATTTTCCAGATGAATACCTAGCGAACGGTAAAGACAGAAATTGTGACTTTATGTTACAGGATTTGGATTGTTCTATGCATGGAAATTTAGTAATTAATTAGCCCACACAGTTTTCTCGTATTGCTGCACCGTCTTAGTGTCTAATGCCTTCCACGGAAGGCCGGTAGCATCGTTTCTAGCGCGGCAGTGTAGGATATGTGGCTTAGCACGATTCCTAACACCATAAATCTCAAACCACGAAGCAATGCGTAATGTATATTTGCGTAGTCTTACAAAAGAGTGACATAAATTAAAATTGTCGCAGTTTTCACAGCTATCGTGGATAAACCTATAGTTTAACCTGCAATCGGTACTACAATGCGTCCTTGAATTCCTTACATGGACAAAAGAAAGATAGTAAAACTTCTGGAAGTAACAGGGTACCGCCTCAAAAACTGAGATATAGTGGATGGTAAGTGAGAGATAACGCTTGGGCCTCGCATCCGGGAGGATGCGGCTTTGAATCGCCGTCTGGACATACAGCTTTCGGTATTCCATGGTTTCCCGAAATCATTCCAGATCAATGGCGGGATGGTTCCTTCAAAAGAGAATGGAAAGAGAATGGAAGAGATCCATCCCGCTCCTAGCCCCATGTATTTTCAAACTATGGAAAACCCAAATCTGGATTCCCGGATGGGGATTCGATCTCTGTTTTCCCGAATACGAGGTCAGAGCGTTGACCACACACCCACCACGCTCGGTCTAATCACCTCGTCATCGACAAGGCGTAAAGCCATCAGGAAACAAACTCTGAGATAATAGGACACACCAACAAACTGAATGAGGTCATACAAGATTGTTCTTATTATGGTTCTTCCTTCCGATGGGGACTGTGAACCTGGTTTCTTTCTGAAGAGTAGCCCTGACTGGTCTGGCACTGCATTTCACTCCTTCCGTTCGAAACAACTATCATCAAAAGTCATCAACATACCTACAACAATATTCAGTCACTGGCTCAAAAATTAAACATTTCACGAACGCTAGCAAACCTATTGAGTCTAATAGCACAACAATATGAAGAAAACACTCTGAGAATCAAATGTTAACTTATCTTATCTGGGAAGGAGTGTGGACTCTTCATTGCTAACTACTGCTAGCAAACATTATATACCGAGCGTGGTGGGTGAACGGTTAAAGTTCTGGCCTCGCATTCTGGAGGACGCCGGTTCGAATCCCCGACCAGGCATCCAGATTTGGGTTTTCCATGGTTTCCCAAATCACTCCAGGCGAATGCCGGGACTCTTCCTTCAAAAGGCCATGACCGAATTCGTTCCCGTTTCTTGTCCTCAGTCCCATCCCGCCTCTAATAACGTTGACGAGGAGTAAAGTCATAAATAAATAAAAAATATTTGAAATTCAATTTTTGCTTTTAATATTGGGTACCTGGAGGACTCACAATTATTTCAATAATTACTTAAAAAGTTTTGGCTGAGTAATTTGTCATTTGGTTGCAGACAGAATTTATTACAGTAATCGAAAACATTAAAGTAAGCAATTAGATAAATATAACTTGTTAACCATATAATGTTACATGGATCTGAATGATTTCATTTAACAGAACGGAAGGCAATAATTAAAGAGCAGTTTTAATAATACGGGACAACAATTTATGTACTTCTTCTTCATCACTTTTTCCGAACAATAGTGGCTGGTTGCCTTGATGAGCTTCAGTCATCATTAGCATAGTTACATTTGGAGATTTGCATTTACGGTCGCAAGCCCATGCTGGCGACAAGCATTCCAAGTCGTACCACCTACAAATGGAGGGAGTGAAATGTTGACATCTGTCTGTGAAACACGTAACTATATTTTGTTTGTGAAATGAGTAGATAATGAGATGGAGACTGGGGTCCGTGCCAGCATTTATGGTTGCTTAGCAACCGCAGGCAGGACGGCTAGTGCGCGGAAGCTTGGGCTCGTGCCTGACGCAGAGTGCGGCACCCCAGCGCACTGAGCAACACTGGCGGGTGGAACAGCAAATTATGTTAGATAAGCCATTTGTTTGTTGCTAACCACACTACTGTACGTCCAATAAAATTTATTTATATACTTTCCGCTACCTGTGACTTCGCTAGCCGACTTCCCTCTCATTTGGTTCCCAACATTTTACCCTGTCGCTTATGATGGATCAAGCACAGGTCAGTTGCACCTGCAGCTTATTATACAGTCCATAGCATATTTATTTCAAACTATATTTCGCTCGGACTTTTCTGCGACATCTTCAGCAATTATACATTAGGAAACCTTCACTGCAGATATTTAGAATGGTTGGAATCCGATTAAGAGTGTTGACGGTGAAGTTTTGAGGGTTTTTGTTGCTCACCTGATTGAGAAAAGTAACTATGCGACATCGATGGAACGTTAATTATGTAATAGGAAACCAGCGCTACAGATATTTGATAGGATTGGAATCGCGTGAATGAAGTCCGTTGACGGATACACGCGCCGACTCAGTTGGTGCACTACTTCTTCTACATTCAACAAATCTGGAGTCTTGACAGACCGAAGCCAAGGAAGACCTCAGAATCCTGTGCTGTATGTGGGCCGTCATTTACCTGTTGAAAAATGGCCTATTGTTGTAGCTCAAGAGGGAGGGGGAGGGGGGTTGCACAGGAAGCTATAGAATCTCTTGTACGAATTTTTATGCCGTCAACGGTCACCTGAGAACAGCCAGGGAAGCCCGGGCCAATAGGAGATTACGCCTTATACCACAATTCCACCAAATCTGGAGCCGTATAACTCAACAACGTAGTCACAACTATTGCGGTGTTCAGTTTCCCTCCTTATCCGAATCCGGAGGTTACCGATATCAGACAGAACCCAAAGAAAGGCCATCACCATCACACACCCATCCATACCACCCACTCACGACAAAACTCCAAGCAGAGCCTTGTCATCGAGTATGTGTTCCCTATTAGTCCTATTATTCACAGCACCTTTCCACGACGTGGTCAGAACGGCCCTTCTGAGGGGGCGGCGGACAATTTGACGGAACTAACATCCTGCCTCCTAAATTAATTCTGCTCCTTAGGAAGTAAAATAACAACTGATGGCCGAAGCGTAAATAATGTCGAGGCAGAATAGCACTAGCGTAAGAACATTTCACGAAAAAGAGAAATCTTTTAGTTTCATATTTTTATTTAAGATCGGGAAGAACCTTTTTAGAACTCTATGTGTAGAGCGGAGCCCTTTATGGTAGCGAAGCACGGACTTTAGGAATACTAGAAAAAATGGAAATTGAAGCAATTGTAATGTGGTGCTATAGAAGGATGCTAAAAAACAAGTGGACAGATAAGTACGAGATGAGCGTGTTTCGGAAAAGATAGGTAAGAAAAGATCCTTGTTGAAGAGTCTTTCAGAAAGAAGAGACAGGATGGTGGATCTCATTTTAAAACATGCTGGATTGGTTAATCTGTTATTGGAGGGAACAGTCCAAAGTCATAACTGTACTTGTAGATAACGATTAGAATATATGAAGCACATAATTGAAGATGTAGGTTATAAGGTGAATGTTGAGACCAAGAGATTAGCGCAAGAAAGGAAGAGATGAAAGTTTGAATCAAACTAGTCGAGAGAATGAATAACAAGGTCTGATTATATATGTTACACATGTGTTTAAAGATGTGATTTTCTTTCCGACGAAGCGCTTCTGAAATCCACAAGTGTGAAAACACGTCCTGAGCATTACCAAAAGGGAGGTGTTAGCACGTGTGACGTCATTTGTTTTGAAATGGTTCATCAGAGTAAGAAATTCCAGCAATGAGAGAGTGACTGGATTGTAATGACGAAACATTGCATGTCTGAACAACTTTCCTCTTCTGTTTTCATTTACAGCTGCTCGCATTTGCTTCATAAAATTAATTCCAATATGCCCCAGAGAAACGATACATTATCTCAAATACAAATAGCTGAAACCATCTGTTAGCTAAACAAGGAACTAAATTGGACTTTTTGAACGGGAGAACTAGCATTCTTTTACTGAATTGACAGTTTCTTTGTTTCTGAGATAAATTGACGGACTCAGATCTCGTACAAAGTCGCATATCGTTCAACAAAAGATTCCTCTGACTTTCTTTACATGATTCATTTTGTGATTGAATGTTTCTTAATATATGAGAAAGTTACATACCGGTGACCGTAAGTCAGTGAGACTAGTGACGGTCCTAGGGTTTTATTAAGAGAAATCAGCATATTTCTTTTAGCTTTTTAGAGCTATTTTGGTGACATTTAGGATATGTCGCAGCGGTAGAAGTTTAGCAAGAAATGCACCAAAGAAATGCTTTGCAAAAACCGTCCCCCATAGCCACGATGAGGAAGCCTCAACACACAGAGAAATCAGACAGAAGACATAAGCAAGAATCGACGGCGGCTGCCAATAAACATGTATATTTGGTCGGTAAAAATTTACAGCAGGGAAAATGTTGCCTGAAATTATCGGAAGAACATTTGAGACATTGATGAGTGGCAAGTTTTGTCATTCGTTGCTTTTATGTGAACGAACATACTTGAGAAGTCAGCCTGAAGAGAGTTCAGTTTCGCCGGAGGCAAAGTGAAAAACTATTGCCGTATTAGGAAATGAGGTCGTGTGAGATATTGGTCCGTGGTATATTTGGTTTGCCGAAGTCAGAGTGGGAAACCATTGCCTTATTTAGTAAGGCTCAGAGTTTTCATTGGTTCATTATGGAAGCGACTGTACCAATTGTTAGTCGGCAAAATTACATTCGATGAAGCCTTCTATTGCATATGAAAATTCTGCTGGATTTTTAGGCCATTATTTAATCTTCAGAAGTCAATAGAGCAGTAAATAGGCCGCTGTACTTTTTCATAGTAAAACTTAAGTTATTGAAGGTGAATTTTCTGAATAGTTTGTAAGGAAAGGTTGATGAACCTGCTGTTGAAGGAACTTGTGAAATATAAGTTAACAGATTATTAAACTGGATCAAATTATTTATTTAATGCAGCTAGAGGACCATTAAAAATCAATTTCTTTGAGTTTCAGGTGTCTATGCCCTAGATGTTGTTCTTTTACACACTAAATCTAACAAATTTCAAATCCGTATAAAAATACGTTGTTGACAAACACACAAAAAAGTAAAGTCAAACAATTAATGCATCAGTGGAGGTATTGCAAATTATATTTAAATGACAGCTAATTTATAGGTGTCATAAAACATTCTAACAAGAAATAATCAGTAAACATGTACAATTAATATTATATCGATAAATTAACAAGGATAGCCTTTACAATAATGTCAAAAGAGAGCAATATTTTAATAAGCAGTACATCCCTAAAGCTAACATTAGGCACTTAATTCTACCAAAGCATTAGCTCAGTAAATTTAGGGATAAATAAGACAGTTGTATTAATGGACCTCAATAATGTATAATAACTTGTTAGTAGATTTACATTTTAATTTTATTCTGTCGATATGACCTAAATACTTTTTTCTAAATTGAAAGAGAAATACATATGTTTCGAGGCAAATGCCATTCATTTCTGCATTCAGGGTTTCTCTCACACAACACCTTTTTCATTTTCTGTCTAAATTAAGTATAACATTTGGTAGAGTACAATAATAGTGAACATTTTAGACGTTCCTATTATAACATTTTGTTATAACTCAAACGCACATTTTCATTCACTAATTTAGCATCAATTACTAAAAAGAGATTATCCGTTCCGTGAATGATTAGTGCAAAACCTTCTGCAGACATCTGCGATTTTCGGTTTGCTGAATCAGCTGCTAATATTATTACTGTAGCCAGGGCCAGCGCTAGGATTCTCGAGCCCAGGGTAAGCGATTTTAGGCCCCGCTCTCCCTAAGCCCCCCTCCCCGAACATATTTTTAACTTACTCTTTGGTTTTTTAACTCAGAAAATTTTAAAATAAAAATTTTCAAAATTATTGGTGCAGATTTTAAAATTTGTGTTTGATTTCTATTTATTTAGGCGCCCAGGCCAGTGGGCCCCCCTTCGGTGGCCGGGATCCGGGGCCCGGGGTACTTTTGCCCCGCTTAACCCCCCTTGACGCCGGCCCTGACTGTAGCAGGTTATTTGGGCGTTTGATGCTTAAATTATAGTAAGCAAGCGAGGAAAGAACGTCATAAACTATGGGATAGTGACAGCAACAGACGACTGGCATGGAATACGCTGACGCACTTCCAAACGCATTACCTGCTAATGAATCTCGCCTGCCAATCGATCCTCTTTAGCTATTTAACGAGGAGCGCATATGCGCGTAAGTTGATTAGGATGGGATAGAACGATTGTTTACAAACGTAATACTATCAGCGTGGTAATGTCTTCATTGCGAGTACTAGGATACAATCGTTAACAAATGTGACTGCATACAATACTGACCATAAAAGCTTCATTTTTCAATTAAAACGGACAATTTAAAGAGAATAATGTAATTTAAATATAGAAACTTTGCTAGAATTAGAAGTGCTCTGTGAGAGTACAAGAGTACAGGCAATATAATCCTGAAAACGGTTGATGATAATTGATCATGCCGTCAACATTTTCAATATGAACGCAAACATACAAGGATTAAAAAAGAAATTGTATTATGTGATACAGTAGTGATGCGAAACAATTATTCATAGGTGAAATTTCAATCAGATTTATTTTGTTTGACAGAACTACATTGCTTCAGCTTAAAACCAACGTATGCAGCAACTTGATGACGTTTGCCCTGCAATAGCAGGTAATAAAAAGAGGAAAATTGTATGCTGTTCCAACAACATCAGTTACATGGTTGGTATTGCAATATTTTTCTTAGAAATCGTCCAAAATGAGATTGATCATGCTTTCAGCTATGGCTTGTACAATTTAAAAGTATTGGTTAGTATATTCATTCAATAAGAGAACGTCGTAAGGAAGAAAATTCTAGGGCACATAATGCCTAATGATTCTTTAATGCTGAAAGCAGTATCTTTTGAAATAATAACGTTGAAGCTTTTGGAAAGTGGTGATTATCATGAAAGAATGCTTTTAAAACTTCGTTAAAAATAAGTAGAATTTAATCAGTACAAATAAACTTTAAAACTTTGTTAAAAAGTAAAATTTAATCAGTCCAATTAAACTTTATGTATCATACAGACCGTTGTATTTGAAACTTAAGCACAATAACTAAAATTTAATAAGTACACATGCCTCCGGAACTTTGCATGAAATTTCACACAACCCAATTTGACATTATTCCAACTATACCTCTCACAAATTTCACAGTTGCAAGCCGTCAAACAAATAGACAATACCTGTAACTATTTCATGATTGAATTTCACTGATATCATGTATCTTTAATAGAGACACAAAAAATATATTTTAAGGAAAGTTTTTGATGTGAATATTGGGTAAGCTTAAAGTTGGCGCTTTGACAGTTTCTTGATCGTGTTGTCGAGAAGCTTGAGCTCTCCTTCCCGAAGTTTCTACGTTCTCAGTGTGACGGGGTAGTTACCCTCCAGCCTCGGAATAGCTGTTGTTATTGTGTTATTTGTTCAGCGTCAAGCTCACCTGCTACTAGTCCCAGTTTCTGATTCAGTGGAATCTTAAGACCATCTGAAACCACATGTAAAGTTAACTAACATTATAAAGTTTAGCAAAAGGACCAAAAAATATAAATCAGTCGGCGCACTGAAGGCGTAGATTACTTTCGTGTGGCTCATTCATAATCTTTTTTTTTTTTTTCCAAAGGCAGTCGGAGAGTGTTGTGAACGTCCTCTGGATTCCATTGTGGTTGTGATTCTCAACAACTTGAATAACTTTGCTGAACAGGAATTTTTGGAACTTTAGCCACAACCGAACTGAAATTAACCGAAGGTTCCACTGCAAACTGATCCGCCTGCTTAGGTTAAAATACACTTCCACCAGGAATAAAAATAACGTCGATTATTATTTTAATCCCATAACCGAATATGAAGATTATTCTGGCGACTCAAATTACCTCTTTCAATTACCTGTTTCAATTAAAGGACATCTATTACAAGAAAATTAACACATTGGCAATGAGAAATAATGCTGCGAAGTAATCATGAAACCTTTTAAGTACGAGCTCAGCAAAAGTCGAAAATTATTTTATATCTTGCTATAGTAAATATTTTTAGCAATTTAAGCGTAGTAGTTAAACACATTAAAATTGTGACTCTCTGTGGGCCATAAGACATCATTCATGGATGTTGTTTGCAAAGGCTTATAACAATCCGCAGTAGAAAAAGAATTGTTAGAATATAAAGCACAGAATTTTATAATCACAGAAGATCTTCAGGACTGCAACATAATGTGTTACTTAGTTTCTGATTCTGCGTAGTCATGAAAACACTAGAATTTCAGAACAGATTGCTGTCACTGTCGTTACGTATGTAAACGTCGGAATTACGGTTCTGAGGTTTAGAAAGGAGAAGGAATATACTTTTCCGTAACATTCAACCTCGTCTTGACAGTTAAGTAGCTCAGAGAAGTACCTTACAGCTGGTAGTTTTGAAATGTAAGTGTCGAAAATCTGCCTGCTATAACTAACACCTTGTACCTGACTGTTATTTTAAATTTAATGTTTAGTAGTTTTAATTAGAAGGCATCCAAACGATGTTAATTGCGTTAAGATAAGAATGAATTTATTTCCTTATAAGTTGACAGAGGTAAAACAAATGTACATATATTCTGAAATGTGAATTATGAACTGAAAAGTGCAGCTAAATAAAATAAGTTTTTATTCCTGGCTCGTTCAGTTCCGCTATTCAGTCCAGTTTTTGTTGTTCCTTCAGATACAACAGACCTGATGACGGCGGCAGTGAAAGTCGCCGAAAGCTTGACAGTAGAAAATGTAATTCGGCGGCAAACCCGAGAAGAATTCATATAATTCGGATTTTGTTGCATTAATGTAACTAACATGAAGGTTACACGACCCGCTTTAAACTGTTATCCTTTATTTGTCAGGCAGACATACGTTTCTCTAAATACTGACTTTAACACACGCTGCAAACGTTTAATGAATACGAATAACTAATTACTACGCAGTGTAGAGAGCAGTCAGTTCCAACAGTCATTAATGTGACAAACTGAGACGTTGCCTTTGAAGCTGGATCAGTGGTGATTATGTAGTTGTTGGAAAACGAAATTTATCTCCGTTTAATATTCAGAATAAATTTTTGCCGGTGTCAGCCTGCCTATGGCAGAAAATAATGGAGGCAAACCGAAAAGATATTACCGTCCATTTTACTGTCGCGGTGAAGCAGACTTCAGTGGAAATAGCATACGTTACACAGAATTAATAATAATGTAAACTTTACAATGTAAATCCTATCTATACTCATCTCCATTTCCTGTGCCAACTGAAGCTAATGGATTCAACTAAGTGAGGCACCACTGCAAAACAGACATGTAGCAACCGTTTTGAGTTGAATATTGTGAATGTCTCACGATTCCCAACAGGAACAATAAGTATTAATAATGAACCGGGATCATGACTGAGGTTGTTGTATGGCTGCGTAAGTCGAAAAAAAGGAGAGAACCAGGAACTTATTTTTAATATATCTAATTTGTGATTGCGCAGTGATTTGTTTCTTACTGGACAAAATATTACTACTACATGAAGTTTTCCAAAATCATGGAGGTATAAGTAACAATAGAGACTTATTGTTGGTTAAATGATTTTTTTAATGAGACTCATGGGTATCACTTGAAAGCTTATTAACTTTTAAGATGTCTTGTTTTCCTTCATTCTTTAATATGTACGAGGTTTTAGTGAAAACCAAATAAATTTCTATTTTAATAGTTATTTTTTAAACTTTTCACCAACATTTTTTTCAAAATTTTCAGTTAAATGTAAATTACAGGAAAATTATAAAAGCCTTATGGATATTATTATTTTCTCAAAATAACTTCGACTTTAACAAATTTAGTTTCTCAGTAGATAATTTTTTGACAAAAAAATACATATATCGTTTTATACATAATTTTGTTGCATTAATATTATAATAAATATTTAGTGGATGCATTTGTAAAAAGTTTGCAAATTTGTTCTAACACCCACTTTTCTTTTAAAAATTGGGAGTTTTTGGGTTTGCTTAATATGCACCACTTGAAAAAAATTTCACAAAACAAATAATGACTTCAATCCTATTATATAAAACGCTAACGTGGCGTCTGCGTGCGTCGTCTATAGCGGCTACTGCTATTGGCTAGAGAACGACCAATCATCAACCACCATATTACATTCGTATCACCATCTTGCTTTTCGTTTATTTACAGCTAGACGCAGAAATTCATACAAGGAGAAGGAGATTCAATATTTACGCTATTTTATCCGTATCAGTTTGACGCAGAAATTCATGTAAGGAGAAGGGGATTAAATATTTACGCTATTTTATGTGTATCAGTTGTGAGGACTAGGTTAAACCATAACCTAAGAATTTTTTTGGCAGAAGGTAAGAAGCAATGAAGTTAATTAAAAACTAGGAGAAACGTACATAATGCGGAATGTTTTAGTCACATAAATAACAGTTATCCGTTTTCAAAATTATAATCCCCGTCATCTAAAGTGAAATGCATTTTTTTTATTTTAAAATCCTAACAAAATACTCTGATAATCTAAGGAGAGTAACGTATTCATATAACTAAAGATATCATCTGGATGACTTATTCGTTTCTCCTTATAAACTTTTCCATAATAAATTCCTTATACCATTATATATGATAACCCTACCCTTAGATTTTGATACATGTGTTAGCTATTAAATGAGATTTAAGATAACTTTGTTATCAGATTTAAATCATCAAAGATATGACTATTTACTATATACACGATATGACACTCGCAATTCAACAACGATATTAGTGCCGCAAAATAGCAGTGAGCAGTGATATTAGAAATACTGAGAGCAGCGGGAAAAAAATTAATGCCAGGCAATTATATGTCACAAAGTTACAATTAGTACCTTCGATTATATTTACATATAGATTTTTATTTATCTACGACAGCCAGATGCAGAAATTAATGTAAGGAGAAGGGTTTTCATTATTTACGCTATTTCATCTGCCTCAGTTGTAAGCACCAGGTTAAACCGTAAACTAAGAATTTTTTGGCACACGATAAGAAACAATGAAGCTTATTAAAAATTCAGAGAGTCGTACATACGTAATCGCGACATGTATCAGTCAAATAAATAACAGTTATTCGTTTTCAAAATTATAGTCTCCGTCATCTAACGTAAAATGCATTTATTTATTTCAGAATCCTAACCAAGTTCTCTGATAATCTAACCAGAGTAACGTATTCATATAACGAAAGGTATAATTAAAAATGATTATTTTTCTTGCAAGCTTTTTCAGAATGAATTCCTACTACCACCATAGGTGATACCCATCATTATTTATATGAGGGTAATAGAAGCTATTATTTCCGAACGCAATATTAGTGGAGGTTGTGGTTAAGTTTACCAGAATCGCAACTGGCACATTTTGTTACAGCATAATTCACTCTGATATGAGTTTTACATACCAATTAAACTGCTTTCATAAGCGCCATGTTACTAAAGATATTAATTAATGTGGGTGAAAGTAGTACCATATTTATCGTGCTGAATTGTGCCTGGACCAGTAATAAAACTGATATTACATAGATAGCAAAAGTTTTTGGGATTCCTAATCTGATTTAATTTCATTGGTTCTTTACTTCCGGCGTCATTAATTCAGTAGAAGTTAATACTATATGGCTATGTAATCGGCAAATGAAATATGTAGAACATTGCAAAATCAAGGTCATTAGCATTATGTAATATTAGTTCCGTATAATTAACCAACTGCAAAAAAATGAACTGCCAGAATATTGCGTCCAAACCGTCATTTTAGACGGGCTCGAAGCTAGTTTAAGAATAATTTACAATTACTTTTTTAAATTTATTACAAAATGCCTTTTTAGTTTAATTAATTTAATGCATACTTTTTTACAATATTCATGGCGCTTGTATTTGACGCATTTATGTTTAGAAAATTAAATTAATAGATTTAAAAATCAGATTCACCAAATGTCAGTAATGAATTGGTTTCAAATGAAGTGTTTATTATACACAAAATCCTAAACGTTATTATTATGACAAACTAATATATAAGATTCTTTGTTATATCCGGAAATAATCTTCCCATTTGTGTGAAGACATAGTAAAATTATTATAATCATGTAAAATTTAGATGTTTTTCTTCTCTGAACATGCCACCTTGCGTAGAAATATTTTTTTATTTTATGTCTGTGCAGTCTACAGATTTATTTGATCGTGAAGAAGTTTTTCTGGAATCGTTCGTTTAATAGTAATGTTCTATTATTATGTTCTAAATTTCATGGCAACCTCTAAATTTTAATGTTCCTAACAGAATAGTTTTTGATGTTTACTTACTTTTCTCTGCTTGAGAGTAATTTTATACATATTTTTAAAAAATATGAAAAGAATCTAATTAAAACTATTATAACTATAAATGTTTTACAATAGATTCATCGTTTGCTGGATAGCTCAATTAAGTTTCAGGCTACCTTCTTTCTATGGAACAACGTTATATTAGAATCTTGACAATTCCTGTCGCTATGGCTTTCCTAGCCAACAGTGTACTTCGAGTAAGACTGGAAAGGATTTTCAGAGGTCATTTGATTAAAGACACGTGCAAATGATTTGAAAATCGGTTTCATTTTAATTAAAGAGCTCGATTCTGGAGACAGCTTATTTCAGCGACATGTCAGAAATTAGAGAGTAAACGATTCCAAATTTAGTGTCACAACACTGCGCAAATTCTGTCAAGACTTAATGCCTGTTCTGATGTCGAATGAGGAGCTAGTGACTGACGTTGTATTTGTTTTAAAAAAAATATAAAATAATAGCATCTGAACCTCATGTACAGTACATTCAAAATTAAGTCTGGTATTTTGACGGCTACCAGAAAAAGTAAATAATAACACCAAAACCCATAAGACATAGTTGGTCCTTATTCCTTACATACTGTATAAACGATAGTGGAGATAGTTATATTTTAACATTTAAGATGATCCATTTAAGTTTACTGCAGCAGTACCAATAGCCATGCTGTATTCCATCACTGCCAACAAAGCTTTGGGTGTTGAGATTATTTGGCTTACGACTTTTCCACTAGAATGTTATCAGACCGATCGGTAAATTTTCTAAGTGACACATTGAATAACTTACGCAATAATAGATATTGAATCGTTTTTATTACGAAAGAATTCTATGGATATGTATTTGATTGCTTCAGAGTAAAATCATAGGATTGCAAAAGCCTAGAAAAGTTTATGTATATTGTATATCTCGTTTTCAGCAGTTCATTTGAATTTTAATGAAACTAGAGTGATCTTTCCTTCATCCTTTTCTGGACACAACGTCACATATAATCTGCTGAAGCTTACCGAGGAATGGACTGCCCGGACACACATGTTTATATTTGCAACCTCTACACTGGTCATTAAGAAGTATCCTTCCAATATCTCTGTTGCCTCTATTGCAAATCGTATTGGGAACAAACAGCGTGATGTTCAATTTCACTTAAAACTTGTGTCCGATGTTCAGGTTGTACAGAGAAAAATAGCGACTACCCAGCCATTTGCACACTTACACGGAGCAAAGTTTATTATTTAGAAAGGAGACTGTAAACTAACACGTTGCAATGTAGTGTTTAGTAAATTATGCTGCAATACTTCAATTTATAAATTATCTTGTACACTTCGTTTTCGTATTCCTTAGCATCACACCTTTCGTATAAAACTTAGATTATCCTTGCAGCCACATTAGGTGAGAACATATAAAGTTCCATTTCGGTACCACACTATTTTTCCAATGGCGTATTCATCCACTCTGCGTTAACAACTACACTCGCTCTTATCACGGTGGGATTATTAGGGTTAAACATGGAATATATATAAATTATTTTAACTGTAGATCTATGAAATTTGAACATCTGCGAGTCTCTTTGCATGCGTAGACTTTTTTTTTTTTTTTTTAATCTTGGATAACTATTGGTAATTTATTGTCTTTTATATCTTGAACTCAGTGCACCTCCTTCCAGTTATGCTACCTCGTGACGTGGTCGTGTCCAGTTGGCTGCACATTCGAAAGGCGAGTTGTCTTGCAAATTCTGACTACAACTGTACATCGACTTTAACCAGTGTAATATTTCCCAATCGGTCACAAACAAGTATTGGTTTTCCGCACGTTTCCATGCAAAGAGATTGCGAAGTGTGTTATCTCTGAAAATTAGTCATATGAGAACCAAACTTTTAATATCCCGCGCAACCACAGAAGTAGGCACAAGAGGAAAGCAAGGTAATATGCCGTAGTCGGGCCCAACGTTTTAGCTTTTAATACCGCCGTGTATTATAGGATACCATACTGCTTTTCACGTTCCACAAAATGCTAAAAGCTTTCAGAAATATTACTTCCAAACGACCGTAGGTAAGTGAGGAACGAAGAGGCTCTTGTATTGTTTCTGAAGGAACGTAATATCTGACCATATTAAAATTTTACTCCATTTGCATAAAAACAGATTACGGAGGAGAATAAAAACAATTTTGAAGCAAGTCGGGGGAGAAACAGATATTTAATTCAGTTTAACTCATACAGTGCCAAAAAATGAATTTAATGTTAATTTCTTGATAGTGCACCACCGAAATGTACTTTTTTATTCAGCTAACATCTTCTCTTTTTTACTTCGTTTATTTTAAATCTAAAGTAAATAATAGTAATTAAAATTCTGTACCATAAATTATTTAATTTTCGATTGTTTCTCACACAGTATTAGTTATTATTTGAAAGTTGATAAATGTTTCTGGACAGCAAATTGTTTTTAAGTATGAGATACTATTCCCCCCATCCACGTTCCTGCAAGATATTAATCAGAAAGCAAGGAATAGACGGCAAACAGATTGGAACAATTCGATGCGCCAGAAAAGAGCTTTTTACGGTCGCATCCAACCATGTGTGCCTTCCAAACCGTGGTTCCATAACTGGAAATTTAACAGACGTCACTTAATCATTATTATTAGAAACCGATTACACCAGGGCAACATTCCCAGTCGCCTAAATCGGATAGGTCTGCGAGATAACCCCCAATGTGATTGCGTTGATCAAGCAGTAGGGGACATAAATCATGTCCTATTTTCGTGCAAGAAACACACCGATATTTAGGACAAAATGCTGAAAGAAATTACAATGTGCAATACTCCTCCTCCAACCAATTTATCCATCCTGCTCTCTTCCATTAAACACCAAACATACAAAATCATAATTTCCTGTTTAAAGGATAGAAACATCCAAATACAAACCTAAGACCATTTGGGAACCCAATAAGAAATGCTGGGAGCAAAGTTGGTACCTTTACTAACGTATAAAGATATATCCTCTAAAACTGCCATCATCTATATATGATACTAGAATGAGTATCCAGTGTGAATGGTTAGGTTACAAGTACTTTACATTGAGCAAAATAGATTTAAGTCACATTGTCCGAATAATCCCACGAATCCTCTACTTACAGACTGTGTAGTCAATGTATCTGCTTTCATGTCGACATATTATATTGTATTACCAAAAATGAAAAATGATATACGTAGAACATGTAAAGAAACTGTTGTTGAGCTGTGAAAGATAAAAAAAATAATTGTTAATAGTATCTTAGCCGAGAAGGTATATATTGGTTGCTTATCATCAATTTATGTACTACTATATTCCAGGAAGTATGATATAAATTATGTGATTAGGTCTCCACATTAACGTTTCTGATTAATATCAGATTTATTCACGTATTACTGGAAATGTTAAGTGCTAAGTAAATGGCATCAAAACTGAATTAGGATTAAATAAATCAACATTTTTTTTTTTTTTTTGATATCAACCACTGTAATCTCATTTTTGAATTTCAATGGATTATTAATAGGTAAAATCAGTTTAACATTTTCAAAGAAAGAACCATAACTTCAATATGAAATGTTTCACTGCTGCTTCTGCCACTTTAGGTTTAGTGTGAATTAAGTTGGTCTATCTGCAGTCAGGTTACTGAATTCAAAGTCAGCGACCAGGTCGTCTTTCAGGTAGTAACTACAAAACAGCTTTACAAAAATCTACCCACTCTACTGTTCTGCACGCTGCAGTAGATAACTAGGTAACTTGTGTATAGTTGTCCGTGCCATCTTTTATTGTTACTTGCTGTAGTTCGTGATTATATGTCTTGTATCGGTCTCACATATTGGAGGCCTCACCAAATTCCTTAATTTACAACGTTTCCGACTCCGTTAGTGTTTTCTTGCGGCTGCAAGGCGGACATTTCATTCAAATTTATTTTCACATATCGGTCATACTTTTTTCCTTATTTTCGTCAGTCTCTCGACTGGTTTGATGTAAGCCTCCTTCTTATCTTGCGCTAACCTCTTCATCTCAATTTACCCCATACAACCTTCATCTTCAATTAAATATTTGTCTACCTCTACAGTGTTTCCTTCGACTGTTTCCTCCACTCACAAATTAATCAACCAGCATGTCTTAAATGTAACCCACGATCCTGTCTCTTCTTTCTGTAAGACTCTTCCACAAGCTTCTTTTCTCTGCCATCATTTCAAAAACACGCTAATTTCATACCTCATCTATTCACTTAATTTTCATTATCCTTCTGCAACACCACATTTCAAATACTTCAATTTTCCTTTTCTTCTTCTCTTCCTAAAGTTCATGTTTCGCTACCATAAGGTGCTGTGCTCCACACACAGAGCATTAAAAACTTCTTTCCGAATCCTAGATCAATATTTTAAAATAAAAGTCGTCTCTTTTTCTTAAATACTCTTATTCGCTAGTGATATTCTGATTTTAACATCATTCCTGCTTCGGTCATCAGTTGTAATTTTACTTCCTAAGTAGCAGAATTCATTTACTTCTCCTATAGCATCCGATCCTATTTTTATATTTAATCCACTGTTACTGATATCATTTCTGTTGCACTTCATCACTTTTGTCTTGCCTTGGTTTATATTTACTCCAAAATCTTCCTTAAGGATTGTATTCATGACATTCAGTAACTTCTCAATAGTCTCAAGCTGTTCTATCAAAAGGAAAATGTCACCAGCAAATCGTAGCATATTGAACACTTACGTCACTTACAAATTTTTACTTTACTTTCTTTAATGCTTCCTCTGTTCCAAGTCATGAATGTGTAAATCGCCTTTTTTTTCAGTACACTGTTGTTTAAATAATCTCTATTATACAGTTTCACTATATTTTCCTTCTATCGATTCACTCTGTCTTCTGAATTTAAAAGAAGTTTCATATCAGCTGCTTTAATGTTTATACATCAGTTAATCATTTCTACATAATCTTGTTTGATCTTTCTATAGGCCACATCTATTTTACTTACGACCATTTCTTTTCTACTTCTTCTCACTTATCTTGCAGCAACTGTTCTTTTGCTTTTTTGCATTTCCTGTTTATTTGATTTCTAAAATTTCTGTAATACTCTCTTCCCACTTCTCCTTTGATCCATTAACTCCAAAATTTCTTCTGGAGTTGATGTATCAGAGAAATAGGCACAAAAAAGTTCAGCATAAAGCAGGAAGAGACAGTAATTTGGAAAACGTAATTGTGTTAGATGTCACCATTTTTAGAGCAAAGGCTTCGATACTGGTACGCTTCTAGCAGAAAGAAACCTCTCTTATTCCCCGTAACAATTAGCTCTTTTGTGGAGTGTGACGAGTATTTAACATTGCTCTACAATCTACATAACGACATGAAGCGATCAGAAATGACTGATGGCGTAGTAGTAATTTTTACGAATAACTGATTTTCAAGATGGATAACGTATTCCGCTCCCACAGTTCTCCAACAGCTCTCCACGCAGCCGTTCGTATTGCCGATGCTATCATTCTGTTCGAACAACATTTATTACTGTCTCATTAGAATGTGATGCAGTCAGAGTTAAAAGGTATTTCAGGGAAGTAATATAATGTATGGGAAAAGTAACCTTATTCTGACTTTGCTCGCATCTCATAAAGTATGATCATCAGTTGTAAGTATTTTTAGTATACTTCGTTTATATACATTAGTCA
The DNA here is from genome assembly GCA_031002005.1 of Vandiemenella viatica. Taxonomy (NCBI): domain Eukaryota; kingdom Metazoa; phylum Arthropoda; class Insecta; order Orthoptera; family Morabidae; genus Vandiemenella; species Vandiemenella viatica. Next base: position 4,087,753 of record JARYHS010013631.1, on the reverse strand, counting down.
ACAGTTATTGACAACTTTTTTCAAATTCCCAGGTAATAGAGTTGATAAGATAGACCCGGTATCAAAATCAACCATTTTGATAGCCACTCACATCATAATTTTTCAACGAAAAAACCTTAAAAAACAAAACAAATGCTTTTCCTCAACTTACTCTAAACAATATTTTATTTCTAATTAACCCTATTCCCTCCCTTCCTCCAAGAATATAATCTTAAAAAAAATTAATTGCAATAATATTCGGTTAGGATCAAATGATACACATATTATCCGTAATTTTTAATTCTGACACTTATTGTTTACGAGCTAGAAGTACGTGTCGGGCAGACGAAAGGACGGTTAGACATCAAATATTCAACAACAGAGCACCGGTTTTATTTGGGTGCTGAACCTTTAAACCGGCCACGGTAGTGACGATACACAGCTCGTGTCGATCTCCTGTTGGTATTCGATACCAATGCAGACCACTAAATGCATTATCTAAATTAGAAACTATTAATAGTTGATAAGACACCCTTGGTTATGCGATTGACCTGGAAAACGAGTTAATGATCTGTGACAATAATTAGGCTACCCCATCAAAGAATAATACTTCTCGTTATCAATTACCTGGCTTAAGATAACGAATGAAACAATTGTTCTCTCCACAGGACTTGGCCCTTCTCCCAGGTTGTTTAGTTCGAATTGAAAAAAAGAGAAAAATTGTTAAGAACGCGAGCTAACTAAACTATCCTCCACTGGCTTAAATTTGAGATATTTTTTTTTTGGTAAATATATTTATATATATACTGTATAGTTGCACTTAGATTAATGTACCGACCTTTTCATAAGCTAATAAGAAGATTATTTCCTTTAGTGAGACTGCATGGGATAATTAAGAATTAAAGCGATTCTCATATGTCCTTAAGACATATCCCCAAGAGTATCCTCACGCTCGGCACATAAGAATGTTACCCCAACTAAACTTTTTATCTCTACTATTACAGGCACGAAACATTACAGATTTTTCATGCCTGTTCTCACTGATCCTAAAACTCGAGCCTAATACTGCTTCAGTCACACATATGACATATAATCAAAACAAAGATTAAAAGGCAAAAACGTCAATGCCATTACTCTCACATAATTCCGGTCATTAGATAGTTTCGAAAGTGATCTCGTCAAGTAATGCGGAAAATGTTTATTTTTAGATTCTGATCGAATTGGAAAGTGAAGTCATGGTCGCAATAACAATATTTGGGTTGATTATTCTGCCTCTCTACGTAACGTCATTCCATCATTCCTGCGCCGCTTATGAAGTTGCGGAAAGCCTTAAGTCTTAGGTAATACTCATTCATGGTTAGAAAAATCCTTGTGTTGCTACTATTTCAAATTCAAGCAGTGTACGATGACACTAATATGATGCAAAGTAACAATTTTCCAGATACGATTCCATACAGCATTAATATAATATTAAAATTTAAGGGTAAATTTGTATTTCGCACAGAGCTATAGTTATTTACATAATTTAAATTCTTTGTAACACACACCATGGACAGAAATCGTAACAATTGTATAGATCTTATTTTTTTATAAGTATAGTAGTTATTCGTATCATACAAATCACTTTGTAGGTGGGCGTTTGAGAGAAAATAACATTTAGTGCAATTAACGTTCAGTGTTCAACGACTCCTACCACATGTGCACAAGCTAGCAGCGCAATCATTCAGCAGCACCAAAGACGTCACACTTTAGACCGTTGCCCCAGCTCTCAAGAAGACATCTACCACTGTAGAAGCAGAGCAGGCATAGGGCCTCTTTCTCCGTCTCAACAAGATTGGAAGTACATTCAAACAAAACGTTAACAATTAGGTTGTTTACATTTTAAAAAATCCTTATTGGCCAAATCGCTTAGTATCAGCTCGCCAGCCCTTCTGCAAATCGTATTGTTTTGAAGGACTCCTATTCCAAGAAGCATTTTCCATAGAAACAGTTTATTGGAATTGTCTCTCAAGCGATGTCGTTTACGAGAAAACATTCACCACAGCTAGTTTCAAGCACGTTACACAAATTAGATTGAGTCTTCACATAACACTTCCTTATTCTAACGAATCCGCCATAGTTTGTGTTTAACATGAGCGGCCAATTCATTCAGGATATTACTTGTCACCATCAACGTTTGTTCTCACTCGATTCAGATACACGTAAATCATGTCATTTGAGAAACCTCTGTAAGTCTTTACTATCTGCCTAAAACGAACTGGCTGCTGGTGACCTGGAGACAATGACTGGGAACCTTTACCTGCCACCTTTCACCTCACCTGACCTTCTATGTTCGTGTCTCTCATACACTGAATACCATATAGCGATAATTATTTTTTGCATTTATTTCTGCACTGCAGTAAAAGTTCATTAATGTAGTCGTAACATAACACAACAGTGCGTTAATTCAAAAACAATATTATTTCTTGGTACCAGTTTTATCTCAAAATACTAATGGACATTTGTGATTCCAAAATAGCTTTTAAGTAAAGTTAGAAGACACGTGCTAAAATTTCATGAACAAAATACGGAAAAAATAGTGAGGTTGGTGGTTTGTGGTAGAATGAAAGAAGAAGCGCTTCATTTGTAGCAATTGTTTATTTCTCATCTTTATTAGGTACGTAACAAAACGCTTATAACGTCTCACTAAACAATTACAAAAAAACTTTTGGTAGTGTAATTCATATATACGTCATAAACTTGTCATTATTTACATTACTAAACAGAGCATTGCTTAATTCAAAAAAAAACATCCGGAAAGCTCCTTAATGTTGAAAGAATACGCAGTTTACAGACATCTCTGTCATATGTGGTGCTGCTATCTAGCAGTAACGCGATCAATCCTTATCGACGGCAGCGAAGCCTAGCGACTTGGCTCCCTTCTGTCTCACACCCGTAAGTTAATACTTTTTCCCAGCCGACCCCGGTAGCGCGGGGCTAGTGAGCTGGCTTCGCGTTGCAGGGGTCGCCGATTCGAGTCCGGCCCAGGGCATGGGTGGTTTTAATTAAGTGTTGTGTCCGTACTGTGTTGTCCTGTCACTCGTGATAATCAATAATATAAGAAGATGATATGAACACAATTGAAAAATGATAGAAACACAGTTGCTGGCTGAATGGCTACAAGGCCGAATGCCATTAAAAAAAAAAATAATAATAATAATACTTTTGCCCTTTACGGGTTGACGTCCGATAAATTCCTTTCTTAATTTATGATTTTACCAAAGCGGAGAACTTAATTTTAAAAATGATACTTCATTTGATTTGATACCCGATTTCGGTTAGGTATAGAGGGAGTTAAGTGGCACGTCGCAAAATATACATCTTTGGAAATGATAATACTTTTGCCCTTTAAGAATCGAATTCAGAAAAAATCCATTATTTATTTATAATCTTATCTAGGTTTACACGTAATTCATTAAAATGATACCTGATATATCGATTTCGATTAGGTATGAATGATGGTAAGTGCCTCGTCACAAAAAAATCTTTTAGAAATGACTGATATTATTTGAAAGAAATTAAAACAGGCTATTAAATATGATACATTCTGTTGTATTTTATAGAGGGAAACATTTTAATTTGATGTAGCAAAATTGTTTAGTCCTCCGTTTTGTTCCCTCCCTGTGAACGATTCCAGGTTTGTCGATGAAAATCTTGCACTAACTAGATCATCGCTTTAACAGAATTACGCACAGCCCCTGATGTAACAGCGCTCCAGTCAACAGCTAGCGAAGCACCGCCACGCGCGCGCCCTCATTAGAGCGAGCGGCAGCTGTGTGAAGCTAACTACCGGAGCGCGCAAAGAGGTGATGGCGAATGGCGCGGGGGGAGGCCCTCGATTAACATGGCGCAGTTTAATTGGCGCTTAATTGCTGGTAAGCTCTCTGCACGCTGTCCGGTGGGCTATATTGAGGGGGGAGGCAGATACGAGGCTCGACGCAGAGAGGGCTCTAGTGGAAGAGCATACCACCTGCGACACCGCGCATACATAGACTACTATTTAATTTCATTTTCGGTGGTAAGGTTTCACAAAACAAACATATTGCAAATTTAAAATCAATAATTTAAATCAAGACGCCTCAAGTTTGGTAGTCATTATCTTTGTTTTCATTTTGTTTCTTTTATTTTTTATAAGTTTAAAAAAAATAAACTTTTTCAAGATGGACCTAATGCTTCTGAGCGGATCATTCTTTCGAGTACGATCGGAAAAATTATACATGATACTCTAAAAGTCAAAACTTGTGGAATGCGTCTGACGAGACGTTTTCTCTAAATGTAACGACAGTTTCATCCGGTTCATGTTGGAAGAACTTAAGAGTAACAAGTACCTCAGACAACCCCAGAGTTTTTTTAGATATTTCTTACAAAAATGAAACGGTGATGCATCACATTGTTGTGATTGAATATCTCAACACTGTGGCGGTAGATATAATCTGTGAACTCGTCATTCACTATTTCCTACAAAATGATCCTTACCCCCATCTCGTCAACACGACTGGAACTAGTCTCCAAAGTGCATGTAATGGTATTGTAGGCCTTGCGCATACCAGCACACCGTTTTTAATGCTTGAAATAAATGAAAAATCCTTTACCGGGAAACGAAGCACCATGCGATTTGGCCAAGATCCAGGGTATAACTTCATGAGTGCAGTTGGTGCCACGGTTCTTGTCCTGGCAGTTATTTACTGATTTCTCTTTTGGCTATTATTCCATGGAAATGAAATCCACTGACTTGCTGAATAGTTATTTACTAGCTATTAACTTCATTGTATGATCTGTAGCTTTGTTATACTACGAATTATTATATCCATATGTTAGCTGGTAACTATTCTTAGTCGCTTATGGCCGGTTATTTCGTTGATAGCCATGACTCGCATTCGGGAGGACGGCGGTTCGAATCGGGCATCCAGATTTGGGTTACATTACACTATGCTTTAATAAGTACACGTAGCCTATCCTGCTGGAAAAATGCCTTTGCAGCAACAAGAGATGTGGTTCTTGCACAATAGTGCAGCAACACATTTTTACATCAATGTCTGTTAACACCTAAGCTGACAATTTCAGGACTGCTGGATTGATCATGGAAGCCTCACACCATGACATGCCCATCCTCCAGATCTAAATCGCATAGACTCTTGGTTATGTGGAAACAACAAGGTATTGACTTATGCCATTCCAATTAACAATGTGCAGATACTCCAGGATCACATCTTCAGTGCATGACAGACAATACAGGACTAACCAGAACAGTTTGAAAGAGAGCATGCTTTCTTAAACCAAAGGGCAGAGGCATACATTGCCATTGGCCGGTGTCACATTGAGCACCTGCTATGAACCCTGAGAGTATGTGTTTGTGGCCCAATGTTTGAGATATTTTTTACTTATTTTAAAGCAAACAAATCTCAACACCAAGTTTTGTAAAACTATTAATAGCAGTTTTTTTTTATTTAGGTGTCTGCATCATATCCTGTTGTGGATCACACTTATGATGCAGTAGTTGTGGGAGCTGGAGGTGCTGGACTTAGAGCAGCCTTCGGTTTAGTTGCTGAAGGTTTTAAAACTGCTGTTATCACTAAGCTGTTCCCTACACGATCACATACTGTAGCTGCACAGGGAGGAATCAATGCTGCTCTTGGCAACATGGAAGAGGATAACTGGCAATTGCATATGTAATTATTTTTTTAAGCATTTTAACGATTTAAGTACTACATTATCAACTAACTTCCATGTCATGAATCAGATAGCACCTTCCATGAGGTTATCCTAATTATGTAAATTCCTCTAACATTATATAATAAAAAATGCACATTAGAATCTGGTGACAGCGTTATTATATATGCATACTACAGGACTAGTTTTCAAGTTGTCTTTATGACATCGTGAAGGACGACACTTCCTAACCTTTTTAAACACTTTACTAGAACGAGGCATGCTGAAAAATATAACAACAGATCTATTCACCACTTTTGTAAACATTAATCTGCAACATTCACTTGTAAAAAAAACGCTATAAACCAAAGAAAACAAAATCAGCGGCAGAGATGTTATTCCACAGCCTTCTTGATGTAGTATACGGACATTCCCTACTGATGACTGCAAAAAACTGAAAAAACGCCCCATAAATAGATAATAGATAGTAAGATAGAATGAACAAGAAGGGGGCGTGGCCCTGTGGAAGCTATTAAAAATGATTATTTTTCTCGCACTTTGAAGCGGAATTGGAACGTAATATTTGGTAATTGAAATATCAATACCATGTAGTAAATGAAGAAACAATAAAAAAAATCATTATTTTCGTGTACGTCCGTCTCCTCTTAAGCGTCTTTGAGAGGCTAGATCCATGTTCTAACTTTGTAACTGAAAAACCCCTGAGCTAGCGGCGTAATTTGCCAGAACTAGTAATTTTCGAATGGCATATTGTTCATGTTCATTCGTGGCGCCCATGATTTTTTTTTTTTTTAATGTTAAGTCACAGTATTATGATACCTATGCCTGAGATCGTCATAATTTGTATTATACATTGTTTCCAAATATCATTATTTCTTGCATATTAATTCTGAGATGGATTTAAAAGTAAATACACAATTGTTTGCTTGCTCATGACGGCTAATTGTAGCTGTGAGCGTTGCTTTTATAATTTTGCCAATTTGTGGTAATGTTAACAGTAAATTCGCTCAGACTTGTAATCGCCAATGATAAGAAAATAAATGTCATATTGTGACAGTTTTCCTATATTCCAACTAACGTCGAGATTCTTGAAAAATTCATGTTTTCACTCCTTCATAAAATTTAAATTAAAATTTCCTTTATTAATCATAAAGGTATGAAAGATAAATCTAACGTATTTATCCACCTATGCCACTAACACAATGCCCCTACCACAATAGCAGCCGTAGTACGTATCCGTCATGGTTTCAAATCAATTGCGGGATTGTTACTAGAAGAATGTGTGCTTTCAAATACAAACACTAAATTTAAATTCAAAGATATTGGGTGTTTTGTTATGTTGTATAGGTGAACGAGCTATTTGGAATTTTGAAAGAAACGAGTCAGCAGAAATATATTTGTTAAAGACGTTTAATTAATGTCATAGATATATGTTGGTTTAGTATTTAGGCTGACGGATGGACATTTGAATAGTCACTTAAGAAATACGCGATGTTATCATCCTTCAGTCTTCAAGTAAGCGGCATTCCAACATCGAGATATTTTAGACACTGGTGATACGTAATAATTTTGGAGGCGGTGCTAAATTCCACATTTAAAGAAAGGGTGTACGTAAGTGCAAATGATATGAAATTATGTTTGATCCTGCGTTATCCTTGGGAACAAAATAAGATGAAGTGTGAGAATTTAAAAATAAATGATGGTTGGGAACTTTGAGCACTGCCTTTTTATCATAATAATACAGTGACAGTGTATGTGTTAGAAAGCGAAATGAATTAACATAATAATTGGTTAAAAATATGTGATTGCAGAAATTGTAGTATGTTTCTAAATTTTTTTAATATGTTTATCTCAGTAATTCGAATATGTGAGGTGTTAATTGAACCGAGTGGCCGGGAAAAGACATTGTGTTATCCTTGCAGTATCAACGCACCAAGGAAAAAGCCCTAGGTACAAAACTTTGAATTATCAACAAAAAATGCACTGTGAATTTCCAGAGTAACAATTCATTAGAATCGGGAGAACTTAATCATTAAAATGGTTCCTACTTTATCGATTATGGTTAAGTATGAGGGGAGAATAAAATGGTTTATTTGTTGTCATATTTTCTTGGTCGATGTTACAATGTAATTACCATTTTCGCAACCATTTTCAAATACGAGAGATATTGTATCAAAATTTATTGATTTTCTGTGATTTTTTTAATGCAAACATTACAATCAAACTATTTCCATAAAGTTAAAGCGATCTTTTGCGCATGAGTTAAATTTATTTCCATACGTATACATTGTTTGATGTTGTGAATGTCAATGCACGTGCGATTTTTAAGCTATAACATTTTGGTACTCGACTTTGTTAGTCAAACACCACAATTATCTTTTTTTTTTTAGAATCTTATATATAGAAATATATATATGTCGGATCCATCCGTGAAAGACCAGGAATCGGGCGGGTTGAATGGAGTTCCCGGTTAGAGGCAGATGGCTCGTCAGTGAAGGTAGGCTGTGGATATCCCTCGGACAGAGTAGAGTAACGATGAGAACACAGCGGATACAAGAATCCGGTTTATTAGACTCAGTCTCACAATACACAATGATAGATAACGGAGTAATGTCGCCTCGGCGGTCAAGCAGGAAGAGACCTCCGTGTGCTGTGCGCCGCCTTTAATTAGCCCCTCGTAGATGTCGCTGTGGCGCTGCTCACTGCGTCTGTGGCGCCCTCTAGTAGCTAGCCCCATACTACAGTTCCGATATATACAACAATTTTATTTATTTCACTGCCCCATTGAAAGCTAACGATATTTTCCACACGAGTTCTAAAAAATAACCTGATAATTGGAGAATCTAGTAATTTGCAAGGAGATCTATTAAACATGAAAGTGGTGTCTGCAATTTAAGTCGCTTCTTAGTTTCATTATTTTTCATAGCGACCCATCTAGTTTCAGTATTATTTAATAAAAAAGTAAGCGTAAGGTAAGAATTAAATTATGAATCTCCAAGTATCTAGTTTTCAAGGACATGTTTGCTCTGTAACTGGTGCAGTAAATAAAGACAAAAAAATTTGCGGAAAGGTAGCTGGAAAAATTTAATCTCTGAACTTTACAGAATATGCGAAAAAAACCTTAAATGTGATCTTTGTACCATTACAGTCCCTTTTTGTACATCACACAAACAGCGACAGTTATGTGAATAGTTATCACAGTTGGTGATTACCTTTATAGAATAAAAACTACGTAAATCACGTTTTACAGTAGTGTACGATAACGATAAAACTAAACAGAATGATGACATTTTCATTGACGGATTTTAATCTAGTTACTTAAAACGTTACCCTAAACAATGTTACCAATGAATCTTTACTGCCTCAATTTGAAGCAAAAAGGATAATGTATACATAAAACTAATGCTAAAAGAGAATTAATTATTTTGCAAACACTTGCTGCTCTAGTGATTCTTGTTAAATATTTAATTGTGACGAGAATAATTAAAAGCATGCAGCAGACACTTCTTTCCAAAGAACGCTAAAATGTGGGTCAGTAATTTATCTTCATTATCAAAATGTTTTAAATTAAAAGCCAATTATCACAGAGTTTATTAATTAATTTGAAAAAGTCCATTATACTCCGTGATAGCCCTTTCAGGCCTACATATTTCTACCTCGTTTGCTCAAACACAGGAAGCTTCTAACCTCACTCATTGTATTACGGTGGCACAGTTTGTGATTAATATTATCCTAGTTACTGTGCGTTACGCTTCTTGTTTCGGTTATTCTAGCGAAAAATCGTCTGAACTTTCCATTCTGCCAAATACCAAAACGTATTCTTCTCAGCACACCGCACGACAAAGTTTGGAATAAAAATAATTAAAATCCGCACAACGTGTTTGCTTTGCTGGAACGGTAAACGAAAGAGAGAACAATTCTGCTGTCCTTGAAATGTTTAATATTCATGTTGTTTTGTATTTTTGTGTTTCCACGTGGACTCAGGTCTTTGGGTTCCCTGATGGTGGACGGCGCCTGTCACATTTTTCGATGATTCGAAACCCGATGGCGGAAGAAATTTTCACCACTTGTGACTTGGTCAGTAGGATAGGAGAGTTGGTGTTTACAAATTTCCAATCACAAGGTTGTGTATCAAGTGTTGAGGGAAGACATAAAATACTGTTGATGGCAATGAGAACGTTTAACTCGGTGTCCATAGAAAGAGACTGCCCTAATCGGCTGGTTTAACTCTCTCTCTTCTTCTATCTCTCGTCCGAAAAACAATTAGGTGCATACGATTAATGAGATGGTTTGTGGTAAAACTGTTGTACCTACAAACATACAAGTAAATTCTAAATTCGATATGGTGGTTGGCAGTATGGGCATAGAACCTAAAGTAAATAGAATTAAAAATAATAGTAAGAAGAAGAAATGAATAATCCTTGGAAAACGTGTCATGCATCGTACATAAGCACCTCAGAATGTCCCTTGAGGCATCCGTAATATTGGTTCATCCGACTCCCCAATTACTGTAACCACTGTATAACTGCAGTATCAACTTGTTCGCAAACTCTGAAAGTCCGGCATGCGGCGTGTCGTCGCAACTTAAGCACTTAGTCAAGCTGTCATCCGGGCGCTTCATCACTGCCAAACTACTGTGCGGTCAGTTACCTCGTCAAGTGGCTTGTTTCGCCGGCCTCGGTAGCGTAGGGGCTAGAGCACTAGCTCCACGTCCTGAAGGTCGCCGGTTCGAATTCGGCCGCGGGCATGGATGTTTAAGTGTTGTGTGTCTGTGTAAATGTCCTGTCCGTCCTGTGGTGTCTATACATAGGAAGCATAAAACGCACTGGATAAACTAAAAAATTCACATGAAGAGATCATAAACACATTGAGCTGGCTGAATGGCTTAGTCGCCGAAAGCAAAAAAAAAAAAAAAAAAAAAAAAAAAAAAAAAAAAAGTGGCTTGTTTCATAACCCGAACAGATACTGTTACTAAACTGAGAAAAACAAACATTTGCCTCCACTTTCTGCATTTACAATAACCCAAACACTAGTTTCACCTACTTCACGACGTACATAAAATTATTTGTATTTTTACTTAATATGGGGAACATTTGTACTTGATTTTCATTTGTATAACTTCCTCCGTACCTGTTGGGTGATCAGTGAAACACTTAACCGAGTGTGGTTGGTCGCATTCCGGGAGGACGCGGGTTCTAATCCCTGTCCAGACATCCACATTCTGATTTTCCATTGTTTCCCGAGATAATTGCAGGCGAATGCAGAGAAGGTTCCTTCAAAGGTCACGGATCAGTTTCTTTCCGTTCCTTGCTGCCAGTCTCTTCCCGCCTCTAATGATCCCGACGTCGACGAGGCTTTGAGCCATAAAAATAGAGAAGGTTAAGCTCTGGCCTGCCATTCAGGAGGACGCGGTTAGAAATACCAGTCTGACGACACAACTATTTCGCTTATGCGTGGTTTCCAGGTGAATGCCAGGTGATTTATTCAAAATGCCATGGGCCAATGTATTCCCGTTCCTTGTCCCCAATCCCTATACTACCTAAAACACGTATTTGAAGGCTTGGAAGCGATTTAGCCTTTTACGATCCATTAAAATGATGTATCCCTATGGTATGATTTGAACAGAAAGAAAGAATTAACAATTTAAGGTATGGCATAAGTTATATTACTGAAGTTACATTAAATCAAGTAGTATAATACTATTCGTCAGAACTGCAACACCCAGAATGGATTTAATCATTTGATTTGATTGCGATGGAGTGCACGGTCTGATGAAAATTTCCCTACTCACCCATTTTCCCCCTTTCCTTTACCACCTACATTTTCCCTCTACAAATTTCATGTTTAAATTGTTTCAACATTTTTGATAAATTATTCATCAACTCTTGGTAACTTACTTCCATCCCTGACCCCCCACATGCGAAAGAAAATCCTCCTATACCCTTGTGCCCGAAATCGACTGCCAGCCTGTGGTAATGGTCATCTTCTCCCTTCCGTGGATTACATCACTCCAAAAGCGGAGGATATGTAGAACAGTGGAATCGTGAGAAGTGATTAAGATTGCTGAGAGATGTGCACGCAGACTACTTTTGTGTGACCAGACAAGTTAGTACCACGCCACATTCATTTGGTGCAGAACCGTCAAGCGATGTGGAAACGTGCAAGTAAGTGCCCGCATGCCTCGGCGACGTCAAACAGCGCCATATTTGCATGTGAGTGAGGTTAAAAGTGAAAGAATAATTGGTTCCTGAGAAATGGGTTTGTCGTAGCGTGACAGTGTGGCTCGTATAAGGCACGCTGCGTGTGTGTAATCAGTAGGTAGAAGTGGATCGTAAACAGCGACGTGCGAGTGTAGGAAGAACACAATATTACCACAGCGCATGATAACCGCTACCGTGTCCGCATGGCCGCAACCGACAGGACAGCTTCGTCACAGTGTTGAGTTGTCGGTGGAGTACTGCGTCGATACAGTTCGCTGGCGACTGTTGTATCGGCATTCGTCGACCAGAAAGAACCAACATTTCAGACTGCGTTGACACGTAAACGTGGTCACTGGCGTGTTGAGCGTCAAAATATGGTGTTCTCGGACGGCACTTGCCTTAGCTTTGTCCAACAGAAATGTCCGCGTATGTGTTATATGTTACCGTGTTGAACGCAGTCAGATAGTGTAATGGTATGAGAACATTACGATTACGTTATCTGTTTAGTGTGGTTATGAGCAGCAGGTAACAATTATTCTGTGCTGACGTAAACTGCCAGCGACACGGTGAACAAGCGGGTTAGCTACCTACCTGATCCAACTTCCAGGAAACCGGCGCCGGCGAGGCGTTGAGCCCCTAACAAGAAGTGACCCTCCTCACTGTCAACTGGTAAAAGGCTGTGCAGGAACATCTCCTTAAGAACGAAATTTATGTGGCTCCAACACTCATACTAGTGATTTGTGCAGTCGCGACAATTTATGAAGACAGACCATGGCGAAATGCAGACACGGCGTGTTTCTGGAACAATGAAAAACCGAGGAAGTGCCGATAACATGCAATCCCCAGAAACTTAAACTCACGGCCAATCAGGGGAGCCTGAATGAAGAGAGGTCGTGTGTGTGTGAGTGTGTATGTGGGAAGGACAGTGATCCTCCAATATAAAATCCGTTACTATTCTATTTAAAACATATTTTTTCATGTCTGCACGTTTCCGGAGATGACAGGGAGAGAGAAGGGACTGGATTAGCTGGACCGACGTCCGTGGGTCTCCCCGAGCTGTGGAAGTGAGCGGCGATGAGGGCAAGAGGGACTCGTGCGGCAGATCTCGAGACGAGAGGTCACTGAAGCGAGCGGAGAGCCGGCAAGAGGCGACCCGTACAAAGTCATAAGTGTTTATGTCCACAGGGACACAAGTGTGATTGGAAGTGGTTCATGTGAAGACAGGTGCTGGTGTATCTTCCCCTGTGCTGACTCACGGTAAACACCTTCATTAGGAAAGTGCACTAATATTCGAAGTCACTCTCTCACCCAAATAGCGACCCTGCCAAGGAAACTTGCATATAACAGTTTCAATCTGCCGAAACCCAATGAGTTTTAGCCGGAGCATAAATTAAAATAACTTCGTGGTTACAACAAAAACAATGACGTGCCTTTGTCCTTTTAATTATTCAATTTGTTTATATCTTGTAAATATTTCAGTGATGACCAAAATGATATGTTCACTTCATATGTAAATTTTAACCTGAATAAATGTCCAGGTTATGGAAGTTTTATTGATGAATAATGATGTCATTCATTGTAATTGATTACGAACCCGTTCTCAATTGAAATAACTATAATTAAATTTTTCCCTGAGATTAAGAATTAAATTCATATGTTTTTTGTAAAGTAATAAGGCATCCAGACCCGCCACACGCTTCATTGACGCCTAACGTGTGGGGCACGAGTTCAGTTTTAATCCGTTTGATAAAATTTAAATTTGAGTGAGAATATAGTGCAATTTATCTGATAGTTATCATGCATAAATTTGTGTTCTTGTCTAAACTTTCAGGAGGGCGAATGGAGGAGCCAGCTGCAGTAACTAATATAAATTTATTTACAGCGATAAAGAATGCTGCTAAAATCAATGTTTAGTAAATTTCGTAGTGGATGGTTGACGATAGTACAAGTGATTGCTGACACTGTGTGATTTAATTCGGTGCATTACATGTCTGATGTTGTGTTTTTATGTTAATGGATGTTCCATTTTATGATGTTCTTGTGTTGTATTTTCATTGATGTGGCATATTTCAAATATGTTTACACGGCGTTGAATTGAATATCCTGGTTGCATATATAGTGTTCGATGATTTTTTTTGTTAAAAAAAAGGGTAGGCTTTGGAAATGACATTTTTTCTAATTGTGTGTTATTGACTGCTTGAAATTTCATGTTGCGTGTGAATTTAATTTGTATTGTGCGGGAGAAAATTTTACTTGTATTGTCGGGATTCATACATTTAATTACGTGTTAGTGGTTCTATGATTCTGAGATCTGGACGTCATATCAATAAAATAGGCAGAATTGTTAATCAAATTTCCGAAATGAAAAATAACAGTGATGAAAATAAGGGAGAGCAAATTGAAAGTACAGACACGAGTTTAATGAACAATGAAACTGTACAACATAACACTAATCTTTTGGACAACTTAAGTGTAAATTCAATCGATGTTTATGAATCAGAAGAAAGTTCTAACTCAACATGGATGAAATTACGCGTGGAAGTTCTGATGTACAAGACAATGTAACTGAAACAATGTCAGTGACCAATCCCTCTACATCAACACAAGTTTCACAAGGGAATCAGGTGCCTTCAGCATTACAGAATGAAGGAAATATAATGTTCTTCTTACAAAATATAGCACAATCCATGACAGATTTACGCAAAAACTTTCAAAAATCTCAGGCAGATTTAGCATCGAACTTTGAAAAGTCTCAGGTTGAAATGAAAGCGGATTTAGCTTCTAACTTTCAAAAATCTCAAGAAGAATTGAGGGCGGATGTTAACAAAGGGCTCAACAATTTGGCTGAAAAGTTAGATGTTACAAACAATAGGATCGATTCTTTAGAAAAACGACAGGATGATATGCAGAAAAATTTAGAACAAAAATTCTTAGACTTTCACTCCGAAATAAGGGGGGAATTAAATGGTTTCAAAATCAATGTGAACACACAGGTAGATCAGATTCCCGATAAGACTTTACAACTGCCCAACACATGCGACCGTTTACAGAAAGAAAATGAAAACATTAGCACAATAATTGATTCAATTAATTCCAAGGTTGAACACATTCAAACTGAAACAAGAGGTTCTATCGGACAAGTAACAGATTTCGTGCATGAAATTCAAGATAAGGTAGAAGGGAAAATCACACAAGTGAATACTAGAGTAGACAATGTAGCTAGCTCTATAATCACTCTGAAAGTTGATAGCAGTAATCTTATTGGAGATCACAAAAGGTTCCAAGAGGAAATTACTTTAAAATATCAGCAGGTAGAGGGAGAAGTAAAATTATTAAAGAATTCACAGGGAATACACGGGACAAACACAGTAACACAGGTCTATTCTAATCAGGTGCACATAGATCTAAAACTTCCAAAGTTTGGTTCGAAATTTGATGCCAATCCAAAGGCGTGGTTGTTAGAATTGGAAACATATTTCAAAATAAAAAATGTTCCTGAGAATTTGAAATTATTAATAATCAAACAGTGCATGCTAGATCAATATAATTCTTGGTTTTCTGTTTCCTGTGATTTAGAGATGTCCTACAATGAATTCAAAGATTTATTTTTGAAATCATTCTGTCACATAAACATCAGAATAAAACTCGAATGAGGTTGTACGAGGGGAAATATGAACCTACGGCAAATTCTTCCATGGAGACGTACGTGGAAAATTTAATAGTACTGTCGAGATATCTTTACCAGCCGATGTCGGAATCGGAATTTATTTCTGCGGTTGCTACACACTTTTCTCCGTTGGTTCAAGCCCACATAAATCCGGCAATCATAACAAATGTTTCTCAATTTTTGGAAACACTAAGAAACTTAGATAGCATCGGAGAAAGAGCCACACATGGGCACGAAAGAAAGGGGGACCAAACAAACTATCAACAGAATGGGAGTCCGAACAATAAAAGGGTAGGTTATAATAAAGACAAGCATCGTTCTTATAATAGCAGTAATCAAAACCCACAAACATTCCGAAAAGACAATAAGGGTCATTGGAATGGCGAAAATCGTCCTGGTAGTAAAAATCAATATCAAGGCGTAAAGACTGATGTTCATGCAATTACGGTTGCACACTCAAGTGAAAACATGCCTCAGGAAAACCTCATTGTTTCATGTCAGGAACAGTGTACGAAAAATTCCATATCAGGGTCCTCACAACCAAAAGAATATTAGGGGAAGCCGAGTATGTAAATAAAATCAGCATTAATAACATCAATTTAGTAGTGTAAGTATATAAAGATATTATATGTGTTTGAAGTAACCTACACGAGTTGAATTCTTGTTGGGATCAGGCGTTTATAGTGTAGGCCGATGAGTTTGCTGAAACATAAACGAAATAAAATTTTGCTGACCTAAGGCGTTGAGAAAAATTTGGTGCATTATCAACAACACACGGAGAACTAAAGACATAGAATTGGAAAATGCGGTAAGCGTAAAATTCAGTCAGTGCGTTCAATAAATGCATTGTTTTGAAAAATGCGAGAAGCATAAAATCATTCCGTGAAATCACATAAGTGTCGGAAGTAAGTAATTATTTCTTAGTGTACAAGGTAAAGAGTGTTAACACCAGCGTTCGAAGGTTGTAAACGGAAACCGAAATTGAAAGTTTATAGTAGCGAGTAGTGAATCTTTAGTCTGTGAAATTGTTGTGTTCTGCACCAGTTGCGGAGAAACTTCTTGGGCATGTTAATTTTGTGGTTGACTTTACGGTAGTGCGTACTGTAAGAGTCTAAATAGTATTGGTAATGGTGTTAGGTTACGAGCTACGATAGTCGTAACTAAATTTGGATGTAAAGATGCATCAAGCCATACCTTGCATTGGTAAGCGCTGCGAATATGTCATGTGAAGATTGCCGCAGATATACTTTATTTTGCCACAGAATTACTTTTAATTTGTCGCAGACACCAAGGATAAATATTTCAAAGATGTCGCATTTTCAAAAGGCAGGACATTGAGGTTTCACTTTGCAATACACTTAAACTACTGTCACAAAACATACGTGAATACATACAAAAATAAACAAGGATGAACCTAGTACACAAGAAAAACGATTATGTGATATAATGGGATAATCGTAAAGGGTAAGGAAAGGTATCCCGCTCATATGTAAGTTTTCTTCGTTATAAGCAATGTGGTGTTGTTTAATCACAGAATGAAACGCCATATACGCAATCTGATATGAAAAGCCAGCGAGATTCAATTTGCTAAGAAAGTTGGCTCAGCTTTCAAAACCTTTTTTTTGTTTTTTTGTTTTGTTTACAGGCTGATTAAAAAAAATATTATATCATACTGATGGTTATAGAGCTCGTGAAAATATTGTAGTGTAGGAGTCCTGTTACTTTCAGTAGTTTATAATAATATATAAATTTTGTAGAGAATCTGAATGCAATTTAGCTATAGTAATAATTGTGTATAAACATGAATAGGTTAAGTTGTGCCCAGAATGAATGTTGATTGCAAGCGTGTTTGTGATTTTGTGGCTCCGGAGAGGATTGACCATTGCACAAATAGTTTCATGAAACGTGATCTGATAGTTGCACTAAAACGCGACTGGTTTTTACTTATTACTTCAACCACTACAAAAGGCAGCTCTAAATGGCTTATTTCAGCAGGTTAATGTCCTACCACATGTGACAAGGAATGGCGAAGAATGGAGGGTACCACTGCCTCCCTAAACTGAACGTTAGCCTGACATGTTCTCCAAGGAAAATGACTGGAATGTGGTCGGTCGGCAACTTTTTCGTTTTGGGTCTCCTGCAACCACTGTAGATATCCTGTGGATCCGCCTACAAACCGCGCGGCAGTGTGTTTACCAACAGCACATGCTGGCTATCATTATTCCATGCCATGGAGTCTAAAGGCTCTGACTGTAGCACAGGGCAGCTTCACGTTGTACTGAATTCTCACGGTCATAGTGCACGTACATTCCCGTAATTTTCATTAGTTGTGTCCCTAATATGTGGAATAAATTTGTTTGTAATCACAATTCTCCTATGCGTTACAATTATCTCGGACAGAGGTGTAGTTAGAATCATCAAAAGGAAAATTCAATTTTAATCAAATTATTTACAACTTTTACGCTTAAAATTAAATACATTGTTTTTTGTATATCAACATTTATTTATAGCTTCATTTTCGAAATTTACTATTATTTTGCTAGCTATCAATTCTTATTTATTACTAGAAGTTTGATTACTGTTCTGTGTATAATTATAAACAAAATTATTCAGGATTTGTGCTCATATCTACTATAGTAAATTGTATTACGGTTGAAAATGTTTTCGTAGTTTTCCTAATAAATCGTTGGTTATAAATACGTTACTTGAGGCCAGTATATATATATTCAAGCATCTTAACGTAGTTAGAAAGAAACAGGATGAAACGCGTTGTTAACACAAGAAGTGGTAGTTTACGAAAATGTTAACATGAATTGCAACAGTCAGCTTTTAAGTTTTAATTGATATTAATTTTCAGTTTTAATTGGTGTAGATTTAAGTCATCATTGAAATGAACGACTAAGATCAAATAAAAATGCATTAATAATAAATATAGTTAAGTGATGGTACATTGTTTGTTCTAGCTGAGAACTTTGGTAATTGACGCAAGCCGTGCTGCGTGGCGCCTGCGAGTGGGGGGGCGCTGTGGCGTGTCGTGCGCTGCCGACTGGAGCGCCTTTTATTGGCGCGTTCTTTGCCTCCCACTAGCGACGTGCTGCAGTTGCGAAGACGACCTCAAACTTCTGCTACCAACTTGCGAGGGCCTACTTACTTTCGCCAACTACGAGTTCCTTCTATACAACCGCGAATTGGTTGCACGTGCTAGACATTTTTCAACAAAAATCAGGCCGCCATACAGAGGAAAAAGTTTAAAATGAAGCTACAGTGCCAAAACTACTTTTGTATTGAACTGATTTTTGTAACTGCTAGTAGAAGAATCCACAATGTCAATAATGCCATTGAGTAACGTCTGTTCAATACAGGATAAAAGTAGGATTAAATTAATAATCTGTGCGATTCCTTGTGAGAGCAGTCTTGAGACTGTAGAATAGATTATGATATGACTCCTGAAGTCAATAAACATTACCAGTTGGTGACTGAGCAGTAAAATTAGACTAAGATTAAATTAAGAATATTCTGTTCGATTCCATTTGAGAGCTGTCGTGGTACATTATGTGGTTCCTCAAATCAATATTACCATCTGGTGGTTAAATTATAAATTAACACCAGAAGAAAGAAGAAAAACAATATATTCACAGGGTCATCGCCAATAATTTAGTTTTATTACAACTAGGTACAAAATTGGTGACAAAAATATGACATGAGAAACATAATAAATAATAACGTAAAAGAAGATACCGTTCTTTCTTTATAATAAATATTGACACTTGGTTATCTGACCTTTACCAAACTATATACGAGTATGGGATGTCCCTCAATAACGAGTGGGTTGTTCTTCATCTCGGAGAAGTGCAGAATCTCGACATGGATTCATATTGTTGGAGGAAGTTTACAAGAGAAACCTGCAGCTATGTTGTATCGAGAGACGGCCGTAACTGCGTAGATGTTGCGAAGGTGTTTGAACTTTAGCAAATTTTTGGGGCTGGCGCGGTGAATATCACATCGCTAAGTAAATGGTATTGAAACCTTTTGTCATTATGCTGCGTTGATTCGAAGACTACAAACGTTTTCTGTGTAAGTGTTCTTCAAAAACTAGTAACCGGCTAAGGCAGAGTTTCTCAACCTTTTTCAACCCGAGGACCAGCAAATTGTCAAAAATAATGGAGTTGACCACTAACCTACAAGGATCTAATATTTTCCTATGTGTATTTTATTAACATATGGGACATATTATATTGTACTACTATAACATAATAAATCTAAGAGTATTTTTTCAATTCCTTTGGAAACAGTTATGAAATTGGAAGTGAACTACTAAAAGCTAATTAAATTTTGACCAGACGCTAAACCTTACAATTTTATTTTTGTTTACTACAGCACTCTAATTTTATAAACCATGTACAGCGGTCCCTCACACCAACTACTTAATTAATATTTTGATTAATTATTTAATTAATCCTTCGACAAATGACGCTAACTGAAAATTAATAGACTATTTTACAAATAATCCTGTCCCAGTCTCATCCGGGAATATCAGATTCTTGTCTGGTCACTGAAATATTAGTGGCTTTTCAAAAGTTGGGCATACAGATTATACTCGGTTAAAGCCTAATATGTTGCGAATACGGTATCTAATATTCTGCTTGTGGACCACCTGAACCAACCTCGTGAACCAAAGACTGGGAAACACTACGCTAATGTATCGCAGATGTATTTTCGACGGTATTTTGACCTTTGAAAGAAATGAAACGGGTCCGACGCGACTAAAGATACTGAATGGAGCTACACAATTCCGGTATGGTGAATCCGTTGTCAACAAGAAGCTCCTGGTCGCCCTCGTACTGCGTAAACACCGGATATAGTTCGCAGAGTTGCACAAGCTTTTCTGTTGCCGGCTTCGGTAACGTAGGGACTAGAGTACTAGCTTCGCGTGCTGAAGGTCTCCGGTTCCAGTCCGGCCGCGGGCATGGGTGTTTAAGTATTGTGTCTGTTAATGTCATATCCGTCCTGTGATGTGTCTAATTAGCTGGAAAAAGTCGTCAGACTGGTTGTATGGCGTAAAATGCCGAAAGCCCCCCCCCAAAAAATAACATTTCTGTGTAGTCCTCATCTTTCCACTCGTCGCTATTCAACCGCTTCACACGTAACCCCTACAATCATTCAACGCATCTTTCAAGTTAATTTAAAGTTCCATTCCCGTAGCATTAAAATAGTTTAATAACTTCTTCTCTGCAATCAGAGGAACAAATCTCGCATGAAACATCTGCAATTGAATAAAAAAAAACGCCACAAATCCTGTAACACCTAATAATGTCCTACAAACCTTACCTTAACCTAAACTGATACGTCAACAGATATTGGCAGCAGAGACCCTACACTCTTTCTATCATAAGCAGTTATGCCGTGAAAGTGTTACAATATGATGAAGTGTTGTGATTTAGGCAACAGAGACCATACACTTTTTGTATCAGAAGCAGTGAAAAAGTTATAGTATTGTGAGGTGTTACAGTCTCTATAATTTGTATCCACTTCATTGAAAATGCTAATGACTTCTCCGTTACAGCCACATTAGATCGATATGTGGTGCGTTTTTTTTTTATTTTTTAACTGCTTTATGTCTCTCAACAGCGAGGTCTTTAGAGACGGGGAAGGATGGGGGCAAGGAATGGGAAGGAATTCGGCCATGGCCCTTTTAAGGAAGCATCCCGGCATTTGCCTGGAGTGATTTGGGAAACCATGGAAAACCCAAATCTGGATGCCCGGACGGGGATTCGAACTGCCGTCCTCCCGAATGCGAGGCCAGAACGCTATCCGTTACACCACCACGCTCAGTGTGGTGCTGTTACGAAAACTTTTCAGTGACTAACTTTGTAGGAAGCGTGGTCACACACGCCTTGTGTAGATTGAACAGGATGATGCAACCACCTACAGAACACGATATACAATGACAGTCAATGAAGAAATGTTTCCGCAACATGACATCACTGATTTCGGAGACGTTGAATAGCGTCCGCACTCGTCTGATTCACTTGCATGCAATTTTTTCAACCACGCTATTTGAAAGATAAGGCATACGCCAACCGATTTCATAGTATACAGAAACTGAAAGATTACATCAGCGAGTAAACACATGCCATTGCAGTTAATTTAGTGAGGAAAGTTATGGAAAACTGTATGCAACGTGTATAGGTGTGCTTTAATTCAAATGGATTTTACCTTAATTATTTTCAAAAACCGACTGTAAAATAAAATGTTTCTTCTTCTTTTTTACAATGATACGAGGCGCGTCCAGAAAGTAAGTTCCGTTTGGTAATAAAATGAAATTGTGCACAGATACAGAAGAAATTTTTATTGCACAAAATTCTACAACTCTTAAACTACTTTTCCACATAACTGCCGAAATTTTGCAGGGATTTGTCATAGCGTGGCACCAGGTTTTGTATATCTTCTTCATAGAAATCTGCCGCCTGTGTCTTCAACCAGTTGGAAACAGTTTCTTTCAGCTCGTCATCATTGGTGAAGTGATGACCGCCAAGGAAAGACTTGAGATGTAAGAACAGATGAAAGTCTTGCCAGTTCTTCTGTAACCAAAGGTGGACGCCCACTTCGTTCTTCATCGTGCACATCACTACGCCCGCCATTGAACTGTCGGACCCATCTTCTCACCATCGAATCACTCATCGCATTTGGTCCGTAAACATCGCAAATTTGCCGATAAATTTCACTTGGTTTCACTTTCCTCACATTCAGAAACCGAATCACAGACCTGATTTCACAGGTGGCGGGATTTTCAATCAACGCCGACATTTAAAACAAGCACAACAAAGCGTACGTAACTGACAGCGATCTCCAAATGGCGGACGTTCTTCCCCTTGATACACATCGTCTACAGCACATGTGCGGAACTGCAATCGCAACGCTGCAGCGGAGATAAATTGAAACGGAACTTACTTTCTGGACGCGCCTCGTATTATTGAATTGAAGTATTCATTTTCGAGTTATTAATCGTCCAGCTGTTTCTTCCTCTAAATTTCATTATATTTGTTTTATAGCATTAACGGAAATAAAATTATTCTAGCTATATCATAGACTCCAATATTGCTGGATGGTTACGCCGCTTTTATTTCCAGCTGTTTTCGATAGTAACTGAAAGCCAGGCGGCTTCATTACCGATGCAATTAAAACATTAGTAATGAGAGCAATACCTACTTTCACGTGAAAATCCTGGGCAAAATGTGAAGTTCTGCCAAGTTAACATCAACAATAATATGACTGGAATGTGTTATACCACATAGATATTTCCGCCGACCCAGGTGGGTGAGCTGTAACGCTCGGCCGTGAATTTGGGAAGGCATGAGTTCCAATACTCGTTAGGCCATCCATATTTTGGTTTTATATGATTCCTCGAAACAACGCCAGTCGAATGTCGGGATAGTTCATTCAAAAGGCCATTACCATTCCTTGCCCTCATTCCTTTACCGTCACTAATAGACTTGATATCGACGAGGCATCAGCCATAACAAGAAAAAAATTGAAATTTATTTTGTTAGAGGAGCCTGATGAACTCAACAGTTTGCAGTATTCAGACACTAGAATGAAAGTATGCTATTTCACTGAGCTAAGCCTTGCGGGCATATTATTAGCAATTTTCAAAGAAAATGAGATACGACTATTACAGCTGTAAAAGAAATAGCAAGCCGGGATGGATGAGGAGTTTCTACAATAGGTAATGTACGTTTACGAATCCTCTTCTTGTTTAAAATGTCCAACAAGTGCTTCAAATTATTATCTCTGTTGTCGCTGGAAAGCAAAAATTGAACTCTGCACTGCTTGAATAATTGACTCTGCAGACTAAATAAGCCCGATTCTATAAAAAGAAACATGTTGCAATAACGTTGCGATCAATATGCCTTTCTGTTGAGAGTTATATTATTCACTAGTAATAATTTAAGTTTTGCTTTCACTTATATATTTGAATACCTGACTGTTAGAGTTTTCACCGTTTGGCAGTCGTTATTTTAAATTACATTTAGTTTTTGCTCTTGGTAGATTCAATTTAAATCTCTTTAATAGATCACTTGCTTCCCCCTCCCCCCAAACTGGGACACGTAGTTTATGGACGCTCCCTAATATAGTTGCACAAGTCGAACAAACAGACCAGATACTTCAGCTGACTGTCTGTGTTAATGATACTTCAGTACTTGAAGATCAGTTAGTTATCGATACTGGAATCTGGTAAGAATATTTTCAATTTTTTTCATACTGAGAGATTTTTAGTTCAGTTTAATTTAACAGATTTAAACCTTTAAAGAATCTTCAATTTTAATTACATTTTTGATACTTTATCGGCTAGAGTTTCCGGATTTTGGAAGTAATTAGAGACGCAATTAGCACAAATAACTTTTTTTTCCAGTGGAGCGTTAAGGTCTTGAGGACAAAGAATGGGCAGTCTTTCGTCCATTGCCTCTCTGAATGAACCATCCTGGCATTCGCCAGGGGCGATTCCTGGAAACGATGGAAAACTAGAAACTGCTGTAAGGCTGGATGAATATTTGAAACAGTGTGCTCCCCAATGCCACGCTCGAGCGGTACCGCTCTCCCACAGGGCTACGTATTACATTTGATTTTCTACCACTTTTTATTAAGGATGCACGTAATGTTATTTTTTATTTCTAGGATATTTTTTACTATCTTAGCAGTACTCATTAGGCAGGAGAGGAAATCTGGATCAAGCACATTCAATGTGGGAGGTAACCCTGAGTTCGCATTCCAATTATTACAACCCTTGTATCGGCTATATTTTTGGACCTTTTTGTTATAATCTAAAATAATGTTTGAATTCTGTACGATAAGTCAATCTGAATCACAGATTTTAAAACCTGCATGTAACAAGAAAAACTGGCTAAAATCTTCGTACCATCGCTCACAAAAATAATGAGGCGAAATAGGAAAAAAATAAAAAAATAGACCTATAGTAGAAAGAAAAAAATGATTGTTAATGTCATCCTAAATGCTTAGACACGTTACGGATCTAATATAGTTAGTTTTCTTTATTTCTTATTGTAATTTGGAAACTGTCACTTTAAACACTGTTAGTATATTCGGTTTTGTTGTTTCACTTGGCATGTTTTAATAACACGCGAGCCAATGGCCTACATTGGTTGTTTCCTAAAATTCCTTTCATTTCCACGCTGATTCACAAGTAGTATGATCTGAGTTTCACTCCCTCAAAATAAGCAAGAAAGTATGGCGAAAATAATATTGAAAAAAAGTCATGTACAGAAAATTTTTTTTCCTTCCTTCATGTTCCTAGATAGAAGGGATCACTGTTATATAAATGTCGATGAAAGATCGTGCAAGCAGCTCGATAGCAGATATTTGAAAGTTATGATCGAACACGTGAAGCACGACCGAATGGTGTAAGCGAGGAGGCGGCTTGTGGGTGGCAGCATAAATTGCCTGACATTTCCTACTCGGCTCAACTTACTGCTTCAACTCCTGAGACCATTTCCAACGGTATTCACAGTTGATGGAATGTCGTTTATACTGGTATTCCGTCAAGTTACTCTCACAAAAGATTTCATTTATCTTAATTTTTACATTCCTTATTGGAAGGACTTGAAAATTTCTTTCTAGTGACTATGTAATATTTTTATATTGAAATAAATCTAATACCCATGTATTTAAAATTTACTTAACATCTGATCTCTTGCGTTAGTAATAATCTGTAATCGGTAATTTTTTTATTCTTCGCGTTTCAATGTTTTCTGATATCCGAAATTCGTATTTTTACTGTAGAAATTGTGTCTCGCTTTCTCTGTCACACATACAACAGCATCGGTATGTCTGCACGACATAATTACAATGTTATTACAGGACAATTTTATTTACCACCTCTTGTGTGAAGCAACAAATTTCATGAATCTAAAGAATTAATGAACTAATTTACACACAATTTCATGTCTACCAGTTTGATTTTGAAGTATTTTAGGTAACAATATTTTGTAGTTTTATATTATTAGCGGTAAGATGTCGCGCAGAAGTTTTTAGCCCACTGGCATCATTCGCTTCTACAGGGATCTAATTTTCAAAGAATTATATAACATATACCTATCGTTCCATATGTTTCCAATGTCCAGTACAATTAAAAAGCGAGGAAGGTGTGAAAAGCATTTTCTAGTCTGTTTCTTGAACGCAACTATAAAAGCTTTGTAGCTATAACAATCGCCCTCGGATTTCAGAGGTTGTACGGATAACATGCTGAATGCATTACGGAGTTGGGTGAGACGCCTTGATGATGCATATGAAAACGTGCACTTTGAACTTTGTAGACGCCGAGAGCGTGGGGTTGCTGCAAATTTGGAGCGTACGGAACAAGGTAAAATCATAGACAGCAGACCAGGCATTCTACGTTTCTTCAGAAAGTTATAAATTCGTTTCCAGGTGTGCTGTTCAAGGTAGCTACGGTTTAACCACTATCACGTAAGAATAGTCTCCTATCATCACATTTCGGTGACTACAGTTCACTTAATCTCATCCACACACCTAAAGCGACAACTGATGTACATGAGCTCCAACAGCTGCAAACTTTCCTTAGTGGTTTTTGACGTTGTGTTGTTTGTATTACTAGTGGCTCAGTTCTGCTACGTATGTGCTTAAACACTATATGATTCACACATGAACTGCCCCATACATTGATTATGAGAAGTTATTTTATAAACATCTAACAGAAACCACTTTCTGAACAACTTTTGAATAACAACGATACTACAGATCAGCTTTTAATTTTAGTTACATTTTTCACTAACACAGCTGTAAAATAATAGATTTATTTTTACATGGATTCTACTAAAATTTTAAACGCCAAGTATCGCAAGTAAGTTTAAAAGTATCGATAACGAAACTCAGCGTAAAAGGGTTTGTGGTATGGTTGAATTCATAAAATGGTAGATGACTCTTCCTTTGATTTCACAAAGCTGCAGATTTTTTATGTGGGCGCAGTTCTTTCGAGTCATTAATCGCAAAGCTGGCTAAAAAAGAATGACGGGAAACTACTTGAATAGTGAAAGGAGCTACACAACGAAACTTACTAGGGTTGTAACGGAAGTCATCTTTGCGGATGCGGATGCGGAAGTGAAAAAATAAATTTATAATTATTTAGATTTTAATTGTTTTAAAAAAAAATTAGTATATTTTTATGCCAAATTCTAAATTTTTCAGAAGTATTGTCTATTTCCATATAATACTGCCACACTGATTTATTTTTTGACTCATCTTTCAACAACATAAAATATGGGATGATTCCACAAGTGAATTAAATTATTTACATAACGACGCAAGCGTCTAAAAAGACAATCTTTGTCATGTGAACTTTGCGGAGTTGGCGGTTCGACTATTTCAAGCGTTAAACACAATGCAACCTGCCCTTACACTGCTAAAGTGGCCCATTCAAAGTACAACTTGTAGGACCTACGATCATCCGATTTTCGATAAAGAACCTTGATGGGCCGTTAAATCGTTAGAGAACTACCTGCAGGACCTTTGGATGTTGGGAATCCCAAACAACCAACACGAGTCCTTGCTGTCCTCAAGCTAAGGTGTCAGATCATGATTGGAGGAAAAATCCTACTACTGTGCGATAAGGACACATGATGTGCCGCGAGAAAGTACGAGTGGAAAGGATTGCTTGGAACATTTTGTTAGACTCCTTTTACTAGCGTGAATGGGTGAGCGCATACTTTTGTAGTTATACACGGATGTGCTGTAAGTTGGACCGTGAAGAAGGCGCTTTACTTTACATACAAATTTAGTCTTGTTAATTCGTCGCTTAGGAAATAACACCATTTAGTTCATTGTTATTTTTATTGCTAGATCGTCAGGGGAAAAAAAAAAACACTTTGTTGTTAGGTAAGAGACGATGGGCAGAATCTCGTATAAAGAGAAAAGAATAATATATATTGCTACGTAAACAAAAAATCCGCTATACATCCACAATAAATATTGCGGATACGAAAACGGATCTGGGATTTCATGCGAAAGTTCCGCACCTGGGGATGCGGATGAAGAGATCCGTTACATCCCTAAAACTTACTGCTGGCAGCAAGACTAGCACCAAGGAGATAACATCAGCGCTACGAAATAGTGGCGATATTATGCAAGACACTTCGAAGAATAATAAAAATCAATGAACGTTATAACGCGCCAGTGTGGCTCAGGCTCGACTCACTTTATCGGACCAGGTTCGAATACTGGTCCCTGCCTACCGGCCATCCGGACAGCGGTTTTTATCATCTGGCGTGGCGAATGATGCTGGGGCAGTCCCCAATTGTCGCCTCAAAAACTACACATCTCACAAACAAACATACACTTATCATTCAGAACACTATAGCTTACAAGTTTCGCTGATAGATACCAACGAAGATTTTCCTCCTATAGATTAAGTGCACCTGGTCTAACCAGGTTTGAATTCAGGCAGGGCACAATTCCTTCCCCATCCCCATCTTGATTAGTGATTAACACTGGCCATCCGGGTACAACAAGGGCCTGCTGGCACATGGTCCATAGCTGGCCGTACCAGTAAAAAATAACAAACAAGGTTATTCTTGAATCCTTGTTTGATGAGTCTTCCTCATGCATGAGCGAAATCTGATGAGCGAGCATAGTTACCAAAACTTTACTGAAGTACCTCACATGACGCGATGTTACACGGTAGCCTAGAAGATTTAATGTACATACCAATGTGAACGTGTAGCCGTTTATGATGCAATACTCGTGTAAGAAATCGATCGTACAACCAATCAAACTACAGTATTTCGTAAATAAGATCTTTAGCAGTATTCTAGCTGCATACATGAAATTCTGGATGTGAAATAATATTCCAGAAATTATAAACGTTATTGAAAACTGCACAAAAGTAATTTACGCTACCAAAATATGTATTCTATAAACTTTTATTTCCGTTCAAGCTTCATCCTTGTGGTGTGTGGTATCATCATTGGTTGCAAACGAATATTTGTTGGGGTATTGCCCAAATTTACTTTTTACCTGTATTCTTTACTAATAATTTTATAAACACACCGTATCTACAATCTTAGTAGCATCCGTTACGTGTTGTCAGAAATGGCATTTGTTACATTGATTTTATGTTGGAATCAATAACATTAGATAGAAGATAGATAATTTTTTATACATTACAGACACTCTGTATACCCAGCGAAGATTACTCAGAGGTATACGAAGTCATCATAAAGTGTTTTAGTGTGCAGTATTCTAGAATTAAAGCAGAGATAAAGGCTTCATAATGATGACAAAATGTAACATTAATTCAGTTATTCGGACGGAGGAGCAATAAGTGCTCTTCATGACCAACGCATAAAAAAGCTAAGCTTGGAAACAGCCCGAAGGTTGGAAGCACCCTCCCGAATGAAGTATTCTCAGCCTGCTATTGGAAGTATAGTGCCAGTTCCTTCAATCCTCACCTAACCTAACCCTGTAATCCGAGCGACTAAAAAGGTTTAACGTGGAATCTGAACCACCGAAGCTTTTGGACGTACTTCACATTACACAACAAGTTGTGCCAGAGAGGTCCCGTTAATGGCCTATGAAAATCCCCGCATAGCAATGGATTTGGACCGAGGACTTTTCGATCATCACTCAGACGCCTAATTTATTTACCTATTCTTTTTTTCAGTTTAGGGATCTACGCCCCGTTGATTTCGAGGTTATTGCAGGTGGTAAGGTAAAAATTAGGGACAGGAAGAAATCCGACCACAGCCTTTTAGAATGAACCATCCCGTCATTCCTCGACTGATTTGGTGAAACCATAAAAAAACTAAATCAGGATAGCTGGACTAGGTATCCGACCCGTGTCCTTAGATTATCTGACCCTAGCTCTGTTCAAAGGTTCCTCAGAAATTCTTATATGGCTGGCCAAACCGATCTTCCCTCTTTATGAGCGGGACACGTTTGATGTTAGTAGAATACTAGCTTTGCCTGGCATGTGTTGCTATGCCTGTTTTTATTTCTAAAGTGTTTACCCACACAGAAAACAGACAAATTAACACGAACAAAATAAAAGTTTATTTCGGTACTTTAGGTTATGCAATATTTTTGGTCTTTCGTCTTCTGCAAAAGCAGAGTACCCAGCGTTTCTCGGCAGGTGGATATGAAAGTTCTGATGTTATATCCGTTCTGATCGGATTGTAGTAAATAATCCTCCATCACCATCATCTTTGGCAGATTTCCCAACCAATGCAAAAAACAGAAAGTAGTCTTAACAGCGGCAAAGTGGAAGAGCCGGTGCATTGAACATTCTGTATCACCATCCACTTTCGAGATATTCGTTTAAATTGAATTTTTTCATGTGCAAATTTTGTTTAAGTAGGGTAATGGGTGAGAGTTAGTGCGTTTTTGTAAACCAAATGCAGACAGTAATTTTCTGTTTGCTTTAAATTACACAGGTAAAATCTTCTTTCATAGTCGGATAGAAACTGTAGCATTGTGTAAAGAACATTTACAAAAATTAATGGGATGGAAAGAGTGAGAGGGGATGTAGATGTAGATGTTTCTGAAAATTCAATTTAGACAGTATTTTTCGGTTTGTTCTAATGTATTTGTATGCAGAGGACCATTGAAATCGGATGAAATTTGTGTGTATTATAAAGACCGTTTACAAAAATAAGGTGGTGGAAAGGGGGGCAGGGCACTATTTTTCTGTTTGTTCTAAAGAATACGTGTGCAAAGATCCGTCGATAATGGATAAAAACTATGTATATGTGCAAAGAATATTGATAAAGTTGAGGGGGTGGAAAAGTGGAGAGCGGTTGGGTTTTCACAACCAAATATAGACAGTATTTTTCTCTTTGTTTTAAAGTACCCGAGTGCAAAGGACTATTGAAACCAGATAAAATCTGTAGGTATTTATAAAAAAAGAGTTTACAAAAATTAAGAGGGTGGCAAGGGGGAGAGGAGTTAGGTTTCTGAAAACCAAATATCGACAGTATTTTTCTGTTGGTTTTAAATTACACATGTGCAAAGCTCCGTCGATGGTGGATAAGTACTGTGGTTATGTGTAAGGAATACTGACAAAAATTAAAGGAGTGAAAAGGGGAAGAGGGGTTGGGTATTCAAAAATCAAATGTATACAGTATTTTTATGTTTGTTTTAAATTGTAGGGGTTAAAAGTTCCGTCGATATCAGATAAACATTGTGGGTGTGTATAAAAAAACATTGACAAAAATTATGGGGATGGAAAGGAGGAGAGGGGTTCGGTTTCTGAAAACTAAATGTTGACAGTATTTTTCTGTTTATTTTAAAGCACATGTGTGCAAATTTCCTTAAATATGGGATTAAAAATGTTGATTCGTATAAAATTAAGGGTTGAAAAGGGGGAGAAGGTGTGATAATTTTAAATTTTTGTCAGTAACCTTCGCATGCGCGCACTCAACAAAGATTCATCCTATTCGGATGAATGGTATAGGAACGCATAGAAGACGAACATACAAACAACTAACCATTCATTTTTATATATAGGAAGATAACTTGTTAATTATAGTCCGTTTATAGAACAAGTGTACACGAAATATGACAGTTTTTTCACAGTAATAATAACAATTTGTTCTAACTTACAACAATTGATGATTCCACATAGAAGAAATGCGTATGGAAGTAATAAGTCTTGTTTCATAATATTTGTTAGCAAACCGTCGCTGAGCGTGGTAGGTGAGTGGTTAACGTTCTGGCCTCGCATTCAGTCGGACGCCGGTTCGAACCCACGTCCTGGCATCCAGATTTGGGTTTTCCATGGTTCCTCCAAATTACGGGATGCTTCCTTTAAAGGGCCATGGTCGAATTCCTTCCCGTTCCTTGTCCCCAGTCCCATCCCTCCTCCCGATAGAACGCAAAACCATAAGTTAAAAAAAATGAAAGGCAGACTATAGTTAATTCTAAAACATTTTTCAAGGACTGAAGAACTTTTCCTCAACAATCAATTAATCTTTAACATTAAAGTAAATAATAATCATCTGAACCTATTGTGCCATCGGTAGACTGTCGGCTATACGTAAAACACTCTGGGGTACTGTATCAATATTTAATCGATTTTAAAATATTAGGCAATTCAGGAACTCCTTTAGTGGTAACTGAAAATCCGACATTCTCACAGACTGACGATTAGTAACAGACAATGAAAATCGTTGAAACAGTGCTCCTAGTTATTAACTTTATGTGTTAACACTGCACGTGTCCTGCAATAAATATATTGGAATATATTTCATCGTTAAACACTGCAGCCGACCGCAGCGGACAATTCAGCTCTTCGGAACGTGGTGCGTATTTGAAGTCGGCCATAATTTAATACTGTGATCCATACAGTTGATAACAGTAACCACAAACAACATGCGACTGAAAATAATTATTTGTTAGCGTAGGGGGCTGCTTTATAAATACAATCATGAGTTACGTAATTTTTAAAAATACCTCTGTATCAATGTACGTACATCTGATAGTCAGTGATAAACTGTATTACGGCATATACGATTATTAATTTGGAAAAACATGATGTTAGAAATTTATTGGTGACATCTTTTAAATCAGTTTACCAGCTCAACAAATTATGCAGAAAACTGATAAAAATGTGGCGTTTCCTGGGAACAAATTTTGAAATATTCTTCTGCATTTTAAAGAAGTATTAACCAAAAACTAGTCCTTTTCATCTTTATATACAATGGTCCCAAACAAATAACAGTGGCTCAAAGGAAAGCGGAAAATTTGCCGATATTTTTTTGGTTTTCCTCTAAGTTGTCGTGGCATTGGATTATTAACCTTATTGATAACTTCACAGCGATAAAAAATATTACAGAAATTTCCATACTCAGTGGTGGCTTTACTGATGGGAGATGAATATATGCATTTCTGTATACAAATATGAGAATAATAGCTGTTGAAATGTCTTGAAACTTTAAAATTATCTCATTTCCTTTTATTTGTCCTTTCGTCAACTAAAGAAACTATGTATACGAAATAATTCATTTACGTTGGACTGGTTTCTTAATGTGTGGTATTTTGTACTCACGATTTTAATTAAAATACATTAATATCCGATAAGTCATCTGCCGCATATCGGTGTGTTTTCGATGACGTGAAATTGTTAATCATGTTCAAAGTTACGTTAAAATTCTTTAATGTTTTGGAAAAGAGTAGTGGCGCCATTGTATGCGTCAAGAATTTTCTCTGTTCTTGGATAAAATGTCTCTCTGGCAGCGGCCAGGCAATTCGCTCGGAAAATCGCTCAGAGATAGCTACACAAATTTTGTTATTTGATGTGATTTGAATATTTTCGTTAAAGAGCTCGGTGTTTGATTCTGAATGAGTGTATTTAACACATTTAAAGGAAAGTGTACCTTTGTTAATTTATATTATTCCCAGTAACATTTCGACTCGATTTTCACCGAGTGTGGTGGTGTAACGGTTAGCGTTCTAGCCCCGCATTCGGGAGGACGCCGGTTCGAATCGCCGTCTGGGCATCCAGATTTTGGTTTTCCATGGTTTCCCAAATCACTCCAGGCAAATGCCGGGATGCTTCCTTCAAAATGCCATGGCCGATTTCTTTCCCATTCCTTGCCCCCCCCCCCATCCTTTCCCGTCATTAAAGAACTCGCTGTTAAGAGAAGTTAAGCAGTTAAAAAAAATTGACTCGATTAGGACTGTGTGAACTTTGAAAAGGACGACTGACACTATTTGCTTAGATGATTGGATTATTGAACTGTGTTACCGGTGTTCCGGTGCAACCATGCTGAGCATCATAATCCCAATTTTCTGGGAGCTTCTTGCTATAAATTGGTTGAATTATCACCGACTGCACTCCAAAAACAACATTTCACAAATATAATGACCCAATACACACTAACGTTCGTCCTTGTAGTTTGCAGGTAAGTAGTGTATCACAGTTTACTCGGTTAGCGTAGTTGGTATTTTATAAAATGCAACGTGAGAGGGATATTGAGAAAGATTTACACTGTTACTATTATTTTATTTTCCATTCATTTATTGAAGAAGAGTAGTAACATCTTGAGCATGTTCTCTAAACTTTAACTCAAGATATATCATTCAGAGCGTGAATGTAAACAGTGCATGCTCGTTGCTCTCAGCGGCGTTAATGTTATCAAATTTGCATCCTAGTCGCAGCTGCTCCATACCTCCTATCTGTCTCATTTCGGGAGACGGTTACACTGAGTACGAGCCATTCTGGAAGCGAAACGAATTAGTCAGTCAGACAATCTCTCATTCTGGAGAACAAATTCTGGACTGTCTTTCGTCAAGTACGAATGTTAAGTAACTTATAATGTTTCAGAAAAAGTGAGAACCTTACATTGTAGGATAGACACTATTTTTGTGTACTATGGTCTGATCTCTGTACTTAGCACACCATATTAGCGGTTCGCCATTTAGCGCGTAACAAAGCCAGTTGTGTGGTTTGGCCACCGCAGGGCGCGCACTTTTCCTCGCCTTTGTGTCGTGCGGTGACAATGGCGACGTGATGAAGAAGTAGGAGCCAGCGAGCGGTGCGGTAATTACCGCAAGCCGCGGTATCGGCCGGCAGGCATTGTGGAGAAGCCAAATTGCCACCTCGTCGACTGCTAGCCAGAGGACTGTGCTACTGGCGTAAGCAACAAGGCACCGGGGAGAAACCAAACGGACTGTGTGGAGGCCCATTACCCTGCTGAGTACCAGGTCGCAGTAATAAGATTCATTTTTTAAGGGGAGGGGGGATCAGCAATGGCGTTGTTGTCATATCTGTTTGCAAACGGTTATTAGAGAGTATGCTTCGATTATACATTTTAATTTTCACCTTTTTCCTTCGAAAGTAAACTTACGAAACAGTACGCCACTTTCAAGAAATAGGACATTTTGGCTAAATACTTCATGATTTTTGCTTTTCGATGTCGGTCACAGATCTATACGAATCTTCCTCTGAATCACCGGGACTTTTAGATGCTGCCAAGTGTATCTACAAAGATAAAACTGTTCTTGGTGTTCATAATTTCACTGAATTACATATTTAGCAGTGTAAATTTACAGAATGGGTAATAGTTGATTTAGGTTATTTATTTCAGACCAAGTTTTTGTAATTGTTTAAACTGTATCGTTTCTTTAATTTTCTTTAAAAAAAAAAAAGGTTATGCATTTATTTCAACTCGGCACTAGTCGCTGGAGACGAGATGTTATAAGTAGATTCACCAACAGAGAATAGGGCCATTCCAGCTAAAGTTAGACACACACTTGCAGGCTGGGTGTCAAGGAAAAAGTCTGCACGTCAGACCTCCAGATTTTTACTAATGTAGTCCTGCACTCTCAGGGAGCATAGAATCAGCAAGGCTTTCCCAGTCCTTGAGATGTCATCGCAATGGCAACATCCGACGATGATGATGTATAGGCAACTGATGGATTGTTTATTGCGGGAAGTAACGTTATAACTCGTGTAAAAAAAAAGAAACGTAAAATGTGTACGCTGCAAGGGCTGGCTGCTCATAAGAACAAAATGCTACCATACAATTCTTTCTGAATCGAAGGGTTTCCAAAAATATTTTAATGATTATTTAAGGGTGTACGAAACATATTTACATCATCTTTTATTGGTCACTCCATATACACTGGCGGAAATTAATAGAGCATGTTCCACCACATTGCTCACCACTTACAACACAGCAATTTTGGATGATAAAGGGCTGGCTGCTCAAAAGAACAAAATGCTACCATACAATTCTTTCTGAATCGAAGGATTTCCAAAAATATTTTAATGATTATTTAAGGGTGTACGAAACATATTTACATCATCTTTTATTGGTCACTCCATATACACTGGCGGAAATTAATAGAGCATGTTCCACCACATTGCTCACCACTTACAACACAGCAATTTTGGATGATAAATAGCCCCGTAATTCTCAAACTGTTATGCGCAAAGCTTTCAATTTTTAATCATTTAATATTCTTTATATGGGGATATTTGGGGCCAATTTCGTTCATTTATAACAACTCCATCTGGGTGATGCATTTTTAATTTCCACCAATGTATTACGAAGAAAGATACGGTTATGCGAAAAAAACTTTCCTCCCTTGAAAGACTGTCGTGGTTTTCATCACAGATTACCAGCCAGAGACATGACTCACTCCCATAAATTTTAATAAACTCTTCATGTACAAGGGGTGTCTCGAAATCAAAACTCTGCAAATAAAACCACTACACGCACAGGGGACATGAAAAATATTCAAGGCTTCCCGCCTTGAGGAAACTTGTTTTTCGATCCGGACTTCGTGAACTGCAGATAGCTTGTTGCGCGCCTATGGTCTCAAGAAAATAGCCCACACACGTTGTAGGTAATCCTTCCGCCTGATCTTTTCGGTCCAAACTTTGAGTAATTACTGTATCTGTGTGGGCTCCGTAAGTGTGATAAATGAGTCAGACATATGTCGTAGAAGATGACACTCTTTGGTTACAGGGTAGTCAACACACCCCTGGAAACACGTACCCATACTAGCTTCTTAACGACTGCCGTTACGTATTATGTCATCATGCCTTCAATATCTTTCAGTTTTTCGTTATAAATTCCACAAAGCTGTGTCTTACGGTACAGATCACTAAATTAGATATCTTTATGAGTTACAATGTTTGTTGAAAGTGGGGAATTCAAATTAGCGGTCGAATAAACATGACACATGCTCTGCGGGCGTACTCCTGGAAAGGATGACAAGCTTCAATTCGAGGTGAGAGGACGAAAAAAAGTTCCCCCAGCATTCAACATTTCATCTGATATTTCATGCATTTACGTAATCTATCTTTTGAAAATCTGTGTAAACGTGAACCTAGATTTAGTGTTTACTTTTTAGTTTAACTCTCTTGAAGGTTAATTATCTTATCTGAAATGTGTTTTAGTATCTGTACCATATATGAATGGAATGTACACTGGGATATGTATTTTTTTTTCTTATTGCTTTACGCCTCGTCGACGGCTAAGGTCATTATAGGCGGGATGGTACTGGGGACAAGGAATTGGAAGGAATTTGGTCATGGCCTATTTGAAGGAATCATTCCTGAATTCGCCTGGAGTGATTTGGGGAAACCATGGACAACCCAAATCTGGATGCCCGGACGGGGATTCGAACCGGCGTCCTCCCGAAAGCGAGGCCAGAACGTTAACCATTCACCGACCATTCTCGGTGGGATAATGTAGTTTTCCTGGATTTGAGCTGGATTGGGTGGTAAAAAAAGACAGCGTTTTTCTGTTGTCTTTATCAAGTATCTGCTGTCATGAAATCCAGAAGTACACCATTAATAATCAGCGGTTGGACTACAGTATACTTCTGTATTTATTTGAAATCTGGTACATCACAAAACGTTGATGAAACTTTGTCTTTTTGTGACACAATCCCGCTGCAAACCTGTGAAGACTACATTGAATGTATATGTCGGAAAAATCCCCGTTCATACATTGAGCTATGTAAACAACGAGAGAGCATACGGGACTGGTTTCCAGAATGTTAGTTTATATCCCAGAGAAAATTATTAACACTACAAAAAGTGAACAACAATCATGATACAAAACAAACAGCATATTCTGTCAGGGACAACAGTGGTAGCTTCATGACAAATCGAATGTAAATATCCCGGAAGGGTGTGAGCTACAGAAAGTATGTTTCAAATAAACTCGCATGGAGGGAGTTGTTCATATGTTCTCCTGTATGGAAACAGATTCGCTTCAAATTAAATGATGATTTATGACATTTTCGGTTTGCCTTGAAAGCGAGTCGATTCCTGATATCACCGCTAGAGTTGCAACTTATTTGGGAAAGAATGATGTACTGTATAAGGATATGTTAAATAGGAAAATAAAAAGTATACAAAAAAAAACTATATCCTATATTTGGTTACGTGTTGCCTTAAATTCATTTTTTTTATTCTTATTACGGTATCTATTAATTTTTTGTTTCTTTTAAAAATGTTACTGGTAATCTAAATTCAGATTTTTAAATAAATGAAAAAATTAAATTTGAGGACATACTTTTTCTCCCTTTCCGCCAATTTCTATCATTCGGTGAAAGCTGAAGCGGAAAACAACTATTTTTATGTTTGATAAATCATCGCATCCCGTTCCAATCTGATTTGCCATTAGCAATAATAAGTAATTTTTAAATTAAACGTACATAAGAGCGTTCCGTTCCTTGGGTGTACATTTTACTCGAAATGATATTTTATTAAGAAGTATGGTTGGCAACCATAAGTTTAGCATCAATGAAACTAGGAACTCTTGGATTATTGTGCTGTGTACGCAATGTAGAACCAAAATAATACAGGCACCTCACAATATAGGTAGGCAGCAGTATCATCAGGCCAAAGTAAATAAATAATTTGGGACTTACTCTCAAATTCATCTTTTGTACAAATTGAATTAGTTACTCGGCAAGTGGAAATAATTACTTGGTGTGTACACACTAACAATTAATTAGAATTATGCTTCTTATTTTTTATTGTTTAAATTTACATAAAAATATTTGTTACTTTCAGTTTTTTTTTTCTTTAAAGGAAAGTATTCGTTTATCACGTTAAAACAACATTTAACATAAGTTACATTTCAATCTTGGTTTTTCATAGACGACATATATCTTTAATTTCTTAAAAGTTAAATTTCGTGCTGAATACGTGATTATTCTACTTATTAAACCGATTCGTGTTTGCTTACTGCGAGTTTTAAAGAGTAAACGTGTTCCTTCGTTCAACTGTAATAAACATAATACAGAAGAAACAATCCTGCCACTTAATTGCGTAATAATGGTGTATTTCATCTCTTTAGGTACCAGTATACAACTTTAATAATCTTGGTTCCAGACACTGACTTCTCTAGAGGAAGTGCTACATAATTATCAACATCCGCAGTGTTGTCAAAGTGGCAGTGTTAGAGGTCGAGTTTTTCGGTCAAGTTAACGAGAAACGAATCGACTAATGGTTTGCCTTCTCGGTCGCCAAAAATGCAGAGAGAACCCAGCGGCTGTTTCAAAAGACCAAGAAGCAGAAAACGTCTCTTCAAAGCAACATTCACTCGAATGGACCGCAGCTTGCTTGAGACTAGAAAAAACGAGACGTTCTCGGTAAACATCTTGGATGAAATCATTTTTCCAAACCTATATCTTACGCCGCACTGGCAAGCAATCACAGAAACGAAGTAATCACATGCATCACACGCTATAAAGACGACGAGGAATAGCTCAGGGGTTTGATAGGTTTCCAGTATTGAATTACATTTATAAAGAAAATACTTAATAGTTGCAACTACGAGGAGGATAAATTTTAAAGTAATGCCAATATTAATACTGGCAAATATATGAGAGTAAATGGAAAATTTTCAATTAAAACGAAAATTCTTCGAATGATTTGTCATTTTTAGACATACAAATTATTATTCTTCCTTAGTATTGCTCCAAATCTTATTAAATTTCAGAAATTCTAACAAGGCACTTAATATCTTCTCCAATACTCCAGTAAACCAATGTGATCTTTGTTTTATGTTCAAAATGAATTTAAACATTTGTCCATATCAATAGTATTAAGGCTTACTTCTTCCACCAACCAAATGTATTCTTTTCAATGCCCGATCGGAATGAAATAATGTGATTTTAACTCATGTCATTCCAGTTACATATTTTGATGCTAGATTGCAGTCGTAGACTCTGTGGTTTCCACCTCTGCGATTTCTTCAGTAAATTAAACCACCAGCCAGCCAAACATAATGTAATGACTTATTCATAGCTCGCAGCAGCTGATCCAAAAAATGTTAAAGCACATTGATACATACTCTCGTGGGTGGTCCACATCACATTTTAAAACAATGTTGTAACTATGGAGTCCTCACAATCAAAGGCTAGTCATACAATTTCATCAGTCGAAAAGCTTAAGGTTTGATTCTATTCTTTCGAACACTACGTCTCCGGTTTAGGCAGTGTAAGAAATGGTTAAATATTAATTAAATGACACAAACAACGGATTGTTATATAATTAAAAGTGACCTTTTCGAGAAATTTGGTCATTTAAACCTATAATGTAAGAGTAATAGAAATTTTAAGTGCAAAAATAATATACTCATTATTTAGGTATTCGAAAAGAACACAGAAGGATAGATATCTCAAGCTAATGGGTGAAGTGTTCAATAACTATATTGGAAATTTTCCCTACGGTTTTACTCTTCTTCAACGTTAAGGCAATTAGAAGCGGGAAAGAACTGGAGGCAAGGAACAAAAAGAATTTGAGCATTGCAGTATTCCCATTGACTGATTTCGGTAAACCAAAGAAAAATAAAATCTAATAGGCTGGACGGGGATTTGAACTGTCTTTCTCCCGAATGTTGCGATGATATCATCGTCTATCCATGATTAAAGAAAAAAGCTTTAAGACCGTCTCTCTGCGGCTGCGATTATCGTCAGTGTTGATATTTGCAGATAAGAC
Source organism: Vandiemenella viatica (assembly GCA_031002005.1). NCBI lineage: Eukaryota > Metazoa > Arthropoda > Insecta > Orthoptera > Morabidae > Vandiemenella > Vandiemenella viatica. The sequence continues at coordinate 4,047,708 of JARYHS010013631.1, read as the reverse complement.
TTAAAGAAAACCTCGATGATCGCCGTTCTACGTTAAAGTACAGTGTTGCCAACCCTAATAGACTGAAAAACAGCAATTTACCCACAAAAAGCAGGAGAAAATAACAAAATGGTTATTTCAAAACATGAAATTTACTGTTATTTCAGATTTAGTATGTAGAGCTCCTTTTATACTTGTTGGTATTCTGTTGCGCAATTTGGTTCTCATTATAACAGAAAACAACCATTCCACGGTGGTGTTGCTATGAGTTAGGCACAAAAGTTTCTTAACTAATTCTCACAACGCGGGAAATATTTGAGACCCATCTCCAGTTTTAGTTCTTTTACATATTACGGGATTTTGCTTTGGTCAAAGTGTAAGTTGACATTTCTTAACATTCACCATTCTGCTATATCATCTGGGCAAATCTTTGGGAAGAAATAAAGTAAATCTGCGAAGGTAGGGAAGTTCCTCTCCACTTCGGGATCCACAATTGCTTTCGGATTTAGCATCTTCAGACATTTAAATCCTCGACGAAATTTGTGTTTAGTAAGAAACCTTTTTACTATTTGTCTTCCAGCCTCTAGATAAAACTTCTTACATTTGATATAGAAATTTTTCAGCTTCTCTTCATCGAGTTCTCCGATTTCTTGCCTTCCTAAAATCAGGTTTGATATCGTTTCACCAACATATATTTCGTATAATGGTAAATGTTTTTGCTTATCTGTGAAATCAACACACAATATTTTTGCTTCTTTTGTAACTTAAGTATTTATTGTTTCACATTTTTCTGTTTCCGTGAGGTCTTAATATTCCGTTAGTACAAAGCACTCCAAGATAGTTGTGTATACAGTCAATATTTTGTCGTATAGTAAATATAATTTTGATGTTTCAGACTGCATTTCTTTGTTGAGTTCGGTAAATATAGGCAACGTAAATTTCAAAAACTCCAGACACTATTCTCTCGTCGGTTTGAGAACCATGTAGAGAATTGCTTGATAGTGAAGTAAGCGATCGACATGAATTGTAGCATCGAAATATAATTTTATAGAGGGAAATTGTTCCAGAAGCCTATTTACTACCTCAATGAGTGACAACTATCTTGTTTGGCTAGGGTGAAGTGATTTGTGTTTTAAAATGTCTAATATGTTTTGGATAATTTTTTATATAGTTAAATATTTCTCTACGAAAGTCCTTAACACCTCTCAGAAATTTTTCGTACGCGTATGATGCGCATAGTTTTAAAAAGGTGAGGTGTGTCACATTTTTAACAAAATGATCAATGGATGATTTAGCTACAAACATAACATTGCACCATCATAGGCAAAGCCAAGCTTGATTTGTATAGTATGACTTTCTCGATAAAATATTCGACTATTTCGTTATACAGTGCTGTTGCTGTACCATCTAAGATTGAAATTAAAGTCAGAAGTCTATCTTCAACGTGGAAATTTGAGTTTTCTATCCTTACGATAAGCGCCAAACGTTTGATTGAAGACTTATCCGTGTTTTCGTCAACAATTAATGAAAAGTAATTGTTTTGTAGCATCTATGCTAGATTTTCTTATGCTGTCTCTCCTGTTACATTTACAATAATTGCTCCAGCTTTCCGATTGCATTTCTTTGTTGAGTATGCAATCGGAAACATCAAAATTATTTTTACTATATTCTTTCTAAGAGGGTTATTTCAGATGACAAATCACTGCTCATTCAATCAAAGATGGTGTTTCGATATTACTATTTAAACGTCATGATTACGCGTACTTATTCCCTTGTTTGAAACAAAGAAGTGGCTGAAAGATGAAAACGTTTCGTCAATGAATGTGGAATTCTCTCGAACTGTTGTATCCTACACGGATACTGCCATCTGGCGCTTCTGCGCTGCCGATATTTGACACTGGCTAAGTGAAGTGTTATCGCAACGTTGTTATCAAATAATATTTGAATGGTGAAACAAATGTCGCTAAGTGAAAAACAGTAAAAGTTCGGAATGAAACAGAAAACAGGGATATCATTGAAAAAAATCAAACCCAGTGTTAAAACAGTAGAGTTGGTAACAGTGTTAACGTATTAATGGCGGTAAATTAATCGGATCAAATATTATTCAACTTTATAACTCAATTAGAAAATAGTCTGTACATAAAATTTATAAACAGATTGTACACAGACTGCCTGTGAAAGGAACAAAGCCTGTTGCGGAGCTGATCACAAAGCCATCGCTTTAACATTACAGAGACTCATACACCCTGTGTGTCTGTATGTTCACACAACACGCAAAAACTAATGGACAGATTTTAAAGAAGCTGAACATAGTGATAGCCTGTGTCTCTGGTTATGATGTAGGTTTATTTGATCAAAATTGGTAATATGTTGGCGATGAAATAGAAGCAAAATAACCGGAAACGGTAGAAATTGGAAATTTTTGTCTCTGTTGCTGAAAAACACAAATTTTCATGAACGGATTTTAACTAAACTGTGTACAGTTATAGCTAATGTTAGGATATAGGATAATTTATCCACATTAGTAACATGCGCCCAATCCGATGATACAGGAGCAAAATCGATGCAAAGATTTATACACGCAATCTGTTGGTCTGTATGTTTGCACACCGCGCAAAAAGTAATGTACAGATTTTAACGAGTCTGCACATAGTAATAGTTTATGTTACTAGATTTAATATATAATACCTTTATCTATATTAATAACATACTGGCCGAAGGTACAGAAGAAAACCGTAAATTTTGATTTCTCTCAACCCAATAAATAAAAATTAACGAATCTATTTTAACAAAACTGTCACACAGTGATAGCGTATGTCACTGGTTAGGATACAGCATTTTTTTATCCAGGCCAGTAGTAGAGTTCAAATTTTAAAAATTTAGTCTCTGCCAGCGCAAAAGGCAAAAATTAATGAATGAATGTTAACTATAGAGCACATAGTGATATACTATATTACCGGGTAATGTACAAGACACTTTTTATTCAGTTTAGTAAAATAGTAACGAAAAAACCATAAATTTGGTAAATTTTGCCTCTCTCTACCCGAATCTGGTATGAACTAATGAAAACATTTCAACAACATTGGAAATAGCTTTATTCTTTAATAATAAAATAAATAAACTGCAACAGGGACATATGGAACATGAAGTTGTTGACTAAACGTTGTAACGATATTACCAGAACCCTTTTATCAGCCATGGTGAGGTGGAGGAAAATCACAGAATCTGAGGAACAAGTGGCTCGGCCTCTGGTTACCCTGTAAAATGGAATACTAGTACTGGACGAAGTTCCCTGGCGGACCTCGCGCCCTGTTACAGTGCCACCAACACGAGGCCAGCCACTGAGCCGTTCGCCTTTAAAATAGATCTGAGTATCTGCAGCCTCCCAGCTGTGCTCTTCTTGTTTAACCAAATGTCTTGAGAGTCTCACTGCAGCTCTGCGCAGTTTTCAGTGCTAAGGTTGACTCATAAAACTGTTGCAGGCTTGTTGTTCCGAAACAGTGGTAAACAAAATGTGAAGTTTACAATGCTTGGAAACAGAGGATAAATTTGAAACTAGCGTTAATTTCTTTTCCAAAGACCTTTATTTTGTCAGGACTGTATTTAAAAGATTCTCCTTGTTTTTAATGGTTATGACAACTCCTGCTCAGTGAAGCATGGAATTTCCCACTCAGAAGTGAGATGAAGTTGCAGTTCCACTTTACTGGACAGTTAACAAGTACGATTTTAATTTAATTTAGTTGCGATGGAGTTCTTGCTCCGGTGGCAATTTCCCTTACACACCCATTTTTCCACTTTACTGTACCCGCCTACTTTTGCTCACAACTAATTTCAATTTCAAATTCTTTCTGCGCGTTTGGTAAATTATTCATCATTTCTCTTGCTAATTTATTCCAGTCCCTTACCCCATTACCTACGGGCTACGAAAGGAAATCTTCCTACATCCTTATGCTTGTAACCGAGTGCCAGTTTGTGGTCATGGCCCCGCCCCTATCTTAATTTTCCCCAATTATCTTAATTCTTTCCCAGCCTGATCACCAATACACGCCATGAATTGAACATTCCCAAGATTCTCTTTACCTTTTCTAGTCTTCCAATGAATCCAATTCCAGCTTCCGTATAGTATTAGTTACGGATTGTGTTCTTCGGTAATTTCCTATGCGATACAAAATTATTACAAATTTAATAGAACTGTTGTAGCACAACCTACCTTGAACTGAACGTATACAGGATTTTTAAATAAATCTAGAAATGCGTGTGTAATATAGGGTCCCGTAGATTTTAGATTACGATAAAGTTGGTAGCTTTCTTATGGTTTTATACAAACACACACCACAATTTAAATTATGCAATACACAAGCTGGCGAAAATTGTTATGTGATTTTGAAATATACCTGTTTTTAAGAGAAATGTGGAATAACCGTACAAAAATAAGTAATTAAATAATCACTCTTAGATGCGTCGTATATCAGCGAGTTCACGTCCAGCGAAATACACAATTAAGTAGAAATGTACCTAAAGAACATTGACATCATTTTAAAATTTCTGTTCAATCGGTGGCTACGCGAAACATAATAATAATAAAAATTCCTCCGCATCGCGTGTGGGAAGTGCCCTAAAAATGTTTCTTGAAATTTTGACAACGGATCTTTCAGCTAAAAAAACGCATCTTCAACCGAATTTTCAATGTAAATGATGCAAAACTGAGTCGATTACGAGGTTGTTTAACAATTAGTCCTAGAAAAGTTCAGTAATATAATTGGAAAATTAGTGGTAAGGGTACAATTTTTAGCAGTCTATGTGTTTTGGGGTCAACAGAATAGATATTCGTGTGAAGTTTGATCACAACCGGTGCAAAGTTGGTGCAATTACAAGGCTGTGACTAGGGATAAAACGATACGATTAAATACAAGTACTTACTCGATACATTCCTTCCGATTCCAAGTACTTTTTGTATCGATACTTTATAAATATGTATCAAGTAGGTATCGGTCAAAAGTACTCGTATCGGTGTGTATAGCAATATCACGAATATCATGATTTAATTTAACATGTTAATTGATACCCGAATTTCCATGCTTATACAAACAAGCGCGAATTTATTGAGACATTGTCGGTGCCTCTGTACTGCGTGAATTTTTTTTTCCAAAGCTGGCACAACAATGACAACATCCAGAAATCGTCTAACAGGCAAACACTTAGAAAAACAAATATTTTTGGGGAGTACTACAAAAACTGTCCCCTTTTTCATAAAATTAGTTTTATTTTGTCCTAGTCGGTATTAGCCCTGTAACGATCAGTAAGGTGAAAATGTAATAAATATCTTTTATCAAATAAATGTACATTTATTACATACTTTTTTTTTATTTACTCAAAATTTCAAAAAATCAATCGATACGAGCAAGTATCGATACGTTTCAATGGATACCGAATACGTATCGATGCTTTACGACCGATACTGTATCGAGTAAAAGTATCGATACGTCAGTGGTATCGTTTTATCCCTAGCTGTGACTTACAGAATTGAAGAAATTATATCTTTTGTTTTTGTATTAGCTAACTAATACTAGGTTGTCGGCACGAAAATTTCATGATAGATATATCATGACTAGCGAGATTGGTAGCTTGTAGTGGGACGGAAGAAGAAACGGCTCATTGGTGGTAATTGTTTATTTGTCAGCTGAAAAAGGTACGTATTACGAAACTATTACAAAACACTTTTCGACACCTTTAATATACTTTTGACACATATTCTTATTAATTTACAACAAAAAACAAAACTTAATTTAGATTACAGTCTACGCGTACATGACATTGCAAAATATTTACACTAAAATTTTAAAATACAATAATAGTTACATTACAAAACCTCTTTACACAAGATTTGAAATGAAAATATTATCGTTAGTAACATTTGATGAAACGTTTTCAGAAGATAAACCAAAATACCTGTAACGTTCCTAACTCTAGAAAACACACACAGTCTATCTGTGTCTCTGTGATACGTCTTTCTGCAATACAGTGGCAATACGGTCTTTCCTTTTCGACGCCACCCAAGTCTAGCAGCTTGACTCTGAATTACCTCCTTTTGTAGCAAAAATGGTTGATTTGTCAACTTAATTATCTAGTGGCAATGCGTGCAGAAATTTTGATATGTGGTGTTGTTGTATAGCAGAAATTCTATCATTCCTTAACGGCGTCAGCGAATCCTAGTTACGTGACTCTGAATTATCGCATACCCGCGTCCTTTTATTGTTCATAATTTTCCTAGTTACGTTTTTTTTTTTTTTTAAACAGTTTAACGTCCCTTTTTAACAACGTGGTCTTTAGAGACGGGAAAGGATGGGGGCAAGGAATGGGAAGGAATTCGGCCATGGCCTTTTGAAGGAAGCATCCCGGCATTCACCTGGAGTGAATTGGGGAAACCATGGAAAACCCAAATCTGGATGCCCGGACGGTCCTAGTTACGGGTTGAATTCGAAAATTTCTTTTCTTAATTTATGGTATTACCAAAGAGAAATTAATCCTTAATATGATACCTCATTTATCGATTTTTGTTAAGTATAAAGGGGGAAAGGTTATTCGTCACCATAGATTACACTGCACTTTCCCCCAAGCCACGAATTTGAAGGGTGTTGTTGATGTACAGAATTACACTTACATAATGTTAATGAAATTTTACGTTTGGTACTTAACCAGCTGCATAGTCATCTATGGTCGAGTGAGAATAGTTTCCGTATCATCTTTCCCGCGTACAAATATTTCGATTAACATCCGCGATATGGTTAGAGTAAACGAAACTTCGTATTCTTATTATATCACTTATTGTTAAATATGGGGAAAAAATTAAAAAAGAATTTCTCATAATTTGAAAATAACTGTAAGATAATTCTTCTTATAGTTTCTCTCTGTAATTATCTGTTTTCCGACATTAATTCTATATTTTTCTGAAACGATATGCAAAAACATCAAATGTCATATTTAAACAGATACAATCTTTTAAAGTTCACGCAAACAGATTTATCCATTTTACAATGTCTGTCTGTTTATCAAATAGTCATTTTTTTAACAGTAAATCAATAAATTACGGTCATAGTAACATGAAAATTTTCTCAGGATATTGACCTGATTTGACTCAGTGGCCATGTTTTAATTTGTCCTGTTTTTGTCACTAAATTTGTAAAAAATTTCAAATTGACGGTTTTGTCACATTCACCATCGATGGTGTGAATTTCAATTAATCTTTCTGAAGAACATAAAATAATATACATGCACAACTTATCTACAGTTTTATTATCTATATAAATAATAATTAAATGCTGTTCGTTGGTAACCATGTCACTTCAGAACGGCTGGAACGATTTCGTTAATTTTTTTATAAACAGTTTTTAGTAGTCCGAATAATGTTTTTAGAGAAGAAAAAGTTGTTCGGAAATTATAAAATTCGGAAAAAAACTGAAAGTACTTTTTCTGTAAATTGATTTGTCTAATTTTTAAAAATGTTTGTAATAGTCTGAATAAGCTTTTGAGAGGATAAAAAATTGGAAAAGTATCCCGGAAAATTCATAAAAAAATGAAAGCGCTGTTTTCTACGTACCGATTAGACTATTTTCTTTTTAAAAAATGTTCTTTACGGAATAAGTTTTTTAGAGAATAAAAAATTGGAAAATTCTGAAAAACTCAAAGCAGTTTAAAAAAAATCATTTTCGTAAAAGTCCAAATAAGGAATTTAGAGAAAGAAAACATGCAAAATTTGCAAGGAAAATTAGAAAACGTGAAAAACTGATTTTTTTTTTTTTTTTTTGTTATAGGATTTTGGAAGAACCAAAAACCATAATTCTCGATGACCCTAGGATGGAAGTAACACAATTGAATTATTTTATTAAAAAAAAAACTTTATAGAGCTGGAAAAAAAATCTGAAAAAATGCATTCCAGCATAAATTTAAAAAAATACTTTTGCTTTTATTTCGCAATCTGTCCAACAAATGATGTAATTTTATTTCTGTTCCATTGATATTAATGAATGACATGGGCTCCTTTATCAGAAACTGCAGCTACATTGTTGGAAGGCGGTCAATCATCTCATCAGGTTGTCGTAGAATACGCAAATCAATGAAACTCCTACTTGCAACTTCTCGAAGAACTTTGTGATGGTGAATCTTTTTTTTTTCCAGCAATTCAAATTGATGGTTTGGGATTATTGCACGATGGCACATAAAAGTTTTTGGATACGTTAGACACAATGAAGCAATATCTACGAAACATCAAAACCGGTTTGGTGGTGAAATGATCGAATACGAAATATAAATAAAACACCTCGAGATTCATTGAGATTTCAAATTTAATGAAAGAAAATAAATCACTTGGTTAACATGAATTTCTGACTTAATTCAACTGTGACATAAATCTTGTGACAAAACAACATGGTTTTAAGTCGATCACATGCCAGACACATCACACATTCCCAGCATTTAAGCGGTCTATTGCTGATAGAATTCTTCTCAAGTGTAAAATTTCCCACTGGCATACTTCTGAATATACAATAGAACTCCAATTATCCGAACTCCGACTATCCGAATCGCTGAATATCCGAATCACTTTTTTAATTAAGAAACATTCTTTTAGAAATTCCTGAGACCTTCAAAAGTTAGTTCTGAATATATTGTGGAGCACAGCACTTTACGGTAGCGAAACATGGACTTTAGGGAATACCGGAAAGAAAGAAACTTGAAGCATTTGAAATGTGGTGCTACAGAAGAATGCTTAAAATTAAGTGGACAGACAAAGTAAGAAATGAACGAGTTTTGGAAATGATGGGGGAGAAAAGAAGTTTATGGAAGAAGCTTACAGGAAGAAGAGACAGGCTTTTAGGTCATAATTTGAGACATGCTGGATTGGTTAATTTGTTAGTGGAGGGAACAGTCGAAGGTAAGAACTGTAGAGGTAGACAGAGATTAGAATATATGAAGCAGATATATGAGGACGTGGGTTGTAAGGGGTATGTAGAAACGAAAAGGTTAGCACAGGATAGGAAGGGATGGAGGATTGCATCAAACCAGTCTAAAGACTGAAGACAGCAAAAAAAAAAAAAAAAAAAAGGAGAGTGGGTGGGGTATGAAATTTAAAATGATGATGAACTTATTGAAAGTGTGAGAGAAGAAAGTGTCGAGAAAGAAGATTACCTTAATGTCGAATTTGAAGCAGACACGGGACCATCAGCTAGTGAACCATTTGCCGGAGTTGAAAATGCGTTGAAGTATATGGAGCGTCGGCCCGAGTGTGACCACATGCAACTTCTCACTGTCGAGCGGATACACGTCTTGGCTGCCCGAAAACGGATGAATACAAACAGCTTGCTTTGACCGAGATGTTTAGCAAGCAATGACTTTTATTTACAATACAGTAACATGCAAAAGTGTTGCCTTTTCATTTAATTAATTGATGGCTCTTTTTCTTTAAAAATATTTTCCTCCCATTTTCAACATACATACCGTTATTAATTAAATGTGCATTTTTTCTGAAAAAATCCAACTATCCGAATTTTTGATTATCCGAATGGGGTCCGGTCCCAACTGATTCGGATAATTAGAGTTCTACTGTAGTCGTTCTCAAATTGAATATCCATTTATAAGATAAAATGTATTCTGTATCCTAACAAGTGACTTAATCTCATACTGTATGAATTTTCGTTGGAAACAATTCATTAGTTTCTGCACGATGCGCGGACAGTCAGAAATAAATGACTAAATTTACAGTTTTGGCCATTGTATCGGTATAGATAAGTATCCTGTATCCTGACCGACCACTTTACTATGAATAAGTGCAGTTTAATTAAGGTCGGTCCATAAGTTTATACGGTTTCGACATCTCCATTATCAGACAGAGCGTAGTGGGTGAGCGGTTAACGCTCTGGCCTCGCATTCTGGAGGACCCCGGTTCGAATCCCCTTCCGGGCATCCAGATTTGGATTTGCCATGGTTTTCCCAAATGACGCCAAAGCCACAAGTAAAAAAAAATATCCATCATCATTTGCTTAAATTGCAATTAATATTTCTTTTTAAATTATAACTTTATTGTATAGATTGGTCTTCGTTATATTAGTTATAAATAATAACATAAAACTTATATAATCGACAAGTTTTGTTGGATGATTCAATCCCCCGTAGGAGTGTAAATGTGTTTAGATTGTAAGTTTAAAATTCTGCCGAATTGGTGGAGGGGCTATTTGAAGGGGAATACCGGACTTCTTTGTTTAAAGCACTGTTGGTGTTTGGAACTGTTACGTAGTTGCTAGTTACTGTCATATTTAAACCTGGCTGTGTGCACGTATGCTGTAGGGCATTGTTTACAGTCCTCCAGTGTACACATCCGTACACATCCGTACCCTGCGGCTCACATGTGACACACCGGCTTTAAACAGGGTCGCTCAGAATTTTTTGATGCAATTATAACCGTGACTGCAAACAGAAGAGACAAAAGCTTTGAAATGTTTTTGATCCAGAGACTTATTAAGACTATTTGGTGTTTCGTGATGAAGTTTTTAGCTGCTCTACAGGATCTCCATGTCATGTTGAAAGTCTCCAGTATAATGTTGTTAATTTAATTTATTTTGTATTTTAGCTTGAGCCCCCATGGCAGTTTCACTCTTCATCTATTTTTGCGTTTTATGAATTTTAAATTTAAATTCTTTGACTGAAATTTCCCTATTCACCTTTGGCTTTTACGAATTTTAGTTTTAATTGTATCAGGGTTTCAGATAAATTAGTCAACATTTCTCTCAGCAGTTTTTTCCAGTCCCTGAATCTTTTGTCTACAAAATAAAATTTTTCCATTCCATTATAACCGTTCTCCAGCACGGAAATTCTAAACTCTATCAGTATGCTAACAAACTAACCACAATTTTTATTATTCTGGACAGATTACAATCACTCCCTTATTGACACTGTCCCAGAGACTGCCATTGCCGATTATTATAACCGAAACCTAAAACTCTCACCATGCCTCCAAACGTTTGCTGAGAACAGTCACCGCTAGAAACTCCTTTCACGTAATACATAATGATTAAACGAGTTATCAACGAATGTTATTTAATCCCTCATTTTATTGCTATCACACGCCAAAAAGCATTTTGCACAGTGATGGAGATTGCTAACAGGAAGACTTGATAGCGAGAATAAAATCGTCAACTACACTTAATATATCAGCTTTAATGCTTACAGTCACACGCAACGATAACTACGCCAGTGGACGAACTAATTATTTGCAAGAATATTTATGTTCCTGATTCATGATTTTTACTCAGATTTCCACCAGACGAATGTTTGGATGGATGATAAATAAAAGTCATGGTCTAATCCGTCCCCCCTTTTTTCCTCTCCAACAATTTTACTACAGTTTCAATTATACCGCAGAAATAAACAGAAAAGACACATTATTTAAATAAATTCTACAATACTCCTTTGTATTTCGTATTTAGCTTCACCCATAAGTATATTTTAATTAAATTGGTTGATATAAGCAAATATATGTATAGGTCATTAAAATAAATTATTTGCTGCATACTGCATTTTTTATTTGCAACTCGTCGATGTTGAGGTCATTAGAAGAGGAGCTGGGAACGGGAAGGAATTTGACCATGACCAATATTACTGGAAACCATGAAAAGTGGAAATCTGAACACGCATTCCCCCAACGTCATGTTCGAACGATACCGTTCACGCACAGGGCTTGGTCACTGCATGACACTAACGGCCATTACACCTACTTTAGATCGTTTAAGATTCCATTTTACAGCTGTGTCAGTGAAATATGTAACTACAGTGAAAAGCTGCTCTGTAGTATCGTTGTTATTCAAAAGTTGTTCAGAAAGTGGTTTCTGTTAGGTGTTTATAAAATAATTTCTCATTAACAATGTATGGGGCAGTTCACGTGTGAATCATATAGTGTTAAAGCAGATACGTAACAGAATTGTGCCACTAGTAGGCTCTGGCGAATGAAAGATTCCCGGTATAAGGAGTCACCCACTGCTTGGCAACGGCCTAAAAAAAGGAGGGCGGAAGAGCGGGGAGTGGTTCAGGGCACCCTCTTGCCCTTGGGGTTGGAAACGGCCCTTAAATGCGGATTAATCAGAAATGATCAACGGCATGGGGATGCAGAAGGCAACGGGAAACCACTGCATTAAAGACCCAAAGGGTATCCCGAAGACAAATTACATATATCATGATGGCTTCTTCCTGGGTAAAATATCGGATCTCCGGGTGGGGACTCCTCAGGGAGGAGTCATCAGAATGAATAGGAACATTCTACGAGTTGGAGCGTGGAATGTTAGCAATCTAAATAGGGCAGGTTGATTAGAAAACCTAAAAAGGGAGATGGAACGACTTAAGTTAGATGTTGTTGTGATAAGCGAGATTAGATGGAAGGACGCACAGGATTTCTGGTCTGGGGAACACAGGATAAGTAGCACACAAGCTGTCAATGGAGTCACTGGTGTATGATTTGTAATGAACAAGAAAGTAGGGAAACGGTTGAGTTATTATGACCAGCTTAGTGACAGAATTATTTTGATGAGGTTAGAAACTAAGCCCGTCCCAACCACGTTAGTACAAGTGTACATGCCAACGTCACAGAAAGATGACGAAGAAATAGAGAAAATGTACACCAAAATTGAAGTATTAATCCAATATGTGAAGAGGGATGAAAATCTAAGAATCATGGGTGATTGGAATGCGATAGTGGAAGAGTGAAAAGAGGGGAATACTGTAGGAAGTTTTGGTGTAGGAGAAAGAAATGAGTGAGGGAGCAGGTTGTTAGAATTTTGTGAAAGATACATATAAGCTAGTAGTGGCGAACACACTGTTGAAGAACCATGCAACTCGGATATACCCCTGGACACGTCCTGGGGATACATGCAGATACCAGCTAGATTATATCATGGTCAAGCAACGATTCAGGAATCAAGTTCTAGACTGTAAGGCGTACCCAGGAGCAGACATAGACTCGGACCATAATTTGATAGTAATGGAGTGCAGGCTGAAATTCAAGCGAACAAGGAAGCAGCACAAGCAGAACAGACTGAAACTGAATAAACTGAAACAATCTAGTACGAGAGAAAAATTTTCAGAAATGGTAGACTTAGTTCTAAGAAGTAACTCTGAAAGGAGCTCAACCGATGACGAATGGAATGCATTAAAGGCCGAAATAATGAAAGCTGGTAAAGAAACATTAGGCTTTAGGGAACAAGCTGCCCAAAAGCTTGGATCACATAAGAAATCTTGGAACTGATGTATCAGAGCAGAAAGTACAAAAATGCTCAGAATGAAACAGTAAGAGATCAATACAGGCAATATAGAAATCAAATAAACAGGAAATGTAAAAAAGCAAAAGAAAAAAGGCTACAAGAAAAGGGTGAAGAAGTAGAAAATGAAATGGTCGAAGGTAAAGTTGACGTTGCATATAGGAAGATCAAACAGAATTTTGGAGAAATGAAGAAAAGAGGTGTGAACATTAAAGCTGCCAATGGGAAACTTCTTTTAAGCTCAGACGATAGAGCTAACAGATGGAAGGAATATATTGAGAAACTGTATGATGTGGATGACTTGAACAATAGAGTAATGGAAAAGGAATGTTAACATTGATGACTTAGGAGATCCTGTTTTGATGACAGAATTTAATAAAGCTTTGAATGACTTGAAAGTAAATAAGGCAGTTGGAATTGATGAGATCCCTCCAGAATTTCTTTAATCCCTAGGAGAAGAAGGAATCGAAAGATTATTCAAGCTGATATCAAAAAGTTATGAGACGGGAGAAGTTCCAACTGATTTTAATAAAAATATCATCTTCACACTTCCGAAGAAAGCACAAGTTGACAAATGTGAGAATTATCGCACCATTAGTCTAACCTCACATGCTTCAAAATTACTGACCAGAATAATATACAGAAGAATGGAAAGGACAGTAGAAGACATAGTAGGGGAAGATCAGTTATCGTTTAGAAAAATTGCGGTACGAGGGAAGAAATTCTGGCTTTAAGATTAATACTTGAATGGCGGATCAAGAAAAACAAAAATACTTTTATGGCATTTGTTGATTTAGAAAAAGCTTTTGATCATGTTAGGTGGGTCAAAATGTTCAAAATTTTAAATAAGTCAAGTCTAAAGTATCGAGATAAAAGAATACTTTATAAACTATACAAGAATCAAGTGGCTGTAATAAAAGTAGAGAATCACGAGAGACATGCATTAGTTAAAAAGGGTGTGAGACAAGGTTGTAGTCTATCCCCGTTAATATTCAACTTGTATGTAGAAGAAGCAATAAAGAATGCCAATGAAAAATTTCCATGTGGTATAAGTGATCAAGGAGAAAAAATTAGTATGCTACGATTTGCTGATGACATTGTCTTGTTAGCAGAAAGGGCTGAGGACATTGAGAGATGAAATGATACCAATACTAGTAGATTAAATATAAAAATAGGATCGGATGCAATTGGAGAAGTAAGTGAATTCTGTTACTTATGAAGCAAAATTACAACCGATGGCCGAAGCAAGAATGATGTTAAAAGCAGAATAGCATAAACAAAAAGAACCTTCATGAAAAAGAGAAATATTTTAGTTTCAAACATTAGTCTAGGAATTAGAAAAAACTTTTTAAAATTCTATGTGTGAAGCACAGCACTTTACGGTAGCGAAACATGGACTTTAGGTATACCGGAAAGAAGGAAAATTGAAGAATTTGAAATGTGGTGTTACAGACGAATGCTGAAAATTAAGTGGTCAGGCAAAGTAAGAAATGAACGAGTTTTAGAAATGATGGGAGAGGAAAGAAGTTTTTTGGAAGAAGCTTACAGAAAGAAGAGACGGGCTGGTAGGTCATATCTTGAGACATGCTGGATTAGTTAATTTGCTGGTGGAGGGAACAGTCGAAGGTAATAACTGTAGAGGAAGACAGAGATTAGAATATATGAAGCAGATAATTGAGGACGTGGGTTGTAGGGGATATGTAGTGATGAAGAGGTTTGCTCAAGATAGGAAGGGATGGAGGATTGCATCAAACCAGTCAAAAGACTGATGACAAAAAAAATTGAAAATTAGTTACTTCGACAGCAATGCGTTATGTGCTTTGATTCATTGGTTCTTACACTGGTATACAGGTAAAAGTAAGTTAGTAAATTGTTGATATTATTACAATGAACATTCTTGTATGACCTATGTTAAGTTTTTTTAGTACTTTAACTTGTCTCCATACTATTACAAATTCATCTGAAAAAGATCATTGTGAATTTTTGGTAAACAGCACTTTCGACATGTTCAAAGGCAATAAATGAATTAGCGTGGATTAGTTGAATGCCTATAGTTGTCAGACAAATTACTAAATGTGATAGCATTTCCACACCAATCGAAGTAACAGGGTGATACTAACGAGTAAGGCCCAATCTCGTTTCGAACATATGCTAGCTGAACGCTGAATTTTGATTTAATTAAAGATAGTAAATGGTTTATAGACGCAAAACGTAGTTCCAAACGAAATATCGCTGAGTTTTTTCACGCGCGTGATACATTACAACCGGCTGCTAAACACCTCATATCATAACACAAGTCTCACATAACGATATTTAAATTCGCGCCATGCAACAGTACGGGAGCACAACACACAATTATTGTTGTCCGCTCAGATGTAACTGGTGAGGCCAAAGATTCTTATCATGCTAGCTGACGACAATAATATTACTATATCTAGATACCATACAAATTACAGCTTCTGCTTTTTCCCACTAGTTTCATTGAATTTATTTAAGGATCATATCTATCATGCTACGCAGAGACTAAAGAAAGCTAATATTGCTTCGAGCATGTGTGCTTTACCGCAATGGGAAAAACAGCACAAGAAATCAAATACAAATCAATTTGCAAATATAATTTACAATACAATTGTTCATAACACTTATTATTAATGAAAGCAAAATAAGATAATAATAATATTAAAAAAATTGGCGAGGTATGGAATTGTCACAACATCCATACTAGCGTGTTAGCCCCTATACTAACGCGACGTGCTAAATATAAATTTGTAATCACATATATTCTGGTAGTCTGTCTCGGTTTAATTTTACCTAGCTGTGGAAGAAGAAATGAACTGGTTCGTCGGCATGTAGAATGCGTTACAGACGAGGTAAGAATGACACCTGTGTCTTACACTGATTTCCTGGACACTAGACTGAGAGTCTTGTACGAGTTGATATTTCTGGCTGAGCGGTGTATATCGCAGCACAGTTCTCAGCTGGCAGCTATAAACATTTGTCTCTCTCCCGGCAGAAACACAACTAAACAATGGAGTGCTCGCTGTCTGCTGACTTCGTGGCTGTGTTCCTAGACAATACATGGGCTGAAAATGTTTTTGAACCATAAATTCTGCTAGCAGGAACCCTAACTTCTATCTGGCTATTGGTAAAAGTTTTGAGTTTGGTAATGAAATCATATTTAGGTCTTTTCAGTTTTTTACATCGTTTTTTACAACTCAGATGGAAAAAAACTGTGGATGTTTGCTGTTACTAGAAACCTATAGAAAATTTCTGAATTAAGAGGGACAAGTTCTGAATATATACTCATCCGGTTCGCAGTTTCACTTAGAGTATAAATTTAACGATCACTTGCAATACAATTATTTAGATAAACTGTTCGTTAGATAACACAATTGTAAGACCTGGGATGAAATCTTGCAAAAAGCTTGAAGAAAAACTTTGAATTACGAAATTATAAATTTTTCCATCTTGACTCTTGGAAATTATTTAAGGATTATATCTGTCATGTTACGCAGATACTAAAGGAAGCTAATATTGCTTCAAGCATGTATGCTTAAACAAAGTGGGCAAAACGGCACAAGAATGTAAGACCCTTACAAGCGGTAGTGAAAATGTGCTGTTAATGTTTGGTTCTTCAATCACAGCCTTATCTCTACTACAATCGGTTTGGCAGCTGTACCTATGAGCATGAAACATCATTAATACAACAGAACAGCTTTCATAGAAAGTGATAGGCGATGAATTGAAAGAATCATAGTTAGTTTTCTAGTAGTGTAGCCAAAGTGATCACGTTCAAATATAAATAAATAGTTAAAACACAATTACAAATGCAAAAGGATGGATATTCATTCGTTTCCTTTCAACTCCGACTACTTCTCTTAAAGGTAGTCGATAAGTTGATTTCCAAAAACCACACCATGGGACCTACTGTTGGAGCATTATACTCACGGTTTCATCAATTCCCAGACGGTTTACAAAGATTTAGCTCACTCGGAGATCACTAGTGACACATCATACAATTCTTAGTAACGTTGTGTTTAGGAATCTTGTTCTCTATTACATCGAAATATCTTTGTAATGCTCTCTTTGCGCCACATATGTAAATAAGAAAATTTTAAAAACTTGTTCTTCAATTCCAGTTAAACAACGTTTACCAAAATTGCTAACAACTGGTTGAAAAAAGAGAGGGGAGAAGTCACATTCGCAACTAAAATTGACTTGTTACAACCTATTAGTTATTTTCTTCGATGACTCATAATTAATCTACATATGTTTTAAATGAATAAAAAGTATAGTATTTTCTAAACACTGATGATAATTGGCTTTATTCTTATTCATTGCTTATGATATTCATCAGGATTATTTATCATTCATGCCGAAAGTAAACTCATTGGTAATAAAACATGACTGTCATTTTGGAGAGGGAGATATACTGTAAAAGTCAAAATAAATTTCTGACTACCTGCTAAATTACTAAACGTCGAAAAGATCAAATCTCTCTTGAAGTGTGACACTGGACCTCAGTGTAGTTACTAGCAAAGTTTGGAACTTAACTCAGAAACGAATTTACATAGAAATAAAGATTACGTCTTGGAATCCAACAAGCGGAAAAACGATGTCTTAGTTTGCGGCAGACATGAACAGCGTCAAACTAAAATATGTAATTACGAGATGCAAGCGGCAAAATTGAGGAAGTAAGATCACGAGGGACTATTCAAGCTGTAAAGATGGAATTTCCCATCTTGGGATCGCATTTATCAGCAGTAAACCTATGTTTAGATCGAATGTTACTAACTTCCTTGTGAACGAAAATTATCTTAAAAATCCACACATAAAGTAATGCAGTATATTAATGCGAAGAACGGATAATAAGATATAAAGCAATAAAATAATTGCTAGCTTCCAAAGTACGTTGTTACAGAAGAATGCTAAACATATGCTTGATGCAAAAATATATTGACGATTTTTACAAAAATTCCTGCAGTCTCAGGGAGCGTTTTGAACATATTAGAGAGCAGGAGAGACCAGCTAATAGTACACACGTCGTAGTGATGGGTTAATTATAAGAGTGATTGAAGAGAAAGTGTAAGGAAGTCAGGTAGTAGGACCATAATCGGAGGGTGTGGGTCAAATGAAATACATGAAAAATGATTATTGCACTGCACTTGAGAGGAAAGCTGAGAAGAGATGCTACCAGCCAGTCTGCGAGATTTTAGGCTAAGTAAGAGACAGAGTATAATGGCGGAAATGGATGCTGTATACAGACGAAATTCTCGTCCTTTTACCGGTTTCTTCTCGTGGTTCTTGGTCGACGTCACGGGCAAACGAGTAACGAATCCCACGTGGCTGCAGGGGTGGCGGACGTTATTATGAAATGAACTTCCGAGCGGGCGCCGCCTCGGCGGTCTGTGAAATATGGCCGCAATATTTCACTCGCTTTTCGTCCACAGCGTTCCGCCTTGTTTGAGACTATTTCGAGAATTTCTGCTAAACAACAAGTGTTCGGACCTACCGGTAAATGACGTTCCCGGTAAAGACAAGAAAGGAAGAAATCAAAGCAGCAACAGCTTACTTTTCCTGTCATCTTACAAAGTGCGTTTACAGCTTCGTTACTCTGTGAACTCTTTTAGCTTCTGTGGTAGAACACCTTTCATAACAAAGATATTTTATTTCATAATGTTGTAACGGGATATTACAGACTTTCTTTTAAATATATATGATATTTTCCTGCATCAGGTTTTTTGCCTCGAATTAAAAAGATCTTCCTACATTAAAACTCAAAATCTTGCAATTCTGCAGTCTGCTACTCCACGTGGGTGTAACAATATCTTCATCCAGATTTGGGTTTTCCATGGTTTCCCAGATCACTCCAGGCAAATGCCCGGATGCTTCCTTCAAAAGGCCATGGCCGTATTCCTTCCCATTCCTTACCCCCCCCCCCATCCTTTCCCGTCCCGAAAGATCTCGCTGTTAAGAGACGTTAAACAGTTTTAAAAAAAAGTTTTTATTTACATTTTCGTTTTGGGTGTGGTAGTTGGTCTCCTGTGACTTCAACCAGCATGTTGTGTCCACTATTGTATTTAGTTATACAGTTTGATATAGTTTGGTTCTTATGCCTCCACTGGTAGTCATTTTTCAGGTTTTGAGAAAGGCATGATTGAATGTTAAACTGTTGGAACAAAGCAAGCATCTTAAAGTTTCCCGATTTAATTTTGAGAAAACTGCTAATCTTCTGCGTCAGGTTAACAACTTGAAATAGAAGAAAAGATTTTTCGTCTGGATTCAAGAGCAGTTTCCTACCTTACTCTCGCTACTAGGTTGATCATGGTGTAACGAATGTTGACTATTTTAACTTGTTTTTATAATTAAAGAAAACAATTCAGTTTTTCACAGTTTTGTTCATCTAACACGAGAAAGAATCTTTGATCCATGGAACCACTATACTGTCAAGGCTTTAATTACTAATGCCCCTCTCCCACGCAGTATATATGATATATACCTCCTTGTAGGTATTGAAACCATGTGACAGCATAGTTACACCAAGAAAATATATTCATGACTCTGTCATGTGTAGTTCTGACCAATTAAAAGCCACTATCCACACTCCTCATACAGCCGGATGAGTACACTGTGGATCGTATCTTCAAGAGAGATATTTACCGACAGAGAAAGAAAATATTTATGCTTATAGATTTACACCTCGTCAACGTCGAGGTCACTAGAGTGAAGAAGAAAACATCTTTGAACTATGCATAAGAATTTGGTATTGGCCTCTTTTATTCAGGAAAGAACTGCAATCCAGATAGATGTATGGTTAAGTTATAGATACATACTAATGTGAGAATTTCATTTCACCAAGTGCTAAAACCAATTTTTAATGTTACTTCATTCATTATGAAACATCAGCTTTTCTATGTCTTAACATACTTAATCTTTCCGTCAGTCTTTCTTTTATATTACTGATGTCTTCATAAATTTTACAAGTTATACATAATAGTGCATACAATGAAACAATTTTTCAATGAATTAATTAAATGGTGATCTTTACAAGACGAATCAAAGTTAAGGAGGCGATAGCTGTCTCTAAATTAGCTTAAAAGGATGTATGTATTTATCTGATGGTGAATCATTTAATTTTTTTTTAAAATCTAAACGTGCCTTAATTGCTCTTTCCACTGTTGAATTTGTCATACATGTAGCTTTCTTTAAGTTTACATGTACACAATACGTGAAATATTACTATACTACCATTTTCTAAATACTATTTTCATAAATACTAGTTTCGTATACCTGTCAAGTATGTAAGTTTGTGCTGTGTGTGTAGTTATCTTCCTAAAATACTGCACTGATCTCAATTTAATAGCTGAGTATGAATATCTTACTAGGGTCAGGCGGAATTATGAGATATGAGGAAGACAAAAATAGCTGTAGTAAATTTTTTAAAGTTAATGGAACTAAGAACGTGAATATTTGACTAGGTGCAGTACACGAAATAAATTTTATTTACTGAAACCGCCATGAAATATCCAACTCAATAAATTTGTGGCTCCATATACTGTGATCGGATGTACCCGGGGAAACATCTAATCTTATGGTTTTCTGTTCTTACGTGAAGATAGTTATTCACATGGCAACAGTAACATTTACCTGCGTCTACTTGGTGAACACAACCTTTCATTTTGTAGGTGGTACGCTGGTTATGGGATTTGCACCCAATGTTGCTGATAGTAGTTAGCGATCTCCAATCTGACAATCGTGGAATCCGGTCTGTTAATGGACAATATTGTGCTTTAGTGTAATCGTTTACCATTTCCAATGTCTGGCTTTGGCGTTTTCATTTGTTCTCCATTTCTCAGAGGAACATCTGTATATAATAATTCTCCAGCTCATTGTCATGGTGGGCTCACCGTACTAACTAACCACGCAAATATTGTAGTTGTGAAAATAGAGTCTATCTTCACGGAATGTTACATTTTAGCCTTTGTGAATTTAGCAGCACAGTAACGTAAATTTCTTGCAAGTGTCCTGCGGGATAGAAAACACTGCGAGACTGAAATTATAAAGCCGCAACTGTGAGAAGTCATAGAGTGCTCTGAAGTCAAAATTAACTTAAAGCGATTCAAAGTTAATCCCTCAATTCTGAGAAATTATCACATTACACCAAACACCATTCCGTTCTTCTAGTCCATTGAATTTCACTATTGTATTATTTTCGCAGCTCATTTATCACCTCATTATCAATAACTGGAATGAATATACTATTCCATTCAGTGTTATATATTGTTAAAAATTCGGCATTTGACATGTTGATATTTAGGTCTGTTTCCTTAGCTGCTTTATTAATAAAGGGTATCTTGGAATTTGTCCAAATAGCTGCAGTAGTCGAAAAAAATAATAAACCATTAGAAACCTATTATGATTGGCTAAAGCCGTCGTCCCCAAAGTTGAAAGGATAGTGATTTTTGAGCAATAACCCTTTCAAGAAATCAATAATTTTTAGAGTTTACTTGGCATTAGTTATGAAGATCGTGTGCAAACTTCTAGACAGCCTCTGCCAAGCGACTCGCTGGTTACAGCGGCCAAGACGAGACAAGATTAAGAAACAGGTGGGTGCACGTGATCTGAATCTGGCGTGCTGTTCAAATCCCTTTACCGCACTCACTTAATCAATTCAGTGGCTTAAAGAATTTCAATGGTTTTTAGTGAACCAGTTTTGTGCCTAGTACCATAGAGGATCACCTGTGTAGGCCTGTATCAATTTTTAGTAATTTGCTTCTATCGTGAAAATTATTACAAATTAAGGTTTTCACGCTGACATTGTTGATAGTAAACCTATTGTTGATATTACTTTTGACGAGACTTTCGCATGAGGTTCCTGACAATAACCCATAACGGAATATAGATAACTATGTACGTTGTCGCGACGGCAATGCTCTGTAAAAACTTCTCGGGTTTCAACCCGCGTCAAAATTGAGCCGTCTGGCAACGTTTCGGAAGCTTGCACTGCTTCCATTGTCAAGCCCCGATTAACATAACTCAACTCATTGTTAAGCGGGGTTGACAATGGAAACAGTGCATGCTTCCGAAACGTCGCCAGACGGCTCAATTTAAACCCGAGAAGTTTTTATAGAACCGAATATAGGTTTGCCAACTCTTGTCTTCCAGTGTAAGGACCCTTTGTTAATTCGGACCCACTGTCCTGACGCTATGGTATACTACAGGGTCTAAAGGCATAATGTAGTTCAGGGATCCTTGTTATCTGAAGTTCGTATTTAGACAGGAAAAGTTCTAAGTTGCAATTAATAGACAATTTCTAACTGCCGTAATCAACAGCACACACCGAACATTGTGTAAGAGATGGAATTATAAGATAGCAATGGAGGCTGATATTCCGCTCATCAGCAGGAAAGCTCTCAAGCAACAAATACAGTTGCCATATCGACGTTGGATGACTGCAGTCTTCAACATATTCAGTGTTATTTAGTTTCGCTACTAAGAGCATTCTGTGAATTGTTTTAACCTAGATATGAAGGTAGTTTGGCGAATCCTTCACGTGAGAAATCGCAATTGCTAATGCTGTCATTAGGTTACTGTTATTATTTAATTATTTAAGTTACACTGCAACAACAGAGGATTTCGGTATAACTGTTAAGATCCAGTCTTTGATTTTAGCTCCTTTTCCTTAGCGTTCAAAGTAGAATGCCTCCTTTAGTCACTTGTGCAATAATTCTGGTGGGAAAGGACAATTATTCGCCTTCGCCAATAGAAATAAATATCATACGCCAAATAATCTTAAGCCCTGCATGGTAACTTAAGTGAGTTAACCATCTTATCCATATTCTGGGAGTGAGTGGCTATATATAATTCCTCTATCCGACTTCTTACCTTCTCTATGGAACTACGCGTGGAATTAAGTATTGTGCTACGACAGCTTTAAACTTTCAACGATTCTTGAAGTTATACCTTCGCTTAAATACATTTATCTATTTTCAGGACAAATTTACGTCTAATTTCATGTTTAAATGCTGAGGTATCAAGTGCGGACATATTTGGAGTTTATAGTCCGTAAAGACTTTGTTTTGAAGCTATTACGGGCCCTTTCTTCGTTAAACCCACAAAAAGCAATCAACTGCAATGTAATTTGTCGATAGGAAAATGCTAAGTCTCACGAAAACCGGAGAAGTAGAATTTATTCTTTGCCGCAGTTGCAGTTTGAAGCTTAATAATTATCTCAGTTTTAAAAGCTCTATACATAGCAATTTCTTAAGAGATTTTTATTTAAATCGGTTTGAAGTTAATAACTAGAGTTATTTAAAGTTGCTTACCACAATTTTGGTTGATACTCGTTGTAATCACGCATTTTGATGATCATACCGTTGGCTTAAATTTTATTTTGGTATGGACTGAAAAATAAATATTGCAACATAAACGTTCACATACGTAGAACAACAGAAATGGATAGTGTATCATTTGCACTTGAAGTATCATAAACAATATCTGAAGTTAATGTTTTCCCTATGATTATAGTTTTACGCCTCATCGATATAATTAGAAGCGGGAAAGGAATTACAACCAGGAACGGGAAGGAATTAGGTCATGGCATTTTAAAGGAAACATCCAGGCGTTTGACTGGAGTGATTTCGCGATATCAGGGAAAATTGAAATCTGGAAATCCACACTGGGTTTCGATCCCCCGCCCTTCCGAAAACGAGGCCTTAGCGTTACAGCTGCGAGTGAAGCTTCAAATGAAACTACCTGTCACAATTATGTTTTCCACTCCCTATCTCGGCTGAGATATATGAAGTGCTCCAGGTTGGTACAATTGTTGGATTCTTCGTTTATTTGTAGAGCTACCGTGTTCATTGAAGTGGCTACAATGGGGTAGGGATGCAACAGATATCCGCATTCGCAAGTGCAGAATTTTCGTTTGAAATCCTACCTCCACATCCACAATTCTTAATGCGGATGCATAGCGGATGTTTTGTTTATACTGCAATATATATTACTCTTTTCTCTATATACGAGATTCTTCTACCCATCGTCGATTAGCTAACAACAACCTGTTTGTTTTTTTCCTACGATCTTGCAATAAAAGTAACAATGAACTGAACGCTGTTATTACCTAAGCGACGAATTTACAAGTTTGAACTTGCATGTACAAAGTAAAGCGGTCTATTCACGGTCCAATTTATAGAACATCCACGTAGAACTACTGCAGCATGCGCTCAACCATTCACACATTTTTTTTAGTTCAATTGAGTTTTGCGAATGTTTCTAAACATGGAAATTTGTGGTACAAGCAATGGAACAAAGGAAAGAACTAACTTCAATAAACATTGATTTTACGTGTAGTATGTGTGTGTGTGTTTTTTTAAAATTATTATTGAAACCAAACAACATTATAAGATTAAAGTTTCATAATGCAATCTACATTACAGAAACATATAGAAACATATGAGTACTCAGGTCAAATGAATGGGCTGAATATTTGCGTTATCAATATTGGTCACGGAGAAGTAGTACATTTAGATATTCTCCGGAGTGGGGTTTGTACTTCGTTGATTGTTTTAAATTCCTTAGTATTATTTTAAGTGTGGATAAATGATGTTACAGATCCTTAGAATTTTTTATTAGAATATCGAACAGCTTGTCCTAATATCAAAACCAGTGAGTTATGTTTTTCTGGTGGTATGATCTTGATGTCTGGTCGTATTGAATCTTGCATATAAACTCAGATGGAGAAATTTCTAATAGAGTTGCCGTTGCATGCTTCGTCCAGTTCTAGGTTTCTGCAGCATTTCCACAAGTAAAACGATGAATTAATGTATCAGGGTTCCAACATCTATCTGTAGAATTTATATGGATTCTAAATAATTTCATATTTGTAGGTACAGTGTCATTGACAACTTTATATTATAGGGCTTGAATTTCGGATGATTAGCCCGTTTCGCCAATTGTGTCTACGAATTTTGTTTTAATAATACTTTTTGCGTACTCCAGATGTCAAAGTTTTGTATAGATCTTTAGTTGTTACAGGTAGTTTATCCTTTCGGGCTGCTGTTATGTAACTTAATTCTTGAAAATAGAATCTTAAATATTCGAAGGTGTTGTCAATAAGAGCTATATTTACAAGCGAATATAAACTGTGACGTTATAGTGTTTATATTACGCTGGACATTATTTATAGCTCGTAAAAAGATGGCCTTTGCATTGGGGTAAAAAAATGTTCCAAGCAATCCTTTCCACTTGTACTTTCTCGCCTCACACTATTATCCTTATCCCACACTTGCAGGATGTTTCCTTCAATCATGGTCTAACGCCATTGTTTTTTGTACTGCATGAACCCGTGTTGGTTGGAAGTCCAACAACATCCAACACGTCCTACTTGTAGTCTTGTGACGCGTTTCACAGCCCATCAAGAGTCATTTATCGGATCAGCGTAGGTCTCACTAGTTGGACTGACTGTGTTTGGACCATTATAGTGGCGGAAAGGCGGGTGGCGGGCACGGAGAATTGGGGTGGCGTGGCCTTGTGCTTGACGCTTGAATTAGCTGAGCTGCGAAATTCTCAAAGTTCATTTGATAAAAATTGTTTTTAAGACGCGTGTGTAGTTATGTAAATAATTTAATTCACTTGTGAAATCATTCCACGTTTTCTGTTGTTGAAAGATGAGGCAAAAAATAAATCAGTA
Source organism: Vandiemenella viatica (assembly GCA_031002005.1). Taxonomy (NCBI): domain Eukaryota; kingdom Metazoa; phylum Arthropoda; class Insecta; order Orthoptera; family Morabidae; genus Vandiemenella; species Vandiemenella viatica. The sequence continues at coordinate 4,021,740 of JARYHS010013631.1, read as the reverse complement.
AGGCAGTATCATATGGAAATATGCTTTTCTTATGAAAAAATTAGAATTTTACGTAAAAATATACTTTTTTATTTTAAATTTACTTTTGATAAAATATTAAAATCCTAATAATTATAAATTAAATTTTCCACCTCCTCATCCGCGGATGACAACCACTGAACATCCATATCCGCATCTGCATCCGCAAAGATGACCTGCATTACAACCCTACAATAAGGGAGGAATGCGCACCCATTAAAAACTCCGTTACCAGGTCATTATTATCACACTAGCCCGTATTTGCATTTATCTGACTCGATATTAACTTTGGTATCAACGGAAGTTGTGAATATAACATGATGACAGGAAACTGGCTTACGAAATGAACCAATCCTAGAATTCATATTGATTAGTCGACTGCAGTTAATAGGTAAGTTAATGTTGTGGATATGTAACGTCAGAGGTAAATGCATCAAACGAAACGTGAGTGTGTTCGTTAGCTAACTGCACTAAGAGAACGTGTTGCTTTTTCAGTGGACCGTTTACGCCGTTTGAAGCTAGTGTGCGTACCTTCATGTTCTGTTTGTGGGACCTTCGCCGGAAGCTATTTAAACGGCAGTGCCTTGCGAGTGGAACCAGAGAGGTCCAATTACGTTGAGCCATGTTTATGTAATCTTGCTGCGTCTGACAGCTCTCCGATGCAGAGGGATTGCAATTTCTCCGCCTAACACACTCGCTATGTCATTACCTCATTTCGTTGGCTTCTTTCACTACGGCCAGAAACTGCCTCATACAGATAACACCTGCTTCAGTCATTTTTGGTATCAAATAAATGAGTCTAAGGGCCTGCAAAGAGGAGCAGCTAGATTTGTTTGTGGAAATTACAGCAGGAGCCGATCAATATGTTATATGAAAAAGGAGCTGGATAGTGAGTCAGTGGAAGAGAGGAGGATGGTGAAGGGAGTACAAGGAGAATGTTGCTGAGGGGGCTGAGAAGGATATTGGTCGAACAATTAGGAATAGTGCATGGCAAAGAAAAAGATAAGCATTGGCATAAGCTGACCTTCGATTTCATGTATGAGGGAGTGAGAAAATTTTCTTCTTTAAGTTTTCAGGAATTGGATTAAATTACCAAGCAAAGTGATGAATAATTTACTAAAAAACTGAAGGAACTTAAAATACATAAATTTCAAAAGTCAATGGGTGCTGTACAGTGGCGTAGCTATCGGAGGGCTAGGCGGTGCCGTGTACTGGGGCCCCCAAGCTCAGGGGGCCCCAAGCGCAGCTTAGGGGGCCTCAAAGCTCAGCTCAGGGGGCCCCCAAAGCTCAGCAAAGCTCAGGAAAGCTCAGGGAATCCCTGCCAGCAAACCTCGCCCATCTCCAAAATATTTTTTGCACCGCTGCTCTTGTTAACCTAGCTACGCCACTGGTGCAGGAATATAACTCTCAAAGTATATAAGATAATAATTAAAAAAATAATATGAATAGGGTAATTAAATTGCCACCGGAGTATGTGCTTCATCGTAATTCGAATTTCTGCTTGATGATGAGTCTCTAGTCAGTAAAAAATATGTGTATCTTGTAGGGGCATTTAAAGTCGCTCACTCAAGGTTATAGTTGCGTGTCAAAATTTAATACTTTTCTTTTAAAGCTTGTGTTCTTTAGTCTAATAGTCTAACATACGTTATAGTTTTAAAATTATGAGATTTTGTGATATTCACAAAATTTTAACATCGCTTTTTGCTTATGTTCCCCTCATAATATGTTTTCAATCGATATTTAATTAATCTCAGCTTTGGGTACCTGATTCCAAAATATTATTATTATTTGTTTGTCACGAACCTTTTATTTCGTAAGTAATACAAATTTAGTTTTATGAAAACAATACTAAATAGCCAAACATCGATCTGAAATTATACATACCAAAAAATCGAAATTGAACTAACAAATCCTGCGATTTTGAGAGTAGCTGTTATGTCAACTTCACCATGGTATTTAGTTTATGAAATAAGCTTGAGAATGGTACATACGGATTTTCTAAAATTCTGACACCACCTTTTCATAACATTTGGTTTAGTTCCCCCTGAAAGTGCAATTATCTAACAGAACTAAAATGAACAGCAACTTTGGTCACCCTGTGCGATGTCATACCCACTCGTGACATTAGCCAATGTTTCAAACATTTTATTAAGGCAGCCACTAGAAGAAAGTTACGAATTTCTTTAAAATTCCAAACTGAGACTATGCTCATAATTGATTACAAGTGATTCATATCGTTGGACAGGTGTTTATAGAAGTAACCAATGTGGCTTTTGATCAGTTTTAATTAGTTGCGTATTTTTCTTCTTGTTCTTCCTGTCCAGTGTTAGGCCTGGTAGCCTGTTACGGTTTCAATCCATTTCCTTGGTGGTCTTCCTACATCTCTCCCGCCTCAGGGACGGTATTTGAGAATTTTTCGTGGGATCCGGTCCTTCTTCATCTTTAGTAGGGCCTATATGGTCTGGTCCATGATGTTCTCTAAGTTTGCACAGTTTGGAGAACTGGTATGACTTTGAGTTCCTTAAGGATTTCATCAGATCTCTTTCTGTCTCGTAATGTGTAGCCAGCTGTTCTCCTCATGATTCACATCTCAGCCGTCAGTACCTCCGCTCATCGCCTTTTCGGGTGTCCACGCCTCGCTGCCGTACAGTATTGTAGGTTTAGCCAGGATGTTATATAGCCTGATCCTTGTGTGCCGTTGAACAAGTGATGATCTGAAGGTGCTATTTATTATTCCTGTAACATTCGTGAAATTTGTGATTTTTTGTTGTTGCATATAGGTTTCTAGAGTGTTGCATGAGGTTGTAACCTACGTATTAAATTCTGCTACTTGTTTATTTGTGTGTTTCCTATTGATTTTTTTTTTTAAATTACCGACGAAGGCCATAACTCTGGCTTTTTGTGAGAAATCTCCATGCTGCACTCTGCTGCTGTCTTATGGAGGGTATATACCGATCTCTGCAGGCCATCTTCTGATTCTGGTCATCCGCAAACAGTAATGTATCCAGGTTGGTCTGTCTGTCTATTTTAATTATGACCTTGGGTTTTGGCGCCAGTCACTAGTGATTTTGTTTATATAAATGCTGAATAAAAGTGGCGATAGACAACACCCTTGTCTCACTCCTCAATTAATAGGTTTCCATTCCGACAACTGTTGTCCGGTACTGACTGCGTTTGTATGAACTGTTTGTATCGACTTCTAATTTTCCAAATATAACTAAGAAATAATTACCTTTGCACTTAACAAGGATTTCCAAAGATATTGCTTCGAGTAAAATACATCGAAAAGTTTGCTTTAGATATTTACATTATTATTATTATTTTTTTTTTATTTTTTTTTTGCAAAAAACGCGATTTTACAATTCATAAAATATTTTTTGCTTTGTTCTTTGGGAGAGCGAAAGTACTGGGGACAAGAAAATTGGTAACGGCCTTTAGAAGGAACCATTCACCTAGAGTAATTTTATGAAATTATGGAAAACCAAATCTGGATGGCCAGACGAGGATTAAGCCCGCGTTCATAATTTTTATGGCTTACGCCTCGCCACGTCGTTAGAGGTATGAAAGGACTGGGTACAGGGATCTGGAAGGAATTCGGCGATGTCGTATATCCATTCACTTGGAGCGATTTGGAAAAACCGTAATCTCGATCTGGAGTGACCGGAAGACGATGTCTCCGGATGGCAGGCCTGAGCTTAGCGCTCACCCATCCGGTGCGTCCATGACATAAGGCTGGAGCTTAAGTGGTAAGTTTTATTTACTTTAACGAGTTCTGTGTTTAAAGACCCCGAGTAGAAAACTCAGAATCTTCGACTCGAATATCACGAGCATGGTCAGTTGCCCTGACTAACTTCTGGGGCAAAAGTTAGCTTTGTAGATTTGAAACACGATACGATGCTCCGTGTTTGAAATTTCGCGATAAACTTTTTGTCCAGCCACCACATAGGCATAATGCGCAGTAACTTGAAATTCTGTCACCTTGTCGTTAGCTGACATGAATTTATTTATGTACAGCAAGATAAAAAATATCAAACTTTTATAAAATTTTAAAACGAAAAAGAAACAAAACTGACTTAAGCTAGGATACCCTGTGACATGCATGCCAGAACCGTACGTACTTCACCATATTTTATTTCAAGAAACGTTTAAGTCGTTGATTAAGTTTTATGTGGGCTTTGCTATGCGACTGGCGATCAAATGAGCTGTCGTTGAGAAACGAACATATTCATCCCCGAAAAGTGAACTCATGGTGATATGTTGTGGTGGGGTACTTAACTGTAAGGACAACTTAATCTCTTGTTTAGGAAAAGATACTATGCTCTTGGTAAAGCGCGACGCATACAAAGCCGTAAACTTAATCTCGCCTCAGAGTAGAAAAAAAAAGCAGCAAGTTTTTAGTGCGAAGTGTTTGATTCCGAATTTATGACTTCGTTCTATGCAATAATCTTGTAGCCCATTTGAAAGTAATTAATTTTTTGAACATATTCTGGACACACGATATATAAATCGGTTGTTGCCACCACACTTAGACAATGTAGATTCTTTCATGTCGTGATACCTGCCACAAATTTAGCAGTGAGCAGGATTGCAACACATTTGGTTTGTGTGCCAGAAACAATGGGAACAACTCATCAGAATCCCAGCGTAAGCGGGTGTTACAAATATACAATAAAATGGACAGACTCTGACCAAGTAATGTAGCCTGAACTAATTTCTGTGATACTAGTCCAATTGTTCTTCCCGCATTATACGTTAATATCACACACATTTACTTTCTTTAATCCTTTCCCAAAGAAAGACATGGTAACATTCCGTATCAGCTATTCCATTACAATACTGAAATATGAACAAGAAAACTTCTTTTTCTTTCTTGATGAGTTCTATCTGCATATGGTTACAACATTTTGCTACAGATATTAATCAAAGCACTTCTAAATTTCTAATAGACTTCATATATATTATTTTTTCTTCAGTCATTGGACGCAATAGACCTAGATTTAGTCAATCACTACTAAATCGTAAATATATATATATATATATATATATCGTCATAATTTTTGTAAAAGATCTTAATCCTGTTATCATTATTTATACCGTTAGCATCCACGTTGGTAACAATTAAATTAAGATAATTGGTTGCAAATTTTTACTCTTTAGATTTCTCATGAATGATGCTGCCGTTAGCTTCTGTTATTGTCGTCCGTGGTCAATTTTAACTTGATGCATCCGCGGTCTGCTTCACACCTTCTTACATTCCACTGACGCACACGCGACGGTTGAGTAGGTGGACACATTGTTGCTGTGTTGGTATTGGCATCCCACTCACTGCGATAGCAATTTTCAGTGTTGTTTCAGTGTCCTGAGAACCATACCAGCTACTTGATCGTTACCTTTTTTTACTTCGCTATTTTTTCTCGCCTCGTCGACATTGTGGGCATTACTGGAGGGACAGGAATAGAGGCAAGAAACGGGAATGAAGTTACCTTTAGGAGTGCTGGAATTTATCTGTTGTTCATCATGGCGGAGACTCAGACGCGCACTACAAAAGTAATGGGTGTCAAACAAGTCAAGCCAAACCATACAACGTGAGGACCAGCGTATTGGCTTGTAGTTGCCGAGTTCTCCTCGAACATGTACATACATTTTGAATTTGGTGTTGTGTCCGTTATATGTTTCCAGAATTATAATGGGATCCAAATTTAAATTACCAGAATAAAGACACTAGTGGAATCAAACTACATAGTAGCTGGCTGTAACGTCTTGAAAAGCAAATGTAAACATTTACTTTTTTAAGATAAAGAACCTGAACTTGCAGCAATTTGTTCGTCTGAGGTGTGTACGTCGTATCCACAGTGAATGGAAGTGTACTGGAAAGTAACGTAAAGGTTAATGATGGGAAACAGAAGGAGATTAGCCTTAGTTCAGGAATTTCAAAGCGAAAACACGTTAACTGTAATGTTCACAACACTAACCTTACTGTCACAAACTCGATGTTAAAGTTTCTTCTTATTTTTGAACCTATTTTTCGACAGGCATTAATTACATTTCCTCCATTTTTCCCCGTCATGATCGCCTTCTTACATTTATTTATACATTCTTCCTTCTGTGATACCTGTTATCCCAAAGCTTCTCCATCTTCTCTTTCTTTCTTCCTTTCCTTCAATATATTCCGTCTATAAAAAATTTAGTATGTGACAAGATAGTTTCTTCTTTGTTATGACTTTCATCTATTACAGTAGTAGGGACTCGAGCGTGACGGCTACATGGGCTCTTATGGAGGCCGGTAGGGGCTCACCGCCTTGACCAAAAAAGTGTAATCGATAAACTCCGGACCCTCCCCTCCTTGTAACTGATACCCTCCTCCCCCCTCCCCTCCCCTCTCCACTAACCGCAGTTCCCACTACTTGTAACCTGATACCCTTCCGCCAACCTTGAATCCCCCCTCCCCTCCTTGTAACCTGACACCATGCCGCTGACCTTGAAACCTGCAGGTGTGTTCCAGTATAACCTGATACCCTACCGTTGACCTTGAAACCCCCCTCCCCTCTCCATGTAACATGATACCCCTCCCCTCCCCTCCTTGTAAACTGACACCATTCCGCTGACCTTGAAACCTGCAGGTGTGTTCCAGTATAACCTGATACCCTACCGTTGACCTTGGAACCCCCCTCCCCTCTCCATGTAACATGATACCCCTCCCCTCCCCTCCTTGTAAACTGACACCATTCCGCTGACCTTGAAACATCAGTTTCCCCTCTTTTTAACCCGATACCCTGTGCAGGTGTTCCAGTGTAACCTGATTCCGTACCGTTGACCTTGAAACCCGATACTCTATGCAGGTGTTCCTTTCGTGTAACCTGAAACCCTTCCGCCGACCTTGAAACCCCCCTCCCCTCCTTGTAACCTGATATCTTGCCACCGACCTTGAAATCGAGCAGGTGTTCCTTCCGTGGAACCTGAGATCCTAACGTTGGCCTGTAATCTGATACTCTATGCAGGTGTTCCTTCCGCGTAACCTGATACTCTATGCAGGTGTTCCTGTGTAACCTGATACCCTTCCGTTGGCCTTGAATCCTGATACTCTATGCAGGTGTTCTAATGTAACCTGAAACCCTTCCGTTGGTCTTGTAACCCCTCGCCGGCAACCGGTTTGTAATCGATACGCCGCGCAAGAAACCGGTTTGTAGAGCGGGCGGGCAGGTACAAACCTGTTGTAACCTGATACCCCGCGCCGAGAACCAGTTTTTTTTAGAGCGGGTGGGTGAACAAAAACCGGTTCTCACGTATTTACGCTTGGCTAGGACATTCATGAATTGAAGTTTGATAATAATAAATAAAAACACATTGACTTAGTGGTTAAAACCTCTGACTGGAGACTGAAAGGTTCCCGGTTCGAAATTCCATATTGGTGGTGGATACTCATAGGCCTGTAACCAGACATAAATGCTGTGAAGTATTGATGGTTCGTTTTTCTACCTTAAACTGCAGGTGTCCTTAAGCAAGATAAGGAAGGAAGGAACTAGCCACCCGATCTGCAATACAAGTCTGTCTCCATCGGTAAGGTTTCAACCATAAACTTAAACTACTTCGCTTTTACTTGTGCGCGCTAAGAGTGATTGGCTGGTTAGAAAATAGAAGATAGTGTGAATTATCCGTAGCCGACTCAATGGGCTAAGACTATAAAAAAAAAACTAAGGGCATTAAAATTAAGGTATTTCGATTTTAGTGAATTATGAATGAAACTAAATGCGAGAATTTGGTGCAACAACTAACAGGAAGCGCTTTTTGTTTAACAGTAAATTAGAAGTGTATGTTAGTCTTGAAGAACAGATTATTGTTAAAATTCTTATAGGAGAAAAAGCGAGATCTTAAAAGGACTAAATCTCCTCCACAAACCAAGCTACAAACATTATGAGACACAGTTTTATATTCGTGCTGTAGTATCTCCTAAGATCACTACGAAAGCTTTTACACAATTAACAGTCTGAACGTTAGCTGTATAACAGTGACGATGTTATTATCATCGGAAACATGCATCGGATGTTGAAGCTAAGAGGATCATAGAATACCGAGCCTGGTGGGTGAGCAGTAATGTTCGGATGTATCGTTCGCGAGGATATGCTGCACGGTTTTACAGTCAGATTTTCTTTCATTCCCCAAACATCACTCGAGGTGAATTCCGGGATCGTTCCAGTGCAGTACTCCTTTCAGAGTAATTTTTGATATGCCGATCTTGCTATCGTGTCTGGTAGGAGGGTTTTTAACGATGGGGACTGTCATGTGGAGGTGGAGGGTTCGATTCCCTACCCGGCTGCTCATTAGAATCTGTGGTATTACTACTTTAGACACATATAGCCGTTTATCGGCTATAGTAGCTGCGACAACGAAAAACACGTTTAATGGTGTTTTTGTCGGAAGGAAGGGATGATTTTATATAAGTCTTATAAAATCTGTTTTTGTTGTTAATGTTGTTTTTCATTATCTTGGATTTTTCCAAATCATCGCTTGTTTCCTTTTTTAAAACAGTTTGCATTGATTAGGGACTGCCGACAGAAGTGAAATCTTGAAACTATCAACATCATACGCGCAACACGTCATATTCATAGCTACAGATACACTGAATAACAATAATAATTCCGTGTGGTTGTAACAAACTGGTGATTGTGTTTCTAGTGGCTGCGCATTCGGCACCTGTCTTAGCCGCCTTAATCTAACCCAGTGGTTCTACCAGGTACACGGGACCTACAGTTTAACGTGGAACTCGAACCATGGAAGCGTTTACATTTCACAGCAAGCTGTGCCAGAGGTTAAGTGTCTGTGAATATCCCCGCCGAGACAGGGACTCGAACCAGAAACCTTTCGTTTCCCAGTCAGACACCTTAACCACTGAGCCACCAGACCAATAAAGACAAATTGTTAACAACATCATGTCACTGACGCGGAGTCATAAGATTTTACCCATCCAAAAATCGCCCGACGCACGTAAAGACGTTTTCACTTCAAAAACTAAAAATATCAGTTAGTCCACAACCCGAAGGTTAGTCCAATCTTTCCGAAGGAGATAGATAAGTATCTATAAATGATGAAATACTTTGTCCCAGATACACTTTCAGATATAACTTTGTTTATTTCCAGAAGACATCAGACTCCAAAGACACGGGCTGCACATGTAAACACAGAGCTCCAGCCATTACACTCAATACTGCTTTCAAAGACAACACTGAACTGCAAGACTCCTTGCCTGAGTAGAAACTGTTCTTTACTGTTGCAAAACTCGTCTCTGCGATCGCTTATATAAGTTACATAGAAAGTTACAGAATATTAAAAGACTTCAGATGTTTTTCGAACTCTAACAATACTTAAACAATTAAAAACATATTAAAACAATCCGAATTAATAAAAAACCAATTAAAATCATTCCGAAATGCACAGAAATGAAAATTAAAGATATTTACACATAAAATTATCCACATAAATCAGTTTAAACTGTCGTAAATTGTCCTCTAAACGTCGCAGCTCACCTTAATACTTGGAATTACAAACATTTAATCAATTTTCCTTGCATAGTTCTGTCCTTACACATATTAAATAGTATTTACATAATTTCTTTACGTAAAATACAGTCTATTTACACTGATAGCTACAGATATACTGTCGGCGATATATTCTTACTGTTTAGCAAAGACTGCTACAGTTCACTGGTGTTCAGAGATCATGACCATGAGTTACTTGGGGTAGACTTCGGGTGAAATAAAAAAGAAAAAGATTAACAACACAAAGGAACAGAGATTTTCAAATACCTTAGCAAGGGAAGGAGGTTTTACGCAGGTGGTTGAGCAAAAAACAAGGGGACCAAACGTGTTGGATATCTTCCTAATAAAGCCGGATGATAACCTAATCGGGTGTCAAGTAACTGAAGGAATAAGTGATCATAATGCAGTCCTGACGGATATAAGGGGATTCAGTAAACCCGTGGCCAGAATTGAAGGGGGATATAGATACAATTATAAAATAGCACAAATCTTGGAACTGAAAAAATATTTCAGGCTTAATTTTATTAAATGGAATAATGGCACAAGTTCGGTAGAGACAAAGTGGGAATAGTTCAAGGAAATAATAAAAAAGGGCGAGGAAATGTTTATTCCAAAATAGAGAATAAAGAGAAGCACAGAACCTTCATACTCTAATAAGGAGGTGAGGAGGTTAAAAAGGATGGTGAGACGAGCACATAACAGAGTTAAGAAACAGCAAGGCATTAGGGAATTCTTGAAACAACTAACCAAGGAATTAATAATGTCAAACAAACTGTCTAAGGATGAGTTTATGTAGAATATTATTAGTGCAGGTGGACATCTGACTGATGCATCTTGAAATTAATATTGCTATATCAGGAAACTGAGGGGAAGAGAGGGTATTGAGACAATTATGGATTAGGATGGAGAAGAAGAAACTTAGGGTTTAAAAATGGCAGAGTAACTGGTTCAGTGAAACCATTAGGGACAAAACTTCAGGGGTTATATTAGAAAATAAGCCTATCCACACAGTTGGAGGTGAGCAGATTAGAAAATTTGAAATTAAATACGAAGATATCATGAAGGAACTAAGGAATCTAAAAAAGAATAAAGGGACCGGTGTTGATAATATTACTACAGATGTCTTAAAGACAGTAGAATGGGTTATTGTAAATTACCTTCAATCTTTATTTAAATTGAGTCTGGATACTTGTGGTTTACCAGATGACTGGAAAAGTGTGATAGTAAAACCAGTCCATAAAGGAGGGGTGACAAAAAGGGTCGAAAACTATAGGCTAATCGACTAGACATCAGTGGTAGGTAAATTAATGTAGAGAATAATATGCAACCATATTAGAAGTGTCTGTGAGGAACGTAACTGGTTTTCAAGTCGGCAACATGGCTTTAGACAATGCGAATCTCAATTAGTAGGCTATATGTAAGATATTTCTGATGAAATGGGAGGTCAAGTTGATAGTGTAGCACTAGATCTTTCAAAGGCCTTTGACAGAGTGAGCAATAAAATGGTGCTAAATAAGGTAAAAACTATTGGAGTTTATAAAAAGCTGATTTGCTGAGTAGAAGAATTCCTAAAAGATAGAAAGCAAAATGTTAGGGTAGGAAATGCAGTAACAAAAGAAGTATTTGTGAACATGGGAGTCCCACAGTGTAGTGTATTGGGAGCATTGTTATTCGTTATTCTAATGAATGATTGTGTTAATGGCTTACTGTCAGGAGTTAGATTGTTTGCAGATGACATAATATTATATAAAAGGATCAAAACAATAGATGACTGTAAACAGCTGCAGGATAACCTGGATAGGATAACTAGCTGGGTGATTTAACATTGGATGAAGATAAATGCAAAGAAGAGCCGGATTATTAGGTACATAGATAAAAAATCTAAAGGTTGATTATGATTATAAAGTGAGGAAGGAGCTACTTATCTAAGACTCGAAATGTAAATACTTTTGCATAAAATTTGATACTGGGCAAGACACATTGGACAGGTAATAAGGAAAGGGTTCAAAATCCTTCACCTGTTGGAAAGAGTGATGAGGGGATGAACTAGAGAAGTAAAGGAATTGGGATACAATACTTTGGTCACAAAACTGCTGGAATATTGTAGTGTAGTTTGGAACCCATATTTTGTGTATCAAATACAGGAGTTGGAGGGGGTGCAGAGGAGGGTTGCCAGATTCGTCTCTGGAAATTACCGCAAAATACAATCGGCATTCATTGGAGGATAGAAGGAGGGTGAAGACAGTCATGGGAGTGAACAAGGCCTGTACTGGAGACGAAGCATTGAAACAAATTGGTGGGAAAATTAAGAGAGATGCTTGGAAGGGTAAGGGTGACCATGATTACAAGCTGGCACTTGATTTCAGCCATAAGACTGGGGGAAAATTTTCTTTCGTAGGAAAGGGTGTAAGGGACTGGAATAAATTGCCAAGAGAAGTGATGAATAATTTACCAGGAACACTGAAAGAATTTTAAGTAAAAATTAGTAGATGGCAAAAGTAGGTTGAAAAAGGAAAGGGGAAATACGGGTGTGTAGGGAGATTACCGCCGGGGCTTGCGCTCCATCACAATGTTGTCAATTATTATTATTATACGAACTCATAAGATTTTACCCATCCATAAAGCGTCCAACGCGAATACCATACCAGCTACACGTGATAGCGTGACGCTGACGGAAAGTTGCGAACTCACAGAATTACCCTCGTCCAAAAATCGAGGAACGTGCCTATAGAATATTTCACTAAAAAAAAAAAAAAAAAAAAGAATTGTTCGAATCTATATTTTTTTTTGTCCAGAGCTTTTCATTGTTCTTTTGGGGCCTCGAATTTTCCCTATCTGTAAGTTTTATAAGCGTTGATAACATTTATAGATCCGTCAAAAATCAGCAGTTCAGACTAATATAGTTGAGATCATTAGATCAGAATAAGATACATTTTAGCCTGGAAGGTTAAATAGCTCTCGGTGATTCGGAAGTGAAATCACGATTTTTTTTCCTGTGGAAGCCTCACACGAAAACACACATAGTAAATTCTAATGTTGTCGATTAACGTATTGGATACATTTGTTTCGAGAATTTAGTCAGTTTAGTTCAGAACTGTAAGTTCTGGAATATTTGTCTATCAGCACACATCAAACAAAATCTAATTTACGGATTACAACAAATGATAGCTCATGTCATGGGTTAAAATAAGGCAGTAATCTGTGGTTTGCGAAGACTGTTCACCTGGTCGATAGGCAGAATATTATAAATTTAGATACCCTACTCGTACTGTATTAGTCTATAAGCGAATAAGGCCAACTTTATAAAAGCCACGAATATTTCAGCGACCAGGCAAAAATTTAACATTTCCAGCATGAAAATAGAACAGCATTGTTCTTTCAGTAGTCAATGCACTTCCAGATGGTATCCAAAACTGGGAGTACGTTACGTTTGAGTATTTTCTGAGAGTTTTGTAGGTGTGAAGGACTGACGTACGTGGAAGGGCTAGCAACATAAGAGTGGTGAAGTAAACAAAAATAAAAGGTGTCAACCCTTGTTTCTTTTATCTTATTTTGTACATATTGGTTGGTGGTACAGTGTAGCATCCAGCCTACAGTAACATAATAATTCATTTGGTTAATAAGTAATTACAATATGTTCAGTTTAAAATTCACTCTTACAAGCACATTTTAGAATTCTTAACTGTGTTTTTTTTTCTTATGAATTGAAAACATGCTTTTAGATTTATTATGTAATGATAGTTCAATAAAATATGTCGTGCATGTTAATATAATATTCATAAGTACAAAATTAGACCCATATTCGTTAGTGGTCGGCAGGATTATTTTTGACAATTTCCCTCCAACTACAACTGCAAAACCCAAGAAAGTGACATGATATGGACAGAAATATAAATATAAAAAGAATGTATAAAAATGTATGAAAAACTAAAGTCCAATTCAAATGTAATTTATGCTTCTTTAGTATATGCAGGAACGTAGAAAATTTTGGAAAGCGTAGCGAAAACAAATACTTGTTTGTTCTCAGCCTGTATTCATCCGTTCCTTGAAATGAGTCATTTGGTGCCTGTATTTTATTAATACTATTATTTATGTGAATTGTAGAGAGTCGTTTTGTTTATAGATATCAAGGATAAAAAACCGAGCTGAAAGTAAGCTGTCAAAACGCTTCCGAATTAATTATGTAACGTATTCAACAAGGTAACTTTAATTGATAGTATAATTGTTCTGACAGTTTTTTTTTTTTTTTTTTTTTTTTTTTTTTTTTTTTTTTTTTTTTTTTTTGTCGCTTGCCGCAGTAAGATTGTATTTTGAATGTCTGAATCCAATTTTGTCGTATCTTCATGATGGAGAACTGTAATAGATTTTTTAAAAAAAAAGAAAGAAAGATCTACACAGCTGATTCCTTTATATTTTACTGCAGATACATACCGTATAATATATTATTTTATAACAAAACTCCATAAAATTTATACTGTTAACAACATCCGTCTCAGAAACACTTTCAACATTGCATTCAGTTCTGGAAAATTTAAAAACTGAATCTTTGAAGGACTTGCTGTTGAAAATATTAAATCTACGGCTTTATTTTTTCAACATAATCACAAATCTGCGAATAGTAGGTTCTGCATTGCTTAATGGGTATTCAACATGATTAATTAGTGTGTAAAATGCTCTGGGGCCTCCCTCCGGTGTAACGTCTCAACTTAATGTGACGTTTCAAAGTCGCTTTCCGACTAGGGAGGGCGGAGAACAATTTATACAGTTGATGCATCGGGAAAGTTTCCATTCAATCACGAAATTTAATTCCCTAGTAAATTTTTGAAATAGTAATTTTTTATGATTAGAAAAGAATGTTCGCTTACTCACTCAAAACAGCATGAGGCACAACCATGGAGTATGCTCTCCTGTGGCTTAGTCTTAGACGCTTTATACGTAGTTTACTGTTGAGGTTAGGCTTCTAATCCATCACTTAAAATTCCGAATTGACTTTACGACGTCAATAAAACTAAATGTAATGCTGCACGAGGGCGGCAGTCCCGGCAAATAGTGCTCTGCTTTTTATGGGCTCAGTAACGTTTTACGATCAATTAAAAGTCGTAAAGACGCTCATTCTAATTTAAAAGTTGCGAACGTTTACAGATTTGCACACATCAACCGTAGTGTCTTGGGAAGCCATTCTGCACATGTCTTCACCCTCCCGCAAAAGTGTGTGACGAATGGGAAACGTTTAAGGCAGGGGTGGCCAACCCGTGGCCCGTGGGCCGCATGAGGCCCGCCTTGAACGTTTTTCCGGCCCGCGAGATTCATCACACTTTTACAAAATATATTTATTTTATAATGGCCAAAGCAGTGAAAACCCATGTGTTAAAAAAATACATTATTTGTAAATCCATATATAAAAAAATTAACTGCCGAAATTATGAGAATGTTTTCTTATGAATTGAAAACATGCTTTTAGATTTATTATGTAATGATAGTTCAATAAAATATGTCGTGCATGTTAATATAATATTCATAAGTACAAAATTAGACCCATATTCGTTAGTGGTCGGCAGGATTATTTTTGACAATTTCCCTCCAACTACAACTGCAAAACCCAAGAAAGTGACATGATATGGACAGAAATATAAATATAAAAAGAATGTATAAAAATGTATGAAAAACTAAAGTCCAATTCAAATGTAATTTATGCTTCTTTAGTATATGCAGGAACGTAGAAAATTTTGGAAAGCGTAGCGAAAACAAATACTTGTTTGTTCTCAGCCTGTATTCATCCGTTCCTTGAAATGAGTCATTTGGTGCCTGTATTTTATTAATACTATTATTTATGTGAATTGTAGAGAGTCGTTTTGTTTATAGATATCAAGGATAAAAAACCGAGCTGAAAGTAAGCTGTCAAAACGCTTCCGAATTAATTATGTAACGTATTCAACAAGGTAACTTTAATTGATAGTATAATTGTTCTGACAGTTTTTTTTTTTTTTTTTGTTTTTTTTTTTTTTTTTTTTTTTTGTCGCCTGCCGCAGTAAGATTGTATTTTGAATGTCTGAATCCAATTTTGTCGTATCTTCATGATGGAGAACTGTAATAGATTTTTTTAAAAAAAAGAAAGAAAGATCTACACAGCTGATTCCTTTATATTTTACTGCAGATACATACCGTATAATATATTATTTTATAACAAAACTCCATAAAATTTATACTGTTAACAACATCCGTCTCAGAAACACTTTCAACATTGCATTCAGTTCTGGAAAATTTAAAAACTGAATCTTTGAAGGACTTGCTGTTGAAAATATTAAATCTACGGCTTTATTTTTTCAACATAATCACAAATCTGCGAATAGTAGGTTCTGCATTGCTTAATGGGTATTCAACATGATTAATTAGTGTGTAAAATGCTCTGGGGCCTCCCTCCGGTGTAACGTCTCAACTTAATGTGACGTTTCAAAGTCGCTTTCCGACTAGGGAGGGCGGAGAACAATTTATACAGTTGATGCATCGGGAAAGTTTCCATTCAATCACGAAATTTAATTCCCTAGTAAATTTTTGAAATAGTAATTTTTTATGATTAGAAAAGAATGTTCGCTTACTCACTCAAAACAGCATGAGGCACAACCATGGAGTATGCTCTCCTGTGGCTTAGTCTTAGACGCTTTATACGTAGTTTACTGTTGAGGTTAGGCTTCTAATCCATCACTTAAAATTCCGAATTGACTTTACGACGTCAATAAAACTAAATGTAATGCTGCACGAGGGCGGCAGTCCCGGCAAATAGTGCTCTGCTTTTTATGGGCTCAGTAACGTTTTACGATCAATTAAAAGTCGTAAAGACGCTCATTCTAATTTAAAAGTTGCGAACGTTTACAGATTTGCACACATCAACCGTAGTGTCTTGGGAAGCCATTCTGCACATGTCTTCACCCTCCCGCAAAAGTGTGTGACGAATGGGAAACGTTTAAGGCAGGGGTGGCCAACCCGTGGCCCGTGGGCCGCATGAGGCCCGCCTTGAACGTTTTTCCGGCCCGCGAGATTCATCACACTTTTACAAAATATATTTATTTTATAATGGCCAAAGCAGTGAAAACCCATGTGTTAAAAAAATACATTATTTGTAAATCCATATATAAAAAAATTAACTGCCGAAATTATGAGAACAAATTTAATTTAATTTTAAAATAAAATTCTTGTGAATATATAATTTTATATGCGGCCCGCGGAGTTATGATGCATTTCCATAGTGGCTCGCAAGATCATTTGGGTTGGCCACCCCTCGTTTAAGGAGTGCTTTTGAATACTTCACTCAGTCCTTACATTTAAACATTGAAAGTATTGTTCATTTTCAAAAATTGTTGACATAATGTTGGGAGACATAAAAAATAATTCATAACTAAAATAAATCTATTTTAATACATAAATCAGTGATATTAATAAGCAACAAAGGAAGGCGCGTTGGCATTACTTTTAAGTGAATGACGAAAGAAAAGAAGTAGACAATTTCACATATTGTTTATAGGCATAAAATTTAAACTTCAGTCAATTTTGCTATAGTGTCGGTGATCAAACAATTTAACAAAACAATTGCCATACATTTTCTTGGAACGACATAATTGCTAATCATCAAGAGTAATTAACAGATAATTTACAATTGGCATTAGCTGAGGGAAAACATGTAGAAGAGCTTGATAACTCTTGCTGTGGGATTTTTGTCACCTGGGAGAGATGGAGTTGCTATAATGTTTAGATTTTGATTCAGCAGTAGATACTGATGTTCAGCCGTCAGTACGGATTTCCTTTACGGTCACATTACCGGTCGGTAATATGTCTCTTCATGTGATAATGAGGCCGTAGTGCCTGTGTAAAGCGATTCCGTTTCGCTATTCGTATTACAACCATATAATTATATCTTTGCAACGTATCTGTATAATGTTATGGTTTTGTAACAATGTTTCCACGGGTGAGTGATTAATGAATAGTCGATAGTATAGTTTAAGTTGCTAGTATATATTTTGAAATGTAGAGCTTTGTACGTAATATTGCCTTCACGACAGACAGACAAAGGCAGCAATGTTAGAGAACAGATGGCCGCAAGGCAATGTGGTGGTGTATGACGTCGCTCAGATGCGAGTGGCGCCAGCAGAATTATTTTAGTTATCTAGTTTGTCCGGGCGAAACCGCGTAAATTAATCGAAACCTAACGTTTCAGCCAACATTCCGTGGATTTTTTCAGACGACTGCCATTGCTGGAATCGCTGCAGCCTATATATATCTCCCGAAGAGCGCGCTAACCGTTTTCAGTGACGTCACTCAAACTATCGCCGCCAGCTTGGTCGGTCCGATGGGGGCTTGGGTCCCACGTTTTCCTAAACAAGCATGACCATATTTGGGCTAGTTGTAGCCCACTGTTCACTTTCATATTATCCGTTCATTTTTTATTTCCAATGTTTCACCATCTGCTTTCCTGAACCAGTACACTCGTGTCACTGAAAGAAATAGTGTGCCTACTGTCATGGGATGTTCTGCTATGGCTGATATGCTGATGTCGTTATTTTTAAAAAGTATTATGTGTTCACTCAGCCTTTCCTTGATACTCTGTCCAGTCTCGCCGATATGCATCTGGCCACAACTACCGGGTATTCGTATACACCCGATGTCTGCAATTTCTCCCTCGTGTCTTTAGCGTTTACCAGCACATCAGAAATCTTCGTAGGTGCTCTGTATACTGGAGGATATTTTTCTTTTTCAAAGGCGGCCTCCTGGACGTACGGTAACACTGGCATGGGTTCCTCTGTACTTCTTCTGGTTCCCGAGCGTGGTGGGTGAACGGTTAACGTTCTGGCCTCGCATTCGGGAGGACGCGGATTCGAATCCCCACCCGGGCATTCAGATTAGGGTTTTATATAGTTTCCCCAGATCACTCCAGGTGAATGCCGGGATGCTTTCTTCAAAAAGGCCATGACCGAATACCTTCCCGTTCCTAGTCCCCAGTCCAATTCCGCCTCTAATGTCCTTAGCCGTCGACGAGGAGTAAAGCCATAAGTAACAAAAAAAATTTTCTGGATTCTTCTGCCGGTGCTAGAGTAGAGGGTAATGCTTAAGGTTCAAGCGTTGCGGTGGCCTTATTGATGACGTGAAGGCTATAGCCATTGGCCAGAAACGTCTCCTTCAAAATTTCTCTTTCAGCGACTATGTTCGCTTCGTCACTAACTATGGCAGCACAGACGGTTAAAGTTTTTAAAAAAAAAAAAAATTCGCGTTTCACTGCTGGATGATTGTGAGAAGTTGCATGCAAATAACGATTTGTATGCATGGGCTTACATTAAACTCCGCGGCTCAGGTAACCATATTCCTTCCGATTCACGATCACGTCAATAAAAGGAAGTTGTGTGTCTACCTAAACTTCCAAGATCAACTCAATTTTATCGTGAGCACTATTTAAATATTGGAAAAATATCTGGAGGGATTCTCGTCTATGAGGTCTAATAACAAATGTGTCGCCCACGTATCGCAGCCATAAAGAAGTTTTAATATTGTAATTCTTGTCGACTTCAGTCTCAAATGGCTCCATAAACACTTCGACCGCAATTGGAGATAGTCGGCAACCCATAACTGCTCCCTCATTCTGCTCGTAGATGCCATTCTTGTATTTAAAGAAGGTATTCCTAAGGAGATTTCAATTAGTGACACCAAATTGTGCGGCAAACTGAAAGTTTCAAGCCGTACCCTGATGATGCTCATGGCTTCGTCTATTGGTACGTCTGCGAAAAGTGACGTGACGTCAAAGTTTACTAGTATGTCGTTGTCTTCCAGACATCTGTCCTTGATCATGTTTATAAAATCGGAAGAATTCCGAATTGTAATGTGTCGAGGTGTTCTTGTAGCTGACCAAACGACCCCATATACTCGATGTGAATAATATAAAAAAATCGAAATAGGTTACATTACAGTATCCGTCAAGCATAATGGTAAATCATCATTACCAAAACAGTAGTTGAATATTCACTTTTGAACAATCTACATTCGGGATTATCTTTCAGACATTCTCACCAATGTACGGCAGCAAGTCTTATGTACATCAGCGAAGTCTTTGCCGTTATCTGATCTTAAGAAAGCTATGGCGTCCCCTTCTCCTTCCATTGAACCGCTTTTTGAAACAATCCAGTTCGTTGACAAACGTCCTCCCTGGATGATAAGTAGAGAAAACAAACAAAATTTAACAATAATTATTAATATTGCTTATTTCTGAGTTTTAATATGCGATACATTTTCTGTCACCCTTTTCTCATAGCCGCTTGTTTTCATTGGCTACTTACACACACATGACTCCGCAGGTCTTCATAAAACGACTCTTTTAGACATTGAAATATGAAAGTTGCAATTTGTATCAATGTTATAATCCTCGAGCTATATGAATTAACGTATCCGTATATTGCATTAGTCTTTCCGTGATCTCAGTCCTACGTCCCCTATTGTGAATCTTCCCTAACAGGCATAATTCTCGCTACCCTTTCATATCGTCAGTCAAGAGGAAAATCTCAGAGGACTTCAAACTCTTTATGTATTGTCTTGGTATACGTACCTGGATAGAGAACCCTTCCCTGCCATATTCTTGCCAGGCGCCAAATTTCTCAAATTAACGTCAGCAAGACTAACCCTCCCAAATTGACATGCACGACCACTGAACAGTTAATCGGCAATTATTAATGTTTAATTTATTTGTTGTATGTGGTACCGGGTACAACCATAACATGTTGGAAAGATGTGACGCCAAAATTGGACTGGCAATGGATGGTGCTTTGTTTAAACATATTGACGGTCATATACCAGACTGAAATTTCTTGACGAGACAGGAATGTATGTATTGAGGAGTCGTTATTGGTTCACAGCTACAAGTCAGCATTTTTCAATTGTCACGTTTGAAACAGATAATGTTTGAAAACAATGGCAAACATCTATCGCCGATCCACCCATGATATGATGATTTGCTCGAAAAAAGTAATACTGTTTTCATCCTAGCCGTTTGGTTCGCTGTTTTGCTTAAAAAGAGTGACATCAGAGGTGATAGGACGTAAGGTAGCAGTTGGGCACAGTGAGGAACTTCTAATTGTGCCACTAAATAAATCACGCTGGCTGGATATGCTTCTGTATATTGAGAATCAGTAACCGGTCTACATGAAAATTAACAGGTAAGAATATTAAAGGCAATCAATACTGACTGGTTCCATTTTGTTCAGGATTCCTCTCCGAGAGAAAGATGACAGGCGTTATTGTATCTTATGCACTGATTCACCGATTTGCGGTAGGTTCCACCGAGAATCCAGTGACTGAGTTTTCTTCCTCTGATTGAAACAAGTACGCGATTCATTAAATAAAAAAATCACTAACGGCATTAATAATAGGTTGTTGGGAGTTGAAAACTGAAAAGTACAAATTGTAATGTTTATTTTGTTCTATGAAACATTTATTCATCATATATACCAATATTTAAAGTGGAACATTCAGTTAAAAGTGTCAGATCAGAGCCTTGCTCAGTGTGTGGAGTTCACTTAACTTTTGCGAACGCTTAGCCCAATAATTATATCTAATTTCACGATTTGAAGTGTCCTATTTCGGAATGTAATTATAGATACACAAAAAGTGACTTAACCTAAATCAAACTCCCGAACCTCTCATTCAATCTTCACTTACACCTTAAGAAACGTATTTACGGCGGATCGTCCAGTTTCTGTGTCCCGCACTGCAATATCGTGAGCCCTACACGACAGATCGAAGTGAAATGACATTCCCTTCTCCGGTGACCACTCTACAGAAATACGCAGGCTCCCTCTCGTACCATATCGCTTGATTTAGGATGGTGCGCCTAATACTTGTTACTTGAAACCCACGAAGGGACCCCAATACTTCCCTCACAGAATGAAACTCAATGTCATTTATGTGGTTTAAATCATCTAGTGTTATACGTGCTTTACATTGGCTGTATATTTTCTGTTTATTTCCTACGACTCACTACTCTAAATAAACGTATCCATCTTCATCATCTCCGAAATTTTATCCGCGTATCCTTGTGTGTTTTATTTCTCCAAGTTCCATTTATTGGGTGCCGCGTTACTATGAACTTAATTATTTTGATGTTAAAATGGTTGTTATGTTTGAGTGCGTCGTCATAAACGAAAGAAGTAAATGGGGAAATTAAGCACTTTCGGTTTTAAAGAAACGTTTGCTTGGTAATACTATCAACATGCAGTTCCGTTAGTGTCTGTGATTTTATGGAATGTGTTTTATAGACAGACGTACGTGGAATGAGTTATAAATGTTACACACTTAGGATAGCGTGGTTAACGCAGTCAGTTAATGCATCAATCCTAATCAAGAAACATTCTGATTTCCTTATCCTATCTACGACTTGGTTTCTAATATCGCTAGTCATATAAAAAGATTTCGGTTGAAAGACTGAGGAACTAATAAATCATGTATAACATCTATAATACAATGCATTATGAACGCATCAGTAATCATCATTATGAGCGTTTTGCCTTTAGGCTGGTTTTCACATGTCTGCTCTCCATGATTACTTCCAAATTGAGAGTCATACCATCCACTACTAATGTGGTAGTGTTATGCAACGGGATTACGAAGAAGGAAGTGGTGGACAGTTCGCCAGAAATTTAATATTAAGTAAATAATTAATAAAGAGCCCAAAAGCGATTATTGTTAGAGAGTATTAGGAAATAGAATTAAGCATTAATTAACGTACTTTTGAATATTATAGAGAGGGAGCAAACAATAGGTACAGCTGAAAATGTTTGTAAGGAAGTTACGAACAGCGGCCATTTTCAGGTCGATCGTAGTTGACGCTGTGACATCAGTAGGTAGACAGACTGCCGTCTATGACTGGATTGTAACTTTAAAAAATAATCAGCGTCCGGGTTTTGTATACGAAAGCCCATATAACAGAGAGACTATACCGAAACCCCACAGAGCCGTAAAGCAAGAGTGGTGTCGCCGGTTGCAGTTTCATTGAACAAAAAAGTCACGATTGGTGTTGACTGAAAGTGACCTTATCTGAGAGAGCTAAAAAAGCGCGCTTTCAGTGTGCGCCAGAATGTGTCAGTGTCTGTTAGTGCCTCGAGGGGTGACTCGCTGCATCTATTAATAAAGTAATCCCAATCTCTCTCTCTCTTTCCTGTTTTTTTCTCTCTCTCTCTCTCTCGAGTGTTGTGTATCAGAAATCCTAAAATATCACATATAATCTGAGAAATATAGTATTTCTTCGATAAACCAAAATTAAAAGACATAGTGAGTCTAAGCAATTTTCTGAAGACTAGTACCATAACGAGAAGCTTGTTTTGTGGAGATAGAGCTATCGTGTTCATTCATGTGTAAATTTTTATACATTTTGGAATAAACAAGGAACTCTAAATTATAACATTTTATTGTAATAGTAGCGTGTTATAGCTTTACATTTTATCTTTAGTGGTGTGTGGATTTAGTTAGTTTTATCTTTGAGTGTTTATTTTTGTAGAAAGTAGAGGTTAGTTGCAGTTGGACGGTCACTCAGTAAAGTAGCGTGATTTAGCTTGACATTTTATCTTTAGTGGTGTGTGAATCTGCTTAATCTCTGATTGTTTACTTTTTGTAAGAAGTACAGGTTATTAGCAGTTTAAGGCTCTTTTCCTCAGTAGCTTATCTTTGTGTTACATTTTATCTCTAGTGGGCTGTAGATTTGATTATTGTTCTCACTGAGTTTTTGCAGTTTATCCAACTTACAGATTAGTTCGAGTTTCTGTTCATTTTTCTTTTTTTTCGATTTTAAAAAGCAGTATGTCTAGGGACTGTGATTGCTGTGTGCAGACGCGAGCTGAGGTGGCTGATCTTCGCGC
>JARYHS010013631.1:3892102-3997306 GCA_031002005.1 Vandiemenella viatica | reverse complement strand
AGCTTCAATGAAACTACCTGTCACAATTATGTTTTCCACTCCCTATCTCGGCTGAGATATATGAAGTGCTCCAGGTTGGTACAATTGTTGGATTCTTCGTTTATTTGTAGAGCTACCGTGTTCATTGAAGTGGCTACAATGGGGTAGGGATGCAACAGATATCCGCATTCGCAAGTGCAGAATTTTCGTTTGAAATCCTACCTCCACATCCACAATTCTTAATGCGGATGCATAGCGGATGTTTTGTTTATACTGCAATATATATTACTCTTTTCTCTATATACGAGATTCTTCTACCATCGTCGATTAGCTAACAACAACCTGTTTGTTTTTTTCCTACGATCTTGCAATAAAAGTAACAATGAACTGAACGCTGTTATTACCTAAGCGACGAATTTACAAGTTTGAACTTGCATGTACAAAGTAAAGCGGTCTATTCACGGTCCATTTATAGAACATCCACGTAGAACTACTGCAGCATGCGCTCAACCATTCACACAATTTTTTTTTAGTTCAATTGAGTTTTGCGAATGTTTCTAAACATGGAAATTTGTGGTACAAGCAATGGAACAAAGGAAAGAACTAACTTCAATAAACATTGATTTTACGTGTAGTATGTGTGTGTGTGTTTTTTTAATTATTATTGAAACCAAACAACATTATAAGATTAAAGTTTCATAATGCAATCTACATTACAGAAACATATAGAAACATATGAGTACTCAGGTCAAATGAATGGGCTGAATATTTGCGTTATCAATATTGGTCACGGAGAAGTAGTACATTTAGATATTCTCCGGAGTGGGGTTTGTACTTCGTTGATTGTTTTAAATTCCTTAGTATTATTTTAAGTGTGGATAAATGTTACAGATCCTTAGAATTTTTTATTAGAATATCGAACAGCTTGTCCTAATATCAAAACCAGTGAGTTATGTTTTTCTGGTGGTATGATCTTGATGTCTGGTCGTATTGAATCTTGCATATAAACTCAGATGGAGAAATTTCTAATAGAGTTGCCGTTGCATGCTTCGTCCAGTTCTAGGTTTCTGCAGCATTTCCACAAGTAAAACGATGAATTAATGTATCAGGGTTCCAACATCTATCTGTAGAATTTATATGGATTCTAAATAATTTCATATTTGTAGGTACAGTGTCATTGACAACTTTATATTATAGGGCTTGAATTTCGGATGATTAGCCCGTTTCGCCAATTGTGTCTACGAATTTTGTTTTAATAATACTTTTTGCGTACTCCAGATGTCAAAGTTTTGTATAGATCTTTAGTTGTTACAGGTAGTTTATCCTTTCGGGCTGCTGTTATGTAACTTAATTCTTGAAAATAGAATCTTAAATATTCGAAGGTGTTGTCAATAAGAGCTATATTTACAAGCGAATATAAACTGTGACGTTATAGTGTTTATATTACGCTGGACATTATTTATAGCTCGTAAAAAGATGGCCTTTGCATTGGGGTAAAAAAATGTTCCAAGCAATCCTTTCCACTTGTACTTTCTCGCCTCACACTATTATCCTTATCCCACACTTGCAGGATGTTTCCTTCAATCATGGTCTAACGCCATTGTTTTTTGTACTGCATGAACCCGTGTTGGTTGGAAGTCCAACAACATCCAACACGTCCTACTTGTAGTCTTGTGACGCGTTTCACAGCCCATCAAGAGTCATTTATCGGATCAGCGTAGGTCTCACTAGTTGGACTGACTGTGTTTGGACCATTATAGTGGCGGAAAGGCGGGTGGCGGGCACGGAGAATTGGGGTGGCGTGGCCTTGTGCTTGACGCTTGAATTAGCTGAGCTGCGAAATTCTCAAAGTTCATTTGATAAATTGTTTTTTAAGACGCGTGTGTAGTTATGTAAATAATTTAATTCACTTGTGAAATCATTCCACGTTTTCTGTTGTTGAAAGATGAGGCAAAAAATAAATCAGTAAGGCAGTATCATATGGAAATATGCTTTTCTTATGAAAAAATTAGAATTTTACGTAAAAATATACTTTTTTATTTAAATTTACTTTTGATAAAATATTAAAATCCTAATAATTATAAATTAAATTTTCCACCTCCTCATCCGCGGATGACAACCACTGAACATCCATATCCGCATCTGCATCCGCAAAGATGACCTGCATTACAACCCTACAATAAGGGAGGAATGCGCACCCATTAAAACTCCGTTACCAGGTCATTATTATCACACTAGCCCGTATTTGCATTTATCTGACTCGATATTAACTTTGGTATCAACGGAAGTTGTGAATATAACATGATGACAGGAAACTGGCTTACGAAATGAACCAATCCTAGAATTCATATATATATTGATTAGTCGACTGCAGTTAATAGGTAAGTTTGTTGTGGATATGTAACGTCAGAGGTAAATGCATCAAACGAAACGTGAGTGTGTTCGTTAGCTAACTGCACTAAGAGAACGTGTTGCTTTTTCAGTGGACCGTTTACGCCGTTTGAAGCTAGTGTGCGTACCTTCATGTTCTGTTTGTGGGACCTTCGCCGGAAGCTATTTAAACGGCAGTGCCTTGCGAGTGGAACCAGAGAGGTCCAATTACGTTGAGCCATGTTTATGTAATCTTGCTGCGTCTGACAGCTCTCCGATGCAGAGGGATTGCAATTTCTCCGCCTAACACACTCGCTATGTCATTACCTCATTTCGTTGGCTTCTTTCACTACGGCCAGAAACTGCCTCATACAGATAACACCTGCTTCAGTCATTTTTGGTATCAAATAAATGAGTCTAAGGGCCTGCAAAGAGGGAGCAGCTAGATTTGTTTGTGGAAATTACAGCAGGAGCCGATCAATATGTTATATGAAAAAGGAGCTGGATAGTGAGTCAGTGGAAGAGAGGAGGATGGTGAAGGGAGTACAAGGAGAATGTTCTGAGGGGGCTGAGAAGGATATTGGTCGAACAATTAGGAATAGTGCATGGCAAAGAAAAAGATAAGCATTGGCATAAGCTGACCTTCGATTTCATGTATGAGGGAGTGAGAAAATTTTCTTCTTTAAGTTTTCAGGAATTGGATTAAATTACCAAGCAAAGTGATGAATAATTTACTAAAAAACTGAAGGAACTTAAATACATAAATTTCAAAAGTCAATGGGTGCTGTACAGTGGCGTAGCTATCGGAGGGCTAGGCGGTGCCGTGTACTGGGGCCCCCAAGCTCAGGGGGCCCCAAGCGCAGCTTAGGGGGCCTCAAAGCTCAGCTCAGGGGGCCCCCAAAGCTCAGCAAAGCTCAGGAAAGCTCAGGGAATCCCTGCCAGCAAACCTCGCCCATCTCCAAAATATTTTTTTGCACCGCTGCTCTTGTTAACCTAGCTACGCCACTGGTGCAGGAATATAACTCTCAAAGTATATAAGATAATAATTAAAAAAATAATATGAATAGGGTAATTAAATTGCCACCGGAGTATGTGCTTCATCGTAATTCGAATTTCTGCTTGATGATGAGTCTCTAGTCAGTAAAAAATATGTGTATCTTGTAGGGGCATTTAAAGTCGCTCACTCAAGGTTATAGTTGCGTGTCAAAATTTAATACTTTTCTTTAAAGCTTGTGTTCTATATACGTTATAGTTTTAAAATTATGAGATTTTGTGATATTCACAAAATTTTAACATCGCTTTTTGCTTATGTTCCCCTCATAATATGTTTTCAATCGATATTTAATTAATCTCAGCTTTGGGTACCTGATTCCAAATATTATTATTATTTGTTTGTCACGAACCTTTTATTTCGTAAGTAATACAAATTTAGTTTTATGGAAAACAATACTAAATAGCCAAACATCGATCTGAAATTATACATACCAAAAAATCGAAATTGAACTAACAAATCCTGCGATTTTGAGAGTAGCTGTTATGTCAACTTCACCATGGTATTTAGTTTATGAAATAAGCTTGAGAATGGTACATACGGATTTTCTAAAATTCTGACACCACCTTTTCATAACATTTGGTTTAGTTCCCCCTGAAAGTGCAATTATCTAACAGAACTAAAATGAACAGCAACTTTGGTCACCCTGTGCGATGTCATACCCACTCGTGACAGCCATGTTTCAAACATTTTATTAAGGCAGCCACTAGAAGAAAGTTACGAATTTCTTTAAAATTCCAAACTGAGACTATGCTCATAATTGATTACAAGTGATTCATATCGTTGGACAGGTGTTTATAGAAGTAACCAATGTGGCTTTTGATCAGTTTTAATTAGTTGCGTATTTTTCTTCTTGTTCTTCCTGTCCAGTGTTAGGCCTGGTAGCCTGTTACGGTTTCAATCCATTTCCTTGGTGGTCTTCCTACATCTCTCCCGCCTCAGGGACGGTATTTGAGAATTTTTCGTGGGATCCGGTCCTTCTTCATCTTTAGTAGGGCCTATATGGTCTGTCCATGATGTTCTCTAAGTTTGCACAGTTTGGAGAACTGGTATGACTTTGAGTTCCTTAAGGATTTCATCAGATCTCTTTCTGTCTCGTAATGTGTAGCCAGCTGTTCTCCTCATGATTCACATCTCAGCCGTCAGTAACCTCCGCTCATCGCCTTTTCGGGGTGTCCACGCCTCGCTGCCGTACAGTATTGTAGGTTTAGCCAGGATGTTATATAGCCTGATCCTTGTGTGCCGTTGAACAAGTGATGATCTGAAGGTGCTATTTATTATTCCTGTAACATTCGTGAAATTTGTGATTTTTTGTTGTTGCATATAGGTTTCTAGAGTGTTGCTGAGGTTGTAACCTACGTATTTAAATTCTGCTACTTGTTTTATTTGTGTGTTTCCTATTGATTTTTTTTTTTAAATTACCGACGAATACGATAACTCTGGCTTTTTTGTGGGAAATCTCCATGCTGTATTCTTCTGCTGTCTTATGGAGGGTATATACCGATCTCTGAAGGACTTCTTCTGATTCTGCAAAAAGCACTTGCTCATCTGCAAACAGTAATGAATCCAGGTTGGTATGTCTGTCTATTTTGATTCTGACATGGGGTTTTTGTCACCAGTCACTAGTGATTTTGTTTATATAAATACTGAATAAAAGTGGCGACAGGCAACACCGTTGTCTCACTCCTCGATTAATAGGTTTCCATTCCGACAACTGTTGTCCGGTACTGACTGCGTTTGTATGAACTATTTGTATCGACTTCTAATTTTACAAATATAATTAAGAAATAATTACCTTTGCACGTAACAAAGATTTCCAAAGAACAATGCTTCGAGTAAAATACATCGAAATGTTTGCTTTAGATATTTATATTATTTTTTTTACAAGAAACTTAATTTTAAAATTCATAAAATATGTTTTTGCATTGTTTTTTTGGGAGAGCGAAAGGACTGGGGACAAGAAAATCGGTAATGGCCTTTAGATGGAACCATTCACATAGCGTAGTTTTATGAAATTATGGAAAACCAAATTCTATATGGCCAGACGAGGAATAAGTCCCGCGTTCATAATTTTTATGGCTTATGCCTCGCCACGTCGTTAGAGGCATGAAAGGACTGGGTACAGGGATCTGGAAGGAATTCGGCGATGTCGTATATTCATTCACTTGGAGCTATTTGGGAAAACCGTAATCTCGCTCTGGAGTGATCGGAAGACGATTTGAGTCTGACCTTAGGGCACACCCATCAGATTCGGTGCGTCCATGACATAAGGCTGGAGCTCAAGTGGTAAGTTTTGTTTACTTTAATTAGTTCTGTGCATAAGGAAACAGAGTAGAAAACTCAGAATCTTCGACTCGAATCTCACGAGCATGGTCAGTTGCCCTGACTAATTGATCGGGCAAAACTTAGCTTTCAAGATGTGAAACACGATACGATGCTTCGTGTTTGGAATTTCGCGATAAACTGTTTGTCCAGCCATCACATAGGCAGATGCGCAGCAACTAGAAATTCTGACACCTTGTCGTTAGCTGACATGAATTTACTTAATTTATTTAAATAATGTACAACAAGATGGAAAATATCAAACTTTTATAAAAATTTAAAACGAAAAATAAACAAAACTGACTTCAGATAGGAAACCCTGTGACATGCATGCCAGAACCGTACTTCACCAGATTTTCTTTCAAGAAACGATTAAGTCGTTGATTAAGTTTTGATGTGGGCTTTGCTATGCGACTGGCGATCAAATGAGCTGTCGTTGAGAAATGAACATGTTGAATCCATTCGGGAAAGATCAGAAGTCGGGTGGGTCGAATGGCGTTACCGCTCGAGGTAGATGGCTCACTAGTGAAGGTAGGCTGTGTATATCCCTCGGACAGTGGAGAGTAACTACGAGAACACAGCGGGTACAAGGATCAGGTTTATTAGACTCGGTCTCACAAGACACAGTGACAGATAGCGGAGTGATGTTGCCTTGATGGTCAGGCACGAAGAGAGCCTCGTGTGCTGTGCGCTGCCCTTTAAGTAGCCCCTCGTAGTTGTGACTGCAGTCACTGTGGCGCTGGCATCCTGCTCACTGCGTCTGTGGCTCCATCTAGTAGCTCGCCCCATATTCCAGATCCGACAAACATATTAATCCCAGAAAACTGAACTGATGGTGTTTTGTTGTGGTGGGGTACTTAACTGTAAGCGAAACTTAATCTCTTGTTTAGGAAAAGATATTGTGCTCTTGGTAAAGCAAGACGCATACAAAGCCGTAAACTTAATCTGGCCTCAGAGTAAAACAAAAAAAAAAAAAAAAAAAAAAAACAGCAAGTTATTAGTGCGAAATGTTTGATTCTGACTTTATGGCTTCGTTCTATGGAATATTCTTGTGCCCCATTTGAAATTAATTATCATTTACATATTCTGGACACACACGATATATAAATCGGTTGTTGCCGCCACACTTACGAGCAACGTGTGTTACCATTATAAGTAGATTCCTTCATGTCGTGGTACTCGCCACAAATTTAGCAGTGAGCAAGATTGCAACAAGTTTGGCTTGTGTGCCCGAAACAATGGGAACAACTAATCAGAATCCCAGCGTAAGAGGGTGTTACAAATATACAATAAACTGGGTAGACTCTCACTAAGGAATGTAGCCTGAACTAATTTCTGTGATACTAGTCCAATTGTTCTTCCCGCATTATACGTCAATATCACACACAATTTCTTTCTTTAATCCTTTCCCAAAGAAAGAAATGGCAACATTCCGTATCAGCCATTCCTTTACAATACTGAAATATGTTCAAGAAAACTTCTTTTTCTTTCTTCATAAGTTCTATCTGCATATGGTTACAATATTTTGCCACCGATATTAATCAAAACACTTCTAAATTTCTACTACCCTTCATGTCTATTATTTTTTCTTCAGCCATTGGACGTAATGGATCTAGATTTAGTCAATCACTACTAAATAGTAAAAAAAATATTTCGTCATAATTTTTTCTGAAAGATCTTATTCCTGTTATTATTACTTGCACCATTAGCATCCACGTTGGTAACAATTAAATTAAGATAATTGGTTGCAAATGTTTGCCTTTTAGATTTCTCATGAATGA
Organism: Vandiemenella viatica; assembly: GCA_031002005.1. NCBI lineage: Eukaryota > Metazoa > Arthropoda > Insecta > Orthoptera > Morabidae > Vandiemenella > Vandiemenella viatica. The sequence continues at coordinate 3,989,803 of JARYHS010013631.1, read as the reverse complement.
TGCTGTCTTTAGCTTCTGTTATTTCGTCCGTGGTCAATTTTAACTTGATGCATCTGCGGTCTGCTTCACACCTGCTACATTCCGCTTACGCATAAGCAGCGCAGCCTCCTGCGGTTGAGTTGGCGGACACATAGTTGCTGTGTGGGTATTGGCACCCCACTCACTGCGATAACACTTTTCAGTATTGTTTCTGTGTCCTGAGAGCTATACCAACTACTTGGTCGTTACCTTTTTTTACGTCGTTTATTGTTTCTCTCCTCGTTGACAGCGAGGAAATCAGTGGAGGGAAAGGACTAGAGGCAAGAAATGGGAAGGAAGTTACCTTTAAGAGCCCGACACACTTACAGTTTATCTGAAGGCACTAAACTGTCAGTTTATCGTAGTTGTACACACACATACAGTCGATATTAAGATCGTAGAGTGCAGGTATTGCATAACTGTCAGTGTGTGGATTGTTGAGATTCTGACCTGAACTGCCAGCAGTCCACAGTTAACCTCAAGGCCAAAACGGACACACACACACACGCAACTCGACTGCAGTTACTGCGCCTGACAGATACGTTATTCTGTGCCTAACGACAGGCCACAGATCTTTCGCGCTGTTTAATCTGTTTTGAACTGTCAGGAAAATGGACAGCAAATCGCAATTCATTTCCTCATTTATTGAATTATATCGGCAATTTCCATGTTTGTGGAAGGTAAAAGATGAGTCGTATGCAAATAAAGAAAAGACCCTGAAGCTTCAGAACTGTCACAATTTTTGATGTTTAAAAAATGAAATAACTAACTGTAAATTGAATTTAACGTATTCAGTCTATATTTTGGTTATAAGTTACATTTTCTATATATTTCTATAGTTTCCGTGGTTTATTGTAATATAAAAAGTTACTGAACAACAAACAAAATAAAAATTTATCTTACCAGCATGTAAAAATCCTTGAGAGTCTGGTAAATAAATTTGGCAGTCTGTGATATTAACATATCAAGTGCTAGTGGTGAAATTCTCGTAGGAAACTTTAAATCTTCAAAACTCTGACCCATAGCCAAAAATCTCAACGTGACTGTCAGTCTTTCTTCGGCAGTAATTGCTTGGCGCATTCGGGTGTCTGCTTTTGTGATGAATTGACTAACTAAACTTAATAGTAATTAATTAAGTCATCCATATGTATCGTCGTAGTTCACGCAACAAAGTCATGTGGGTACGATTACGCCTTTCTTGCAACCACTGTTTCTTCTAAAACCTCTTTTTGCGTCCCGGTGTTGCAAGTAATAAAATATTATTCAAGATCGCAATCGCAAAACGTTTTCTTCGTAATAAAATGCGACCCTTTATGAACGTGAATTATGTTAATGAAACAGTGAATTTGAAACGCACAACTACACTGCATTCGCGCGAGTTGATCGATTTCGAAACACAGTCCGCTGGACTGAAGTTTACAAGTTTCAGTCAACTGGCCTGAAGTTCACGAACTATAGTCAGTGGGCAGTAGCACAGTCCATGGCGTGTACAGACCACAGCCTACAGGCAGTTGTGGTGCTTTGAGATTTCAACCTACAGTTCTTCGTCACAGGCATCGGCCTGCAGTTCGTCTGAAAGTGTGTGGGGCGCTTTAGGAGTGCCGGAATTTATATGCTTTTTTTTTTTCTAAACTTAACGTCTCTCTAACAGCGAGGTCTTTAGGATAAGGGGCAAGGAATGGGAAGGAATTCGGCCATGGCCTTTTGAAGGAAGCATCCCGGCATTTGCCTGGAGTGATTTGGGAAACCATGGAAAACCCAAATCTTGATGCCCGGACGGGGATTCGAACCGCCGTCCTCCGGAATGCAAGGCCAGAACGCTTGCCGTTACACCACCACGCTCGGTATATCTGTTGCTCATCATGGCGGAGACTCAAACGCGCACTACGGAAGTAATGGGTGTCAAACAACTTAAACCAATCCATGCAAAGTGCGGACCAGCGTGTTGGCTTGTAGTTGCCGAGTTCTCCTCGATCATGTACATACGTTTTTAATTTGTTGTTGTGTCCGTTGTATGTTTCCAGAATTATCTTGGGATCGAAATATTACTTACCAGAATACAGACACTCGTGGAATCAAACAGCATAGTAGGCCTTGACAAGCAAATGTAAACATTTACTTTTTTAAGATAAAGAACCTGAACTTGCAGCAATTTTTCGGTCTAAGTTGTGTACGTCGTATTCAAAGTGGATGGAAGTATACATGTAAGTAATGTAAAGGTTAACGCTGGGAAACAGAAAGAGATTAGCCTTAGTTCAGAAATTTCAAAGCGAGAACAGGCTGACTGTAATGTTCACAACACTAACGTGACTGTCACAAACTCGGTGTTAAAGTTTCTTCTTGTTTTATAACCTATTTTTTGGCAGGCATTAATTACATTTCCTCCATTTCTGCCCGTCATGACCGTCTTCTCACATTTCTTTATACATTCTTTCTTCTTTGATACCTGTTATCCCAAATCTTCATCGTCTTCTCTTTCTTTCTTCCGTTCCTTTGATGTTTTCCTTCTATAGAAAATTTAGTATGTGACAAGATAGTTTCTTCTTCGTTCTGACCCTGATCTGTTTCCCTCACTTACAACCACTCGTGAGCGTTATTGTCGTTAATTTCACATATTACATTTTTTTTTTTTTCTCGACAGCAGCACTTAAAAGTTATTCTAAGGTGATTGCCGTAGACGATATTAGAATGGATCAAAGCCATGATTTTTTGACGTCTGAGAATCACGCCAGTACGATGTAAAATCCAATCCGACTTGCCGTTTTTTTGGCAACTTACCTACATTTACCGCACTTCCCCATGTCGTATGGTCAACTCGGCACTGTGTTGAATCGATTCTTGACATCTTGCTGGTGGTCGATTCCAGGAAACTACCCTTTCAATAAGCTGAATTAATTTACAAGGTCATAATATCGCCTTAAATCGGTAGGGTAACGGATGTTACTTGTCCTACCCACATAACTTGCTTTTAAGCACAACAAACTGGACAAAAAGTTATAAATTCATTTCTTGTTATCTCAATCATTATTTAGTTGATAAACTATTCAATGCTACTCTGTTCCTAACCATGAGTAAAAATTTTAAGCCTACATAAAACTGCTTGCTAGAAGGATAATCTGAGGAAATGTGTAATTATTTATTGTTTATAGCAGTGGTCTCCAACAGGAGCGATATCGCCCACCGGTAGTCATTGAAGAGATCATAGGTGGCGTTTATGGTTCGAGGCAAATTTGCTTTCTAGTATTATATTCAGCTTTAAGGCTGCATCTAAGAAGTTTTTAATTGCATTAACATGATCATAAGTGGCCAAAAGAGTATTCAGCGTTATTTTCTAAATACGAAATAGAATTTCAGTAGTGGAAAGCACCGATTTTAGATTGCTGATAACATATAAGGCATCAAATATAGAAAATTACACCAAGATCACCTCAGCCAAATATTTAATTGTTAATCAAACTGCAAACAATACACCACTATTATTAATATCTTTCAATAAAGTAATTTTACAAATATGTCCTTGTTTTTCTACAAATATTATATTCCACTCTTCACCTAAGTGGGGAGCGGTCTTGTGGCTCAGTGGTTAAGCGTCTGACTGGAGATTGAAAGATCCCCGGTTCGAATCCCTGTCTCTGCAAGGATTCTCAAAGGCAGTTAACCCGACCTTCACCTCTGCCACAGCTTGCTGTGTTAGGTGATGTACACCAGAACGCTTCCGTGGTTCGGATTCCACCTTAAACTGTAGGTGCCCTAAACCCGGTAGGATTGTAGGTTTAGGTTAAGGCGGCTACGATAGGGGCGGAATACACAGCCAATAAAAACTCTTTCTCCAGGTCATTACGACCACACGGGATTATTATTATTACCTAAGAGGGAAGCCAAAAAAGTTTGAGCAATACGAGTTATATTATTTATTACAAGAAAAGGAGTCGGTGTGTTCTATTTTCTACAGAGGGCGTAGTGAGTAATTTTTTGTTCGAAAAGGGAGGCGGTGAATAATTTTTTTTCTCCCGAAAAGGGTGTGGTAGACCGAAAAAGTTTGGGAACATATGGTTTACAGGATTCAAAAATGAGAGAACAGCTTTAAAATCAGGAGTTTAATTTCCTAAACGACAGATTGAGGTGAAGGTGATTCCATCGCTACATTGCGACTCATAAAAGTCCAGTTTATGAAATCCAGCATCTAATGTTGAGCGTTTAGTGATTTGTTCTAAGGAATGGGGATACTGCTCGTTTTTTTTTTTTTTTTGCTGTCATCAGTCTTTTGACTGGTTTGATGCAATCTTCCATCCCTTCCTATCCTGTGCTAACCTCTTCATTTCTACATACCCCTTACAGCCACGTCCTCAGTTATCTGCTTCATATATTCTAATCTCTGTCCTCAACAGTTCTTACCTTCGACTGTTCCCTCCACTAACAAATTAACCAATCCAGCATGTCACAAAATATGACCTACCAATCTGTCTCTTCTTTCTGTAAGCTTCTTCCACAAACTTCTTTTCTCACACATCATTTCCAAAACTCGTTCATTTCTTATTTTGCCTGACCACTTAATTTTCAGCATTTTTCTGTAGCACCACATTTCAAATGCTTCAATTATCGTTATTTCCGGTATTCCTAAAGTCTCTGTTTCGCTACCATAAAGTGCTGTGCTCCACACAAAGAGTTTTAAAAAGTTCTTTCTAATTCCTAGATCAATATTTGAAACTAAAAGGTATATCTTTTTCATGAAGGCTCTTTTTCCTAGTGCTATTCTGCTTTTAACATCATTCCTGCTTCGACCATCGGTTGTAATTTTATTTCCCAAGTAACAGAATTCACTTACTTCTCCTATTACATCCGATCCCATTTTTATATTTAATCTGCTAGTATTGGTATCATTTCTGCTCCATTTCATCACTTTAGTCTTGCTTTGATCTATATTCAGTCCAAAATCTTCCTTCAGTATTTTGTTCATGCTATTCAGTAACTTCTCAATATCCTCAGCCCTCTCTGCTAACAAGACAATGTCATCAGCAAATCGTAGCATACTGATTCTTTCTCCCTGAAAACTTATGCCATATATAAATTTTTCTTTGACTTTTTTCATTGCTTCTTCTACATACAAGTTGATTCTGGCAGCTATACAACGTTAAATTCCAATCAGAATCGCCTTACACGGATTTAAATTTGTAGCAGTAAGTTTGGTAAAATTCGTTCGTTGGAAGAGATATATTTTAGTTTGTGACATCTAAAAACATGATAAGAAAGCCGATACTGCAGAATGTGAGAACGCGTGAGTTAAAAATGTAGCTATGAAATTTAATCCTGAACAGCAAACCGTTTGTTCCCTCTGTTTCTTGATAAAAGAGTATTGTTGGGTAGTTAAAGCTCACTGTAATGTTTCTCACACAAACATCACCTACTAGTTCATATGTTAGACATGACTTAAATGATCATATTCTGGCAAGTGCTTCTTTATTTTCCTTTACCTTTAACAGCAGAACCTTGATATCATTAAACAACATATTCAGAGACCGATACATAATTTTGTTTACACACAGTATATCTAGTCCAACATTGATGATATCGGATTCACATTTATTTATCAGTAATCAAAATAAAAAACCTATTTCACCGCTTTCAGCAAAGATAGATTAAACTATTTTATGTTCGCGTTGAACTAAATACTAGATATAGTAGAGTAGTCATTAATCAATCCGCGCAACCGTATTTAACGATTCTTGGGAAAGCGACCAAACTAAATGGTAAATTCACTTTCGCGTTGACGATTGAAGGATATAAGATCGACTCTTCAACAAAGCAATACAGTAACAGTACTGAACCTTGAAGGCACCCTACTGAAAGCGGGAACTGAAACTAGAATTATCATCTTCACCAGTTTCAGCTTTAATGTTAGTCATTTTGAGGGTTGTCGTCCAAAAGACACTCTCACCCTAAATCCTTTCTTCATTTGACATCACTTTAACGTTCGGTTACTCGTCTTGTTGGTCAATCTTGTCGCTCCCACAGCACTAACTGGGTGTTGTGTTTGTCAGCTGCAGTTTCATATTTGCCGAGACAACCGACCAATGGATTGGCAGAGCGATGTGCTGAACTGTAGAATTTATAGATGTGTTGCGGAAACCTTTGGAAGTGTCTCGCTGCTCCCGACGCCTCACCAAGTGTGGTGGATGAGTGATTAACACTCCTGCCTCCCATTCGGGAGGACGCCAGTTCGAATCCCCGTCCGGGCATCCAGATTTGGGTTTTCGATGGTTTCCTTAAATCACTCCAGGTGAATGCCGGGATGCTTCCCTTAAATTTCCATGGCCGAATTCCATCCCGTTCCTTATCGCCAGTCCCATCTTGCCTCTAATGACCTCGACGTCGACATGGCGTAAAGCCATAAATTTAAAAAAATCCTGACGTCTCGTGGACAACATCAGTGGGTGAACGGTTTGGCAGATGCAGTGCCCACTTCACTGTTCTGTTCTGCAGAACATTCAACCCTGTGTTGCCAACCATACGAGACTGGAAAACAGCAATTTACACGTAAAAAAAAAAGAGAAAACAGTGAAATGTTTGTTTCAAAACATGATATTTACAGTCTGTACATTTTTAAGGAATTAAAACAAGCGAAAAAATACACATATAATGTTATCAAAAAAATAATTTATTAGGTATAGTTAGATACATTACTTTTATTTATGAAATAGGGTACAAAGGATGACTTTTTTTTAAATTAAAAAAAACATAATCAAAGTAAAATTATTTTTGTTTTAATAATCAATTGATTTATCTTCAGTGATTTACTGATTCATTTTTCATGTGAAAATCGTACACATTATTATTAAATTTCTTCATGTTCCTTTCACTGGTATTAATTGAGTAGCAATCAATTATTTCAGATTTTGTATGTAGTTCTCTTTTTATACTTGTTGATTTTCTGTTGCGTAATTTGTTTTTATTATGTCTATAGCAGAAAAGAACCTTTCCGCGATTGTGCTGCTAAGAGGCAGGCAAAAAGTTTCTTCACTAATTCACACAACGCGGGGAATGATTGACACCAATTTCCATTTTTTTCAGTACCTTTACGTATTTCCAAAACTTGATTACATCAGGGATTTTGTTTTTGTTGAATAGTTAGTTAACATTTCTTAACTTTCACTATCTATTCAGTTCAATTATATCATCCGGACAAACTTTAAGGAAAAATAAAATTAATCTGCAATGGAAGGGAAGTTCTTTTTCATTTCGATATCCAGAATTTCTTGGCAATTTAGCATTCGGACATTTTGATGCTCGACGATCTATGTTGTTAAAAGGAAACCTTTTAAATATTTGTATTACAGCCTTTAGATAAAACTTCTTACATTTCATCCAGTTCTCTTATTTCTTGCTTTGTTGTGATCAGGTTTGATACCATTCCACAGACGTATATTTTGTGTAATGCTAAATGTTTCTGCTCCTTTGTGAAATCAGGGCTCATTATTTTTGCTTCTTTTGTGTTTGAAATATTTAAAGTTACACGTTTTCTGTTTCAGTGAGTTCCAAGTATTCCGTTTGTACAAAGATCTCGGAAATAGTCATGTTTGCAGTCAGTATTTGGTCGTATAGTAAATATAGTTTTGGTGTTTCAGACTGCATTTCTTTGCTGGGCTTGGTAAATATGGGCAATTCAAATTTCTAGAACATCAGATACAATTCTTTCGTCGGTTCGAGAGCCATGGAGAGAATTTCTTGAGCTGCATGTAAGCGATCGACATGAACTGCAATTTGTAAATATAATTTTACAGAGGGAAAATTGTTCCAGGCGTGTGTTTACTGCATCAGTGGCTGACAATCATCTAATCTGGCTAGGGTGAAGTAAGTTTTGTAACTTGGCATATGTGAAAGCTTGAAAATTTTATGATGGACTTTAACATGAAGGTTAGCCTATTAATGTTGCCGTTCGAGAAGTCTTCGGTTGTGTCTATGTGGCTTCTGTGGTTGGTACTCGCTGTTCTTGTTTTCTTGGTGGTTGTGGATTGCTCTGCAAGTATGCCATCAGTTGGAATTGCAGCAGTCCCACAAGCGGAGTTTGAGGGTGCGTTAGCTGGATTGTTGCCTTTGGCAACCAGCGATTTTGCATCGTCGTGTCTCTGAGGTAGCTAATTGGTTTTTTTCCTTTTCCTTCTGTTTGACTTCTTACTGGGCTACAAGGGCTGTGACTCAACATTGTTTTGGGTCTTGTTATTGATCGCCTTAGAACCTTCTGGGTTTTTTCTCGTTCCTCCTCTGCTGCTGGCGTGGTACCTAGCGGTTTACCTTTTTGGGTTTGGTTACGGCTTGGAGGTGAATTTTCCTTCTCTGTCAATAATCCTCTTTGCCGATCCAGAACCCTTTTAAAGGCTGGGCAGCCTTTATAACTTGCCAAGTCTCCCCCCCCGCAGTTGGAGCAGTTGGCTGTATCTTTTCCCTTTTGTGAGGTGCACTGTTGGTATCATGCTTCCCGGCTCACTTCACACAAACAGGACGCGTTATGCAATTCTTTGCAATATGTCCAAAACGCTGCCAGTTGAAACATTGAGAAGGTCCTGCTGTAGCCCGAAGCTTCTTGGCCTGCACTTTCGGGTGATATATCCTGTCAACCCGAAGATTGTCCAGAACTACCAGGAACAGCGGCATTGGCACGTTACTGCCGGGACGTTTAAGTTGGGTCACCGTCTGTAAGGAGAAGCCCATCCCTATGAGTTCGTCCTTCAGATCCTCAGTGGGCAAGGAATGAGGAATTCCCCTGAATACTACTTTCAAATTTTGGACTGACCCCATTGGGAATTTATAATACGGGGTTCAACTTTCCTGAAACATTCCCGTTGCGGCGATGTAGTCCTCAGTGGTGGTAAATGTGAACTTAATCTTGTTTCCGCCCGCAGTCTTGGCGGAGAAGTGGCTCTTCACGACGGTGTTGACTCTGTCATGAAGTATTTTGTAGTTTTCGTCAATCTGAACAACAATCGGTGGAATCTGTGCCAATCGTAGTTCCGTTGCCCGTTCAGTTAAGTAGAGTCATTTTGATGTGGTTCACTCTGCAACAGTTGAAATTTGTTAACTGTACCAATAGTTGTTTCTTGTTGAGTTGAAAGGCTGTACGTCGTGGAGACGCAAAACCTTCTTCATTTTGCCGTTGGATATATTGCGTGTGGTAATGTGGTGCCTCTGAATCTGATGCTGATTGCTCTGAGAAGACAGCTGTGTCCGCCGTAAAGAACCGATGAGTTGAAGTTGTTGGTCCAGGAGCTTCTGCCGAGGGTGCTATTGTGTCCTTGTTCTTTTTGGCTGGTGTCGTCACACGCCGTGCGGGCCGCTTCTTGTTAGAGGCTTTACCCATCTTCTGCACATGGGTTTTGCAGAGGAAGAGCAAGCTGCACTGCGCTTGTCGGCATCTGAGTCTGCGCAGTCTTCGTCGGAGTTGTTGTTTTTATGTGGACCTCTGTAACCAGACGTTACTTCAGTTTCTTCTGGCGAACTTGAACGTGGAGAGTCTGTAGCGTTGTCCGCTGCATGAGCGAGACGAACGTCAGCCGCTGTCAACATATCCCCTTGCAGGAGTATCCTATCGGTGGTCTCCTAGCGAGAGTGTTGCTCTGGCCTCTGGTTATCACCGCTAGGTTAGCCAGGACCAGAGACAACCTTAAGCTCAAGCCATGGGGATCCACTCAGGGAGTGGGCCGTGTGGCGGTTTTACTCTATCAGCCTCGGCCGGGAGGGATCCCCAAAGAAGAGATAGGCAGCCTTACTGTCTACTTCGCAAATAATGCGAGACTGTATTCGCATACGCGAGCACAGTGAAAAGCAGTCGAGAGACATACCCCAGCAGTTGAAGTGGCCTCGACGAACGCAAAAGGCTTTACTAGTCTGCCTGAGAAGCAGTATTGTTTCTCGTTGAATGACCTTGTCGCTGAACCAACCACCCTCATTAGCTGTTGCGTGATGGAATGATTGCGGTGAAAGCCGAGCTGGTGATGGAGGATAATCTCATTGCGTTCGATGTAATGATTTAACCTCTTGAGCAATAACCGTTCAAAGACTTTGCTTATAGATGACAGGAGGCTTATTGGCCGGTAGCTTTGAGGTAGGAGCGGGTCCTTCCCGCTTTTGTGTATTGCCACAACTTCAGCATGTTTCCAGGATTGGGAGAACTGCTGAGTGCGAAGAATCTTGGGTCCTCAGTTTGAATCATGAGGTGGCAGATGCTCTCCATCCTAAAGATGGGCGTATTCTCAGGGATGTCAGGAGGAACGACAAGGAAGAGAGGCATGACCTCATCGCTTTCCGGGCGGTGCAGCTGAACCACTGTCTGGACATTGAAGGCCACATCTTTTAATTCCAGCTTGATATCGTCAGTGGCCATAGTCCGGGAAATCTCACGGAGTAGGCCCTACAACTTTCAGAAGTGGCAATGCTCCATTCGGGAAAGTAAAGTATGTTGCTAGCTTGCAGCATCTCCGTGGCTGCTTTGAAGTCTTCAACGGTTGAGAAAGTAAAATTTATTTTGTCCCCCCCCCCCCCCCCAGCTGACTTGACTGAGAAAGGGTTCTTCACTACGTCACCCACTTTGTCGTGCAGAATTTTACAATTCTCTTCGAACTGCACAACAATAGGTGGGATATGCTCACTTCTCGTAATCTCTGGTGAGTTGTCCCGGATTGGTTGGAAAGGATTGGTGTCTCCATCCTTACCGTGTCAAGCGTTGGTGGTGGCCTTGCTGTACGGCGAGGGAAGGCAAAAAAGCCTTCATCATCTGGTTACACACTTTTCTGGTAAGTGTGGTTATCCTCATTGCTCTTGGTATGCTGGAATCGACGCCATCTAACTCCATTCCGCCCGGATCTTACACGTCACCATGTATGCGCTGAATGTTAAACACAGCGGCTGGTGTAGCGTCTTCATCCATTTCCAAATCCTTGTACGTCGTCGCACTTGTCACAACGACCGCCGGCATTGAGGCGCTCGACGCGGGTGGCGTGGAAGTTCAGGGCAGCCTTCCTCGTCACCCATCCGTGCGACTCCTCTGGTCACGTACTGAGGGTGGCCGAGCTTAATTCGTTGCCAGCATTCGCGAATACTACGGAGTAATTCATCTTCGACACATAACAGGTAATTTCTTGTCATTTTAGTAACTATCTATAACAATTAAACATTCAGTTAAAATTCACACACGTAATAATTACGATGATTCACCACTCAACTGTTTAATTCCCTCCATACATCCCATAAATGAAAATTTTCTTCCATAAAGTTCTCGGAATTATTGCTTACAAACAATTAAATTTCCTTCATCTCTATATATATAATATATGTTGACAATTTATAACTGCGAGAGAGAAAGCAATTGGGTTGATTAATTGCGCATTGTACTAATTATTTCCCTAGTCGATTTTCCCATGGCTTTACCTATGTGTTATTTGAGACTTGTGCTATCAGTTCACTGAAGAACCATCAAAGAAAAGTTTACTAGATAGAGACAAGCAGAGGGTTTAAGTTTTAAACGATATTGTGAACGTCATTTGTTGCCACAACCCCATAAAAATGTCCCTATTTACGACGATTTTGAGCTCCGTATGAGGCAGTAACACACTCAGCATTGTTCAAAACTGAAACCTATCCTATCATAGTTTGAACTTTTTTTAACGTAATGCCATAGCGTATAAGAGTCCAATGTTAGTATACGGTGTCAAGTAAGTAAACTAGTTACGTAACTGAGACAATTAAAAGTAAAAACAACAACTGTTTTTAATTTTAATTGCCAAAATTTTATGAGGTTACAGAAAAGCGTACAGTATTAGTAAGTACACTACACAAACTATTACTGAACTATAGTGAAGAGAAATCATCACTGATTTCTAGAGCAACTTATTGCAACAAAATGTATCCCTTATTTCAGTGTTACTCAACCTTTTTCAACCAAAGTACCAGTAAATTGTCAAAAACAATCCTGCAGACCACTAACGAATATGGGCCTAATTTTGTACTGATGAATATTATATTAACATGCACGACATATTTTATTGAACTATCATTACATAATAAAACTAAAAGCATGTTTTGAATTCATAAGAAAGAAAGGGTTAAGAATTCTAAAATGAACTTGTAAGAGTGAATTTTAAACTGAACATATTGTAAATACTTATTAACCAAATGAATTATTATGTTACTGTAGGCTGGATGCTACATTGTACCACCAACCTACATGTACAAAATAAGGTAAATAAACAAGGGTTGACACCTTTTATTTTTGTTTACTTCACCACACTAGCCCTACCAAGTACCATGTACCGCAGACCATAACAACTCCTACATGACCCACAGAAAATACTCAAACGTACTCGCTTTTTTTGGTGCCATGTGGAAGTGCATTGATTACTGAAGTAACATAAATTTTTACCCGGTCGCTGAAATATTCGTGGCTTTTATAAAGTTGGCCTGATATCTTACTCGCTTATAGCCTAATACAGTACGAGCAGGGTATCTAAGTTTATAACATTCTGCCCGCCGACCAGCTAAACAGTCTTCGCGGACCACAGGTTACTGGCTTATTTTAACCCACGACATAAGCTATCATTTGTAGTAATCCGTACATTAGTTTTTGTTTGAGGTGTGCTGACATACAAATATTCCAGAACTTACAGTTCTGAACTAAACTATCTTAATTCTAGGAACAAATATATCCGATACGTTAATCGACGACAAAAGCATTCACTATGTGTGGTTTCGTGTGAGGCTTGCTCAGGAAAAAAATCGTGATTTGACTTCCGAATCATCGAGAGTATGTAACCTTCCAGCCTAAAATGTATCTTATTCTGAACTCATGATCTCAACTAAAATAGTCTGAACTTCTGATATTTGACGGATCTATAAATGTTATCACCGTTTATAAAACTTACAAAAAGGGAAAATTCGAGGCCCCAAAAGAACAACGAAAATCTCTGGAGAAAAAAAAATATAGATTCGAACAATTAAAAAAAAAAAAAAAAAGTTAAATATTCTATAGGAGCGTTCCTCGATTCTTGGACGGGGGTAATTCTACGAGTTCGCAGCTTCCCGTCACCGTCACGCTATCAAGTGTAGCAGGCATGTTATTCGCGTTGTTCGCTTTATGCATGGGTAAAATCTTATGAGTTCCTATAGTATTTATTTTTTACTTAGGGCTTTACGCCTCGTCGACAGCTAAGGTCATTAGAGGCTCGGTTTTTGTAGTAATAATAATTGATAAAATTGTGATGGAGCGCAAGCTCCGGTGGCAATCTCCCTACACAGTCGTATTTCTTCTTTCCTCTTTCAACCTACTTTTGCCCTCTACTAATTTTCACTTAAAATTCAGTGTTCCTGGTAAATTATTCATCAATTCTTTTGACAATTTATTCCACTCCCTTACACCCTTTCCTACGAAAGAAAATTTTCCCACACCCTTATGCCTAAAATCAAGTGCCAGCTTGTGTTCATGGTCAACTTTACCCTTCCAAGCACCTCTCTTAATTTTCCCACCAGTAGCTTCGTGCTTCATCTTTGGTACAGGCTTTGAACTCACCAATGACTCTCTTCACCCTCCTTCTATCCTCCAATGAATCCAACTCCAGCTCCTTTAACATATTGTTTAGCGATTGTATTTTGTGGTAATTTCCAGATACGAATCTGGCAGCCCTCCTCTGCACCCCCTCCAACTCCTGTATTTAATACATAAAATGTGGATTCCAAACTACAGAACCATATTCCAGCAGTTGTGTGGCCAAAGTTATGTATCCCAATTCCTTTAGTTCTCTAGTGCATCCCCTCATCACTCTTTGCAACAGGTGAAGGATTTTGAACCCTTTCCTTATTACCTGTCCAATGTGTCTTACCCAGTTACGTCTGCTATCAAATGTTATGCCAAGGTATTTAGATTTCGAGTCTTTAATAAGTAACTCCTTCCCCACTTTATAATCATAATCAACCTTTAGATTTTTATCTGTGTACCTAATAATCCGGCTCTTCTTTGCAGTTATCTTCATCCAATGTTAAATCACCCAGCTAGTTATCCTATCCAGGTCACCCTGCAGCTGTTTACAGTTTTCTATTGTTTTAATCCTTTTATATATCATTATGTCATCTGCAAACAATCTAACTCCTGACAGTAAGCCATTAACACAATCATTCATTAGAATAACGAATAACAATGGTCCCAATACACTACCATGTGAGACTCCCATGTTCACAACTACTTCTTTTGATACCGCATTTCCTACCCTAACCTTTGGCTTTCTATCTTTTAGGAATTCTTCTACTCAGCAAATCAATCTTTTATCAACTCCAATAGTTTTACCTTATTTAGCACCATTTTATGGCTCACTCTGTCAAAGGCCTTTGAAAGATCTAGTGCTACACTATCAACTTGACCTCCCATGTCCATTTCATCAGAAATATCTTACATATAGCCTACTAACTGAGATTCGCATCAATATCCCTGTCTAAAGCCATGTTGCCGACTTGAAAACCACTTACGTTCCTCACAGACACTTCTAATATGGTTGCATATTAATCTCTCCATTAATTTTCCTACCTGTGATGTCTAGCCGATTAGCCTATAATTTTCGACCCTATTTGTCACCCCTCCTTTATGGACTGGTACTACTATCGTACTTTTCCAGTCATTTGGTGAACAACAAGTATCCAGACTCAATTTAAATAATGTTTGAAGGTAATGTACAATATCCCATCCTACTATCTTTAAGACATCTGTAGTAATATTATCAACACCGGCCCCATTACGCTTTTTTAGATTCCTTAGTTCCTTCATGATATCTTCATATTTAATTTCAAATTTCTTCATAAACTCATCCTTTGCCAGTTTCTTTAACATTATTAATTCTCTGGTTAGTTGTTTCGAGACTTCCCTACTGCCTTGCTATTTCTTTTCTGTTATGTTCTCTTCTCACCAATATTTTTAACCACCTCACCTCCTTGTTGTAGTACGAAGGTTCTGTGCTTCTCTTTATTCTCTGTTTTGGAATAAACATTTCCTCACCCTTTTTTAATATTTCCTTGAACTCTTCCCACTTTGTCTCCACTGAACTTGCACAATTCTTCCATTTAAAAAAATTAAGCCTGAAATATCTTTTAACTACCAAGATTTGTGCTATTTTATAATTGTATCTATTTCCCCCTTCAATTCTGGAAAATTGGTTTACTGAATCCCCTTATATCCGTCAGAACTGCATTGTGATCACTTATTCCTTCAGTTACTTAACACCCGATTAGGTTATCATCCGACTTTATTAGGAAAATACCCAACATGTTCGGTCCCGCTGTTTTTTGCTCAACCACCTGCGTAAAACCTCCTTTCCTTACTAAGGTATTTGCATATCTCTGTTCCTTTGTGTTGTTAATCTTTTTCTTTTTTCTTTTTTTCCCAAGTAACTCATGGTCATGATCTCTGAACACCAGTGAACTGTAGTAGTCTTTGCTAAACAGTATGAATATATCGCCGACATGCTAATGCTAATATTAATGTTAGCAGTATATCTGTAGCTATCAGTATGACATGTTGCGCATGGACAGTTCTGAAAGTGTAGTTTATACTGTTATGTAATATATAAAAATTAATGGTTGTTTTTATTACAATGTTCTTCACATAAACACACAGTTTCCAATTTTGATACTTAGCACACGTAAAGTGCAAAATATGGTGATCTGGTAGTTTAGCGGTTAAGACGCTTACTTCCGAAAGTTTCTCTCTCCGGTCGTGGGCTCAAATCCGTGGTGAGAATTAATTTTTAGGAGTTGCATTTGATCATATGTGCTACGCAAGGACGTACCGTGGTTCTGATTTCACGTTTAACTATAGTCCCCTGAGGAAAGGAATTGGATTTCCTACCTCTGACACAATAGCTTAGTACTGTTAATCTCGTTCGTGAAGATTCGACCACTCTTCGGGTTGTGGACTAAGATAGATCTTTAGTTTTTGAAGTGAAAACTCCTTTAGGCGCGTTTGGCGATATCTGTAGTGAAAACTTCTATGGGCGGGCTTTAGGTTGGGGGTAAATCTATTAATTCGCGATACTGACATGCTATGACATGTGGCACGTATGATATGCTCGTTGGATGCACTGTTTAGATCATACACTTTTTATCCAATTTTGATGTAACTTTGCATATGTAATGTTTAAAAAAATTAAAAATACTGTTTACGTTTGATTTACAAAAACTTAAATCCTCTCCTTAAATTCTGTCAATGTTGTACATACAAACTCACAGTTTTTAATACAATTTTGACAGTAGGCTCTACTTAGCACACGCTACAGAACAAGGTGGTCTGGTATCTTATCGGTTAAGGCACTTTCTTTCAAAAGTTTATTTCAGCGTTGAGGGTTCAAATTGCATGGTTAACAGAAATTTTTGGGAGTTGTATTTGATTATACGAACTACGCCGAGATCGTCCGTGGTTCTGATTTCACGTTAAATTGTAGGCCTCTGAGGAAAGGAAATGGCCTTTCTGCCTCTGACACATCTTGTAACAGCCCTCAAACCCATATTTTAAAATGAAATTGTATATTACGAATTATTTTTTGCAAGTTAGAGGTTGAGTAAATATGAATTTGTATGTTTGTCTTGCAATTTATTGTAAATCAGTGCAAATGGACAGTGTTTTACCAAAAGAAATTATGTAAATACTATTTAATATGAGTAAGGACATAACTATGCAAGGAAAATTGATTAAATGTTTTTTATCCAAGTATTAAGGTGAGCTACGATATTTAGAGGACAATTTGCGACAGTTTAAACTGATTTATGTGGATAATTTTTATGTATAAATATCTTTAATTTTCATTTCTGTGCATTTCGTAATGATTGTAATTGGTTTGGATTGTTTTTAATATGTTTTTAATTGTTTAAGTATTGTTAGAGTTCGAGAAACATCTGTAGAAAGTCTTTGTAATATTCTGGAACTTTCTATGTAACTTATATAAGCGGCCGGCAGAACCGAGTTTTGCAACAGTAAAGAACAGTTTCTTCGTATGCAAGGAGTCTTGTAGTTCAGTATTATCTTTGAAATCAGTATTGAGTGTAATCGCTGCAGCTTGTGTTTACATGTGCAGCCCGTGTCTTTAGAATCTGATGTCTTCTGGAAATAAACAAAGTTATATCTGAAAGTGTATCTGGGACTATTTATAAAAACCCGAGATACTTATCTATCACCTTCGGAAAGATTGGAGTAACCTTCGGGTTGTGGACTAAGTTAGATTTTTAGTTTTTGAAGTGAAAACGTCTTTACGTTTGTCGGGCGATTTTTGGATGGGTAAAATCTTATCAGTCCGCGTCAGTGACATGATATTGTTAACAATTTGTCTTTATTGGTCTGGTGGCTCAGTGGTTAAGGTGTCTGACTGGGAAACGAAAGGTTTCTGGTTCGAGTCCCTGTCTCGGCGGGGATATTCATAGACACTTAACCACTGTCACAGGTTGCTGTGAAATACACATGAACGCGTGCCTGGTTCGAGTTCCACAGTTCTACGTTAAACTGTAGGTCCCCTGTACCTGGTAGAACCACCGGGTTAGATTAAGGCGACTAAGACAGGGGCCGAATGCGCAGCCACTAGAAACCCGGTCACCAGTTTGTTACAACCACAAGGAATTATTATTATTATTAGTTTATCTGTAGCTATAAATATGACGTGTTGCGCGTATTATGTTGATAGACTCAAGTTTTCACTTCTGTTTACAGTCCCTAATCAATGCAAACTGTTTTAAAAAAGGAAACAAGGGATGATTTGGAAACATTAAAGATAATGAAAAATAACATTAACAAAAAAAAAAAAAAACAGATTTTATAAGACTTATTTACGTTACAGATTGTCTGTCCCTCCAACTAAAACTACAAACCCAAGAAAGTGATGTTACATAGACCGAAATATAAATATAAAAAGAATGTATAATTGCGAATGAAAAACTCAAGTTCAATTCAACTGTAATTTATGCTTCTTTGGTGTGCAGCAACAGAGAAAATCGCGGAAAGCGTAGCGGAAACAGTTACTTGCTTGTTCTCAGTCTGTAGTCATCCGTTCCTTGAAATGAGTCATTTGGTGGCTGTATTTTATTAATACTATTATTTATATGAATGTAGAGTCGTTTTGTTTATAGATACCACGGGTAAAAAACCGAGCTGAAAGTAAGCTGTCAAAGCACTTCCGAATTAATTATGTAACGTATTCAACAATGTAACTTTAATTGATAGTGTAATTGTTCTTACAGTATGATGTCTGGGTTTATTATTTTTTTTTCGCTTGCTGCATTAAGATTGTATTTTAAATGTCTGAATCCAATTTTCTCCTATCTTCATGATGCAGAACTGTAATAGAATTTAAAAAAAATAGAAAGAAAGATCTACACAGCTGATTCTTTTATATTTTACTGCAGATACATACCGTATAATATATTATTTTATAACAAAGCTCCATAAAATTTATTCCGTTAACAACTTCCGTCTCTGAAACACTTTCAACATTGCATTAAGTACTGGAAAATTTAATAACTGAATCTTTGAAAGACTTGCTGGCGAAAATGTTAAATCTAGGTTTTTTTTAAACATAATCACAAATCTGCGAGTAGTAGGTTTTCCACTGCTAAATGGGTACATGATTAATGATTGTTAAATTCTCTAGGGCCTCCCACCAGGGTAACATCTCACATTTATGTTACGTTTCAAAGTCGATTTCCGACTAGGGAGGACGGAGAACAATTTATACAGTTGATACACCGGGAAAGTTTCCATTCAATCACGAAATTTAATTCACTAATAAATTTTGGTAACAGTAATTTTTTATGATTAGAAAAGAAAGTTCGCTTACTCACCCATAACATCATGAGGCACAGCCATGGAGTATGCTCTCCAGTGGCTTAGTCTTAGACGCTTTATACGTAGTTTACTGTTGATGTTAGGCTTCTAATCCATCACTTAAAATTCCGAATTGACTTTACGACGTCAATAAAATTAAATGTAATGCTGCACGAGGGCGGCAGTCCCGGCAAATAGTGCTCTGCTTTTTTATGGGCTCAGTAAAGTTTTACGATCAATTAAAAGTCGTAAAGACGCTCATTCTAATTTAAAAGTTGCGAACGTTTACAGATCTGCACACATCAACGGTAGTGTCTTGGGAAGCCATTCTGCACATGTTTTCACCCTCCCGCAAAAGTGTGTGATGAATGGGAAACGTTTAAGGCAGGGGTGGCCAACCCGTGGCCCGCAGGCCGCATGAGGCCCGCCGCCTTGAACGTTTATCCGGCCCGCGAGATTCATCACACTTTTACAAAATATATTTATTTTGTAATGGCCAAAGCAATGAAAACCCATGTGTTAAAAAAATACATTATTTTTAAATCCATATATACAAAAATTAACTGCCGAAATTATGAGAAAAAATTTAATTTAATTTCAAAATAATATTTTTGCGAATATATAATTTTATATGCGGCCCACGGAGTTATGATGCATTTCCACAGTGGCTCGCAAGATCATTTGGGTTGGCCACCCTTGGTTTAAGAAGTGCTTTTGAATACTTCACTCAGCCCTTACATTTAAACATTGAAAGTATTGTTCATTTTCAAAAATTGTTGACATGATGTTGGGAGACATAAAAAATAATTCATAACTAAAATCAATCTATTTTATCAGTGATATTAATAAGCAACAAAGGAAGGCGCGTTGGCATTACTTTTACGTGAATGACGAAAGAAACGATGTTGACAATTTCACATATTGTTTATAGACATAAAATTTAAACTTCAGTCAATTTTGCTATAGTGTCAGTGATCAAACAATTTAACAAAACAATTGCCATACATTTTCTTGAAACGACATAATTGCTAATCATCAAGAACAATTATCAGGCAATTGGATTTAGCTAGGGAAAACATGTAGAAGAGCTTGAGAAGTCTTGCTGTATGATTTTTGTCACCTGGAACAGATGGAGTTGTTATAATATTTAGATTTTGATTCAGCAGTGGATACTGATGTTCAGCCGTCGGTACGGATGTCCTTTACGGTCACATTACCAGTCTGTAATATGTTTCTTCGTGTGATAATGAGGCCGTAGTGCCTGTGTAAAGCGATTCCGTTTCGCTATTCGTATTACAACCATATAGTTATATCTTTGTAATGTATCTGTATAATGTTACGTTTTTGTAACAAGGTTTCCACGGGTGAGTGATTTGTGAATTGTCGGTAATATAGTTTAAGTTGCTAGAATATATTTTGAAATGTAGAGTTTTGTACGTAACTGACAGAAAAAGGCAGCAATGTTAGAGAACAGATGGCCGCAAGGCAATGTAGTGGCGTATGGAGTCGCTCAGATGCGAGTGCCGCCAACAGAATTATTTTTGCTATCTAGTTTGTGCGGGTGGAACCGTGTCAGTTTGTCTAAACCTAACGTTTCAACCATCATTCCGCGGCTTTTTTCAGACGACTGCCATGGCTGGAATCGTTTCCGCTTATATATATCTTCCGAAGAGCGCGCTAACCGTTGGGAGTGACGTCACTCAAACTATCGCCGCCAGCGTGGCCGGTTCGATGGGGCCTTGCGTCCCGCGTTTACCTAAACAAGCGTGACCATATTTGGGCTAGTTGTAGCCCACCGTCCGCGTTCATATTATCCGGTAATTTTTTATTTCCAGCGCTTCTCTGACTTTCTTGAACCAGTACACTCGTGTCACTGAAAGAAATAGCGTGTCCACTGTCAAGGGATGTTGTGCTACATCTGATTTGCTGACGTCGTTATTTTTAAAAAGTCTTATATGTTCACTTAGCCTTTCCTTGATACTATGTCCAGTCTCGCCGATATGCATCTGGCCACAACTACCGAGTATTCGTATACACCCGCTGTCTGCAATTTCTTCCTCCTGTCTTTAGCCTTTACGAGAACATCAGAAATATTCCTGATGTGCTCTGTATACTGGACGGACATTTTCTTCTTTAAAAGGCGTCCAATTTTATCCGTCACCCGTCAAGGCTGTAGCCGATAACCAGAAACGTCACATTCAAAATTTCTCTTTCAGCGGCTATGCTCGCTTCGTCACTACCAATTGCAGCACGGACGGTTAAAGTTTTTAAAATTCCGTGTTTCACTGCGGGATGGTGGTGAGAGGTTGAATGCAAATAGCGATTCGTATACATGGCCTTAAATTAAACTCCGTGGCTCAGGTAACCATCTTCCTTCCGATTCACTTTCACATCAATAAAAGGAAGTTGTTTGTCCACTTCAACTTTGAAGTTGAACTCCATTTTATCGTGAGCACTATTTAAATGTTGGAAAAATATCTGGAGGGATTCTTGTCAATGAGGCCTAGTAACAAATGTGTCGCCCATCTATCGCAGCCATAAAGTAGTTTTCATATTTTTATTCTTGTCGACTTCAGCCTCAAACACCTCCATAAACACATCAACCGCAATTGGAGACAGTCGGAAACCCATCACTGCTCCCTCATTCTGTTGGTAGAAGTCATTCTTGTATTTGAAGAAGTTAGTCCTAGGGCAAAATTCAGTCAGTGGCACCCATTTTTGCGGCAACCGTGATGACGTTCATGGCTTCGTCTATTTGTACGTCTGCGAACAGTGACGTGACGTCAAATGTTATCAGCATGTCGTTGTCTTACAGAAATTTTTCCTTGATCATGTTTATAAAATCGGAAGAATTCCGAATTGTAACGTGTCGAGGTGTTCTTGTAGCTGACCAAACGGCCGCATATACTCGATGTGAATACAAAATCCAAAGAGGTTACGTTACAGTATCCATCAAGCATAATATTGAAAATCATCATTACCAAAACAGTAGTTGAATATTTACTTTTGAACAATCTACATCCGGGATTATCTTTCAGACATTCTCACCAATGTACGGCAGCAAGTCTGATGTACAGCACCGAAGTCTTTGCCGTTATCTGATCTTAAAGGTACGCGCTCACTAGGGCGGGCCGCATCGCATCGCAGAAATGCGTCAGCAATCGCTTACACTGATTCTAATGGGGTAACGCACACCACGGGTCGCTTTGTCGGATCTCTTCTCTAGGCGTATTTTTCCGCCTGTGCGCCTCGATGCGCTCAGTCGCGACCAGGTTTGCGACAGGAGATCCAACAGTACTGACTGACTTTTGTAACTTGTATGTTCCTATTTCTGTGAATTAACTGCATTACTTCAACAAAATTGGCTGCAAATTTGTTAGCAGAATGGTGGATGATTTTTGAAAAAAAAATATAAGTAATTACAATCTGAAAATTTAAATACTTTATGAACTTTAATAAAGATGAAAAAATTATAAAATTTTTAGCTCATGCTCACTTGTTCTTTGCTTGTATGTTTTAACTTAAACTATTCAAATGTAATGGATAAAGAGCAATGCATCTCATTAGTAATTACTTTCAAAGAGTTTATGATTTACAAGACACAAAATATAATAACAAAAAAAATATTTGGGAGGAAATATGAAACTAGTGAAAACAACCAGGTATAATGTCATGTTTCTTATTTTACTTTTTGTTTATTTTACGTGTGTATTATAATTTTCTATCACTTTCTTTGAATACCGCTTATAAAGCTTCGTGTTACAAATTAACCTAATTGTTTAAAAATATTTTGTGAAATCATTCCAAATCTTAATGATTTCTGATGTAACCTAGAAATCTGTGTAAGTAAATTATTGAAATTTCTTTGTTGCCATTATCGTTCTTACCTTCTGCAACCCAATTCAGACATCAGTAATAAAAAGGTTATGAATGCAGCAGGTGGCTAGTATTGCTTTATTTATCTTATTAGGTAACACCGACTTTCTTCTTTCACAGATTTGAAACCTTCTACCTATAACACCAAAGCAGTTATCGATCACCTTCCATACTTTATACTAGTTGAAAGTTTGTTTCTCTTCATTTAATTTTATCTGATATTCTGGAATAAGCCCCATCTCGAAAGGGAAAAGCTTCATCCACTACTATTACATACTGCATTTTATCTCACTTGTCAACGTGAAAATTCAGTTTTCCTGCAGTCATTGCATCACCCAAATTGTTGTGGCTAAATGTTTTGCCATCTTAATTTTTTTCCCAATCCTCCGATGACGAAAATACCAAAACGGTATTCAGCAACTGCAAGGGCTATTACAACCATGAAAAACATTCATTTTTATGCATTAAAAATAAAGAGAACCGCAATTCGGCAGAACTGTTATAACATGTTTACATTCTAATGTGCCTAAGAAATGCGGAAAATTCCTTTTTAAATTAAACTTACTGCCTTTTCTGCTTAATTTTCTTCTTCTTCAATTAATATATAAAAATAAGAGCCCTTTGTCTGATGTGTCCATTTGCAGTGCAGAAGCGGCTGAATAATCGTCGAGAAACGAAGGTGGTTACAATAAAAGAAATGCGACTCGCTGCGTCCAGATGTGCGTTGCAGCATTTTCGCTCAATGCGATGCGATGCGATGCGGCCTGCTGTAATGTGCGCGTACCTTGAGAATACTATGGCGTCCCGTTCTCTTTCCATTGAACCGCTTTTTGAAACAATCAAGATGGTAGAGAAACGTACTCCCTGGATGATAGGTCGAGAAAATAAACAAAATTTAACAATAATTATTACTATTGCTTATTGCTGAGTTTTAATATGCGATACATTTTCTGTCACTCTTTTCTCATAGCCACTTGTTTTCATTGGCTGCTTACACACACATGACTCCGCAGGTCTTCATAAAACGACTCTTTTAGACACTGAAATATGAAAGTTGCAATCTATATCAATGTTATAATCCTCGAGTTGTACAGTTTAACGCTATCAGTAAATTGTATTAAAGCCTTTCCGTAAGCTCAGTCCTACCTCCTCTATTATGAATCTTCCCTAACAGGCATAATTCTCGCTACCCTTTCATATCGTCAGTCAAGAGTAATATCTCCGAGGGCTTCAAACGTTTCTAGTGTTGCCTTGGTATACGTTCCTGCATAGAGAACCCTTCCTCTTCATATTCTTGCCTGGCGCAAAATTTCTCAAACTGACGTCAGCAAGACTAACCCTCCCAAATTGACATGCACGACCATTGAACAGTTAAACGGCAATTATTATTGTTTAATTTATTTGTTGTACAATGGTACCGGGTACAACCAATAACAGGTTGGAAAGATGTGACGCCAAAATCGGTCTGGCAATGGATGCTTGTTGGTTTAAACATATTGCTGGTCATATATCATACTGAAATTTCTTGGCGAGATAGGAATGTGTGTATTGAGGAGTCGTTATTGGTTCACATCTACAAGTCAGAATATTTCAGTCGTCAAGTTTGAAACAGATACTGTTTGACAACAATGACAAACATCTATCGTCGATCCACCCATGATATGATGATTTGCTCGAAAAAAGTAATACTGTTTTCATTATAGCCGTTATTGGTTCGCTGTTTGGCTGAAAAGAAGTGACATCAGAGGTGATAGGCCGTAAGATGGCAGTTGGGGACAGTGAGGAACGTCTAATTGTACCACTGAAGGAATCACGCTGGCTGGATATGGTTCTGTATATTGAGAATCAGTTACCGGTCTACATGAAAATTGACAGGTAAGAATCTTAAAGGCAACCAATACTGCCGCGTATTTGTCAGCCAAAAACGCAATGTTCAGGATTACTCTCAGAGAGAAAGATGATAGACGTTATTGTATCTTATTCACTGATTTAACGATTTGCGGTAGGTTTCACCGAGAATCCAGTGACAAAGTACACCACCACGAACGCTAATCAAGTCTCTTCCAGCAGGAAACCACATGCATGGAGAAATTTTCTTCTTCTGTTTAAAACAAATAAGTGGTTCACGAAATATAAGAAAAAAATCACCAACGGCATTGAGCATAGGTTGTTGGGAGTTGAAAACTGAAAATCACACTCAAACAAAATATTTTAATGTTTATTTTATTCTATGAAACATTTATTCATCATTTATATATCAATATTTAAAGTGCAACTTTCAGTTATAAGTATGAGATCAGAGCCTTCTTCAGTGTGTTGAGTTCACTTAACTTTTGCCAACGCTTGTTAGTTTAGTCCAATAATTATAGTTCATTTCATGATATGAAGTGTCCTATTTTGGAATATAATTATTGATACACAAAAACTGACGTAACCTAAATTAAACTCCCGAACCTCTCATTCAATCTTCACTTACACCTTAAGAAACGTATTTACGGCGGATCGTCCAGTTTCTGTGTCCCGCACTGCAATATCGTCAGCCCTACACGACAGATCGAAGTGAAATGACATTCCCTTCTCCGGTGACCACTCTACAGAAATACGCAGGCTCCCTCTCGTACCATAACGCTTGATTTAGGATTGTGCGCCTAATACTTGTTACTTGAAGCCCACGAAAGGACCGCAATACTTCGCTCACAGAATGAAACTCAATCTGATTTATGTGCTTTAATTAATCTAGTGTTGTACTGCTTTACATTCGCTGCTAGTCTACCATGTTTATATTTTCTGTTCATTACCTACCACTCACTACTCTAAATAAACGTATCCATGGTCATCATCTCCGAAATTTCATCCGCGTATCCTTGTATGTTTTATTTCTCAAAGTTCCATTTATTGGGTCCCGCATCACTATGAACTTAATTATTTTGATGTTAAAATTATTGTCGTGTTTGAATGTGTCGTCATAACCGTGAGAAGTAATTGGGGAAATTAACCACTTTCGGTTTTAAAGAAACGTCTGTTTGGTAATACTATCAACATGCAGTTCCGTCAGTGTCTGTGATTTTATGGAATGTGGTTTATAGACAGACATACGTGGAGTGAGTTATAAATGTTACACACTTCGGATAGCGTGGTTAATCCAGTCAGTTAATGCATCAATCCTAATCAAGAAACATTATGATTTCCTGATCCTATCTACTACTTGGTTTCATATCATAGTCATATAAAAAGATTTCGGTTAAAAGACTGAGGAACTAATAAATTAAGTATCTATAATACAATGCATTATGAACGCATCAGTAATCATCATCATGAGCGTTCTGCCTTTAGGCTGGTTTTTACATGTCTGCTCTCCATACTTTCCTCCGAATGGAGAGTCATAACATCCACTACTAATGTGGTAGTGTTTTGCAACGGGATTACGAAGAAGGAAGTTGTGGACAGTTGGCCGGAAATTTAATATTAAGTAAATATTAATAAAGAACGCAAAAGTGATTATTGTTAGAGAGCATTAGGAAATAGAATTAAGCATTAATTGACGTATTTTTGGATATTTAGAGAGGGAGCAAACAATAGGTAAAGCTGAAAATGTTTGTAAGGAAGTTACGAACAGCGGCCATTTTCAGGTCGATGGTGGATGACGCTGTAACATCAGAAGGTAGACAGACTGCCGCCTATGACTGGACTGTAACGGTAAGCCTTAAAAAAAAAAAATCAGAGAGAGGGTAGGGTAGCGTCTCCGGGTTTGGTATGCGAAAGCCCATATAACAGCGAGACTATACCAAAACACCCACAGAGTCGTAAAGCAAGAGTGGTATCGCCGGTTGCAGTTTCACTGGACAAGAAAGCTACGATTGGTGGTGACTGAACGTGCCTTTACCTGAGAAAGCGCGCTTTCAATTTTGTATTGAGTATAACGGTTAGCGTTCTGGCCTCGCATTCGGGAGGACGGCGGTTCGAATCCCCGTCCGGGCATCCAGATTTGGGTTTTCCATGGTTTCCCCAAATCACTCCAGGTGAATGCCGGGATGCTGCCTTCAAAAGGCCATGGCCGAATTCCTTCCCATTCCTTGCCCCCCATCCTTTCCCGTCTCTAAAGAAATGTATTGAGTAATGTGTCAGTAAATATTATGGAGCAGTGTCTGTTAGTACCTCGAGGATTGGCAGCCTACATCTACTAATGAAGTAAGTCAAATCTCTCTCTCTCTTCCCTGTTTACTCTCTCTCTCTCGTGTGTGGTGTATCAGAAATCTTTAAAAAAATCACATATAATCTGAGAAATATGGTATTTAGTCGATAAACCAAAATTAAAAGATACAGTGAGTCTAAGTAATTTTCTGAAGACTAGTATAATAAATGAGAAGCTTGTTTTGTGGAGATAGAGCTATCGTGTACATTTATGTGTAAATTTTTATACATTGTTTTACAATAAACAAGGAACTAAAAAATATAAAATTTTATTGTAATACTCCCCTTCGGTAATGAGATTCATTAACATATACATACACTACACACGTGACGGAAATAAAGTGTAATAGCAGTGCAAGCATACTAAAGAAAGAGTAATAAAAGTAAAGAAATAACAATTACTGAGGGAGGTTACAGTAGTATTCCCACAGGTATTAGATGTTGTGTGCCATCTGTCTGAGAAACGTGTAACTATGTTCTGTGTGTGGTAAGTGTGTTCTAGTTTGCGAAATATGTAGTTTATGAGGCTGAGATTGGGGAGCTTCCCGACATTCTCCCAGCCGATTGCGGAAAACTGCCTAAATTCGCAATCAGGACGGCTGAAGGCCCCGATCCAATGTTAGTGAGCCTTGACGAGCGCAGACACATTGCCGGGTCTCATTACTAATGGAAATTATTATTATTATTTGTCTTTTCTGAATGTCTTTATATGGTCCAGTATATTCTTTCAAAAGAAATTTCTCTTGTTTAACACCTAAATTTGATCTAAATACAAAACACGAGTAGGTTTTGTAATTTTCAAAGCTTCATCTGACAAAATTTCAAAATAAATGCAAAAACACACACGCATTCCACATACACGGAGGTTACGGAGATAATTCACTGGAGGGGCTCCAGTAACATCAAGCTTAAACCACTTTTTTTTTATCTTCTTAACGTCTCTCTAACAGCGAGGTCTTCAGAGACGGGAGAGGATGGGGGGAAAGGAAAGGGAAGGAATTCAGCTATGGCCTTTTGAAGGAAGCATCCAGGCATTTGCCTGCAGTGATTTGGAAAACCATGGAAAACCCAAATCTGGATGCCCGGACGGGGATTCAAACCACCGTCCTTCCTAATGCGAGGCCAGAACGCTTAAACCACTTCCTATCGTTATGGTTAACAAAGTTTCTTCTTCTCTTACTACTTTACAGGCAGTTCGAAACATTCGAAACATCCGGGTGGGTAGTCGGTAGCGTACAGAACCGGTCAAAAAAAAAAGTAGTTCTGTCCAGTATTTATGTATTTCTAGTATGCGGTAAAAATTTGATATACAAATATAATATTACAGAGTGGAGAGCAAACAGACCTTGCTGTAAACATTTTATGAGGTATCGTAAAACGGGGTTACTTTATCAGTAAAGGTAACTTTGACTTCTCCATTGCCGCCTACGACAGGCCAGATTTCTTCCGACGATGTTCTTTTAAGTGATTTGTCTTGCAAAAGGAGATTAAGGGGCAGGAAGAAGATTAAGGAAAAGGGCAAGAAGGACTACACCTCTGTAACATTTGTAAATGTGGTTTCCAGTTCTGCCACCATCCTGCTGACTGAATTTGTTGCATCACTTGCAAAAATTGGATTTGTGGCATGTGTAACAAAGGCTCAACCAATCCGTACTATGAATGTATGGTGTGCCAGGATACAGAAAAATAATTATTTTTAGATTTTCATATTGTTGTACAAATATGTTACATTTTTGCCAAAGTTGATTGTTATAATACTAATAATGTTAATGTTTGTTGATTCCAAAGATAATAATTACAAGACTGATTAAGTGTCTATAATTTTGTAACCTATGTGATAGTAAAAATGACTGAGTGATCTCCATAACTCGTTATTTTTAATTAAATTTCCTCTATAATGCATAAAATATTAATATTTGTTATCAAAATGATTTTACACTTTAGATGTTTGACATCAATTGCATTTTAATGCCTTGTCAAAGAAACCCCACATTCGGGGTAACTTTGACACATAAAAAAATATATATATATAATTGTGGGGTGCCTGTAGGGCTTGATATTGGTATGAGTTTGATAGCCAAACCGCACATTTTTCTGTTAGGTGAAAAATATCATTAATCTTGGGTGTTAAAAAAAAATACCAAAAAACTACCGAAACATGTGCAAAGTAATGGAGTACTTGACTAATTTTGGGAAAGTAGTGATTATTGTAGCCGTGCGTCTACTACAACCAAAAAAATATTACTTCTTGAGAAAACAAAAGAATATGTAAAATTTTGAATTTTTATATGGTAATTTGAATATTGCCGCAGCTTCCGTTCGTCTCCGTTCATCTATTGTGACGTCACGTCTCAGTTCGTGCCGCAGTAAACAAAGCGGCCGTTTTCTTATTTTGTTGATAAAATGAGTTTTATGTGGTATCAAGTGTCGCGCTGTGTACATAAATCAATTAAATCACCTAATGAATTGTTTATTTACGATCAAAAAAAAAAAAAAAATTGCGGAAAACTGTCTATAACTTGCGTGACCCAGTTTATTTGGGTACAGAATCTTCAAAGAATTTTTGTGAAGACCACTTTGTTGTATGTTTTTAGTTAAAATTAAATAATTTAGAATGAACTGTGTACCTTATTATTTTTATTGTAACAGGTCCCAAATGTCTTCACTTTAGAACCCAGCGACTCGTGTTTTTCAACCATTGTTCTAGAAACCGTGAGTGTTCGTTGGCTACATTTTAGCGTAACGAGGGTGATTCTGTATATACGAAGCACGCGGCAACCGAATGCCAATACTGCATCAGCTCGCCTGACAACGACAGGACGTTAAAATTTTTATTTTATCCCGCTCTCTAGTATTGGTTTCTAATTTTCGAGTGTTGCGATATCTTCGAAAAAATGTACTTCTTGCTCCAAAATTTGAGACCCCGTAAAATTAAAACATTTAGTTGAAAAATCAAGTACTCACTCTAAAATATATTGCGTACTTCATATTTTTAACTCTGACGAAACGTTTAGTAGCAGACTGTTTAAATGGCAATTATTCTGAAGGGTGAATCCTGTCCATAGTTTTGGAGGAGCGAGGAAGTGCAAAGTCGAGATATCTGTTTTTGCCACCGAGCGGGGCGGTGTAACGGTTAGCGTTCTCGCCTCGCATTCGGGAGGACGGTGGTTCGAATCCCCGTCCGGGCATCCAGATTTGGGTTTTCCATGGTTTCCCCAAATCACTCCAGGCAAATGCCGGGATGCTTCCTTCAAAAGGCCATGGCCGAATTCCTTCCCATTCCTTGCCCCCATCCTTGCCCCCCATCCTTTTCCGTCTGTAAAGACTTCGATGTTAAAAAGAGACGTAAAGCAGTTAAAAAAAAAAAAAAATGTTTTTGCCGCTACGTAAACTGGAGAGGTGTAGAGAGATATCTTGCAAGTACCCTTACGTCTGCGACCTCTGTCACATTTACAGTATTTCTATAACGTCGCAAAATGCCGATAGATGCAGTTATCGAGGTTCCTTATGCCTCCTCAAGTGTGAAGATAAGGTATTCCTCTCTCTGCCTTCCTTTATTTGTTGGAAATAGCAAATATTACTTTGTAGATCACCGATTTAGTGACAAATCACACCTGATGTGAACGCGTCGTTCCGGGATACCAGAACGACTGTTCCTACTACTGCACCGTTATTCAGTGGGTTTTCTGTTGCTTTAATTTTAATACTTCATAAATATAGAAATCAGAGTAAAAGAGCTAAATGCTCTATATACACTCTGGATCATGCTGCGGCAAGGCGACGTCTGTTCCTTCCCGGACAGACAAAACCTAAAGCGAGTCAGTATTTCCCGAATTTTCCAGGTAACTTTTGCAATTTTTCTTTATTTAATAACCTTATTCGGACTATTACGAACATTTAAAAATACTAGCCAAATTAGTACACAGAATAAAAGACTTTCAGTTTCCTCCGAATTTCCCAATTTTCCTGGAAACTTTTCGAATTTTTCACTAACTAAAAACCTTATCCCGACTCTTACGAATATTAAAAAAAATTAGCCAAATCGGTCCATAGAAAAGAGTCAATTTTTACCGAATTTTCCGGACAACTTTTCCAATTTTTCACATTTTATTGTCATCCAGTTCTAAGCTTTAGTCAAAATTTCAAGTCTCTAGCTCATCGAGAAGTTAGTTTAAAATCAATTAACAAATTCCACCCAGACAGACAAAGCCCAAAGTGAGTTAATAAAAACATTTTAAAAATCATAATCTCCTCTGACAGAGACGCGGGTAAAATAACATAATTAGTATTTTCTCCCAGTGTTTTGCGCACAATACTCTGTAGTTTTAATGACCTCGCCGTTGACGAGTCATAAATTTCAAATGAGAAACAGAAACCATAAAAGGTTTTTTTTCCTAAAGTAAGGAAAACCTGCACATTGTCCTCTAAAATGTTCTGTTTTTATATATATATAACCTCAAAGACAACCGTAGCTGCTTCCTTTTATTTTTAGACTCCGACAGCATCCACTGCAACTCATAAAAACTTTTCTTAGACTATTTATTTTCCATCATTATATGTTAACTCGGCACTGCTCTGTTTTGTTCTACTTATATCTTGCATAATTTACCTGATGGATTGAAGTTGAGCACTACTATAGTCGTATTGAACTCCTGGCTTCTGCGGATTTCTCTGGAATAACTCAGATCTCAGTGACTGGTATTCAGCTGGTTCAGTATGATAGGGTGAATTTCTGGCAAGCTAAACAACAGCTGTCTTAAATCTAAAACGTAATACAAACTGTATTTTAGAATACTGCTTCGAATTGTGTACCGCATTATAAATTACCAACGTGCACGCGAAGTGCAAGAGCGGAAGAGAGCAGTTACAACTCTAAAGTTACGATCTAGATTGTTTCTCACCTGCTGAAACACATGCCACCTGCTTTTAGTACAAACCGAGAAAACCGTAAAAACAAGCATTTTTTTTTTTTTTTTTACTGCCACGTGTGGCGCGTCTGCTACAAGAGTAAGCCCCAAAGTCTATAATAAAACTTAACCCCTTCTCGCCGATTGCGACATAACGTGAAATTTATTACTCACGGAATCTGATCTTCCATAAATCGCAGCGTGTCGCTGCTGTCATAAGTTTTAGTGGAAGTGGTTTTGACAACGCGTGCTTTCATGTTTTTCAGAAGTCGTCTGAAGAAGACGAAATGACATCGTCAACAGTCAATATGTCGATGTAACGTATATTGATAGATCGATAGGTTTTGTGTTCTTTCCGTACTCTGAAAACTTTTACAGTGAAAGTAATATTACCTACTGTTTCTGATGTTATTAAAAAAAAAAAAATAGCTTAAACTGGTGAAAAAGTGCTGATTTTAAAGCGTTTCATATAACACCTTATTGGTGAGGTATTTGTAAAGTGAGTTAAACTATTGTATCCAGTGTATGAACTTTAAAATCTGAAACTACCAGACAACTATTAACTGCATCTAGCGGAAAATCTTCAGTATGATATGCTCTAAACAGTTGTTTTCTATCTAATTTTGTTCGTTTATTTCCGTTATTCGTGATTGTACCTTTCCGTTATGCTCGTCTTCCTCCCCCCCGCCTTTTTTCTTCTCACCATCACTTTCTAAAAAGCACTACAGGACAACCCATTTCTTTATTTTTATTGCAAGTCCACAAACTAAGATCATTTGTGAAATATCGTTGTTTTAAATCCTCCGACAAGGACACTACAAGAGCGGAGCTGTACACCAACCCAAAATCAATGTTTCCTTTCAGGACAGAAACACTAGATCGTATGCAGTGACAAACTGTGGCGGAGAAGATATACATAGCGTTGTCTGATCAGAAGCGTTGTAAATATTTTAACCAGGAGTGCCACTTAACACTATACATTTTCAAAATTTTTGGAATGGTTTATTTTGTATACTATACTTACGAATTGAAAATATTTCGAGACTCGAATATATGCTTGAAGGAGAATTTCCGTTAACTGAGTTTTATTAACTTCTCACACTCCAGGAGTCAACATACTTGTACCGGCACACATCCAACTAGCACTCATTATATGAACAAGAAGGCTGTATGAACGTTGAGAGATGTGAAGCAAATCTTTGGTACTCTCTGAGTTAAAACACATCTCGCGTCAATAAGCTTGGACTGTCCTCCGTCTTTCATATAAATATAAAATTGTTTAGCCACGCCCCCCTCCCCCCCCCCCCCTTGTAAATTGAATTCTCTTTCGAAGTTGCCAGAAAAGCAAGAGTTGCTTGTGGACTGCACTAATGGTTGCTGGGAATCGTGGGAATGATGCGTCTATTTCGTCTTGCTTGCAGTCTCTCAAAGTGGATATATCTGTTTGGTTGCTCAACTATACAGTAGAAAGTTCATGCGTGAGTATAAACAACGCCTTTACCTTTTCCCACAACGGAAAGAATAGCATGGTTGATGGTACGATGAGCTCATATGACAAATACCGCACCATACCGTGATCAGTTAGCGACAACAACTGCGGCATTCTCCTTTGACAAGTAGAAGACAACGATATAATAGATAATGGGGCAAAACAATTTTTTTTAAGGTGTGTTTCTCCCCACAAATAAGGAAATTGAATATTACAAACGCTATGAAATATTACGTTATTTGCAATAAAAGAAAACATTATCTCACACCGTCTATTAATATAATAAGCAAGCTGTCATGTATGACGTCACATGCAACGCCATGACGTCAATCTATGTGGTCGCGCAATGACGTCATGCTTTGCGTCATTATTATTGGTAATGGACGTTATTTGATAATATTTCGAAGCATTCGCGAATAAATAAACTGACAGAAAACTGAAATGAAAGTATTTATTACGTTAAAATCGACGTATTAATCATTAGATGCTTATATTTACGTAATCCTACTCTATACTTGAAACAAATATTACATAGCGTATTGTAAGTTTCTAAGATTTATTTTAATTTCCTTTGCTTCCACTGTGTAAAATTTCTGAGCCTTTTATTTCAGCAACTGTGTCAGCCACTCAAACGTTTTAATATCAGTCTGAATCACGGATAACAAAAAAGAAATGTACAAAAACCCTTGAAGATTTGTGATCAAATTTATATCGTGATGCATTATTACCACTAAAAGGCGATACTTTTCATGTATCAATATGTGTGAGATTGAAGTATTGTTCTCCTAGCGGCAAGTTTACCATAGTATGTAGTTAGGCTGAAATGCAACCTGGACCCGGATGGAAACTGAAACATTTTGCTACAGCGCTAGGAACGAGGAATTACACTGAATTTTATTTTATAACAATTCTATTTAGTTAAGCAATTGCTAAGAAATTGTAAGAACACTTAATGTATTTCGTTAAAATTGGCATATTAATTATCAGTTTTTTTATTTACCGAAATTATTACATGGTTTGAACGAAAGCATTTCAAGACTAATCGCGTTCTATGTGGACTAAACCACAATTAAATATTACGTCGCATAGCGTAAGATGTTAAGATTTATTTTTAGCATCCTTCGTACTCACTGGGGTCATTATTTCAACCGATGTAAGCTGTCTCAGCCGTTAAAATATCAATCTTCATCACAGGTATTAAGAAAGAAAGGTGTCAGAAACTGTGGAGATATAGGATCAAGTTAATTTCGCGATTCATGATGACCCTGACATGCGATACAGGGAATGCATTAATGCGGGCGTGATTAAGCTTTGCTTTTCTATCAGCAATAATAGCAGAGATTGTGGTTAGGCTAAAATGCAGCCTGGACCAAGTTGACAACTGAAACTTTTTGCTACTGCACAATGGACGATAAATTACAGTGACCTTTATTTTATAACAACTCTATTTAGTTAAGCAACTGCATAGAAATAAATTACCATAACACTCCGTTAAACAAGTCATTTTTGACGGGCTTTGGGGCTAGATAATCAATAATAAGTAATTACTGGCCGCCTCAAATTGTTAACAAGAAGAAAATGACATGTACAGTTTGTTAGTCAATCTTGGAATTCACGATGAATTACTTCGTTGTACTCACTGTTGACATCATAAAGGTGATCGATCTCACACGGCTGTCTTCAGTCCTTCATTCCCGTTTACCCGCTATCCTAATTATTGTTTCATTCTGAAATAGATTAATTCATGAAAATGCCAACTATACAAAAATTAAAAATTTCAGAAACAGGTTAAACCAAAAATTGTTCCTGCATAGCAGCTTATACTACTCCCCGATAGATGGCAGAAGTCACTGCTCTTCATAACGTTACATCACCTTACTGACCATGAAGTTAATGTCACATAAAATCCATGCAAGAAAGAATCTTCCGTCCATCTAGTAGTCAGGCGTTCAATGATAACTTGAATACGTATAGTTCAAGTCAAAGTCAACCCAATAGACGGTACAAGTATTGCGGCATAACTGGCATGCTGCTTTAAATAATTGAACATATCTGCAACTATATCTCAACTTAAAATAATAAGAATAATTTTATTTCCGGATTTCTCTGAGAAACTTTCTCTGATAAGCACAATTATGGAGCAACCAGTTTACAAAATTATTAAGATAATAAAAATAAAATTGAGTTGCACTTTCTTATTATGAATAGTTCTCGGTTCTCGATTCTGTTTTTAATAAAAAACTAAAGATATTATTACAGTGAATGTACCAGACAAGGTTTCGGAATCTTTTAACATATTAAAACAAAGGAATCTCAAAAATCATAATAATTACTAATTAAAGTAATAGCAAACAAGTAACATAATCTTACTACCATCAAGTCAAGCATCAAAAGCAGAAGTTTATGGATTAAAGCAAAAAATACTTTCACTGAAATTTCCTGATAATATGTAATGGATCACTAATTTAATGGCCTGAAGTGTTTGTTAACTATAAAAATAATTAAGCGTATTCTAGATAATGTTGCTTATAGAAAAGGCAGAACATTAAGGAAATTGTTTATGCGTATCGGGCTTTTCATTAGGATTTACAGGGTGTTGTTCCTGTAATATGATGTTCTGAAAGTGACGACTTCTACCGTAATAATAATAATAAAATAAAATATTGTAATTTGAGCTGCAAGACTTCAAATTTACAACATCTTTACTTGTTCTGTTGTAAGACGTAAATAATAATGCTGAATAATAAATGAAAGCATTTGTTAATTTCAGCTTCTGATTGTTCTATGAGAGAGGATGGGTCTACAGTGATAGAGGCAAACAAAATTGTTTTCATAGGAATTTTGGATAGGTCAAAAAGTTTTCGAGCCTGTGAAATAGCCCAAGTGTTTCGTGTTTTCCAAGTGAGATGCATAGAAGCACTTTCTTGAATTTGGACTACTTGCAACCCTTCAAATCCGTTACCGTAGTTAGTCCATGATACGATATTTCACTGCTTCAATCATAAGGCTTAAATTTTCAAACGTGATGTATTTCGATAGTGAATTTTTATCATTGACTTTAATCGTAGGCCCGAAACGTAATTCCCGCGATTGATTCATCGTAACTATATTATTTTGTGCACTGGTTTTAATATCAGAAGACAAATTTTTTGTCTTAATTAATATTATGAGTGAACGAAAAATGTATATAGGAACATCAAAGACTTGAGGTCTCAAATCTTTGGTTCAAACGCATTATTTTAGATCAGCACAGCACGGTCAATATTTAAGTATTACTGTACTCAGGCAGGTATGTTACTTAAAGTATGAAGTCTGTGAATTATTTGTTACAGAAGATTAGAAATATTGTTCCTGATTCTACAATGTTGACACCATAATCAATGTCTTGATGATTTAATAACTTACGAGGGATTACTATATTTAGATGTATTTAAATTACTATACGGATTGTGTAGATCTTTAATTCTGCGTTCTGGATATTGGGAAAATTATTTGTTGATCAACATGCTCTTTAAGATTCTCTGATTCAAATGTGCGTATGTTGAACAAATTTCGAAATTCATAGGGGCCCAATTATAAGTATGTAAGACCTTAGTGCCAATAATAATAATAATTCCATGTTGTCGTAATGACCTGGCTGCATATAGCTTCCCTGTCGTAGCTGCCTCAAACTAACCCGGTAATCTTACCTAGTACAGGGGACCTACAGTTTAACGTGGAATCCAAACCATGGAAGTGTTCTGACGTACTTCACATTACACAAAAAGCAATGACAGAGGTGAAGGTTGGGTAAAAGGACTATGAAAATCCCAGCCGAGACTGAGATTCGGACCGGAGACCTTTCCATTTTCAATCAAACGCCTTAAACACTGAGCCACCATACTGCGCTTAGTGCAAGTTTAAGAAGTATTTACGTCACATATAAAATAGTTTCGATCTTTTATTCAATATTCAGGAGTGTGTGCCCTTTCCCACAAATATTTTTCTGCAAACGGTTTGATTAAAGTTTTACTTCCATATCAGTTTTGTCCCCGTCAGTGATCAGTGACCAAGTTCGTGGTGTTTGGGTTTAGCTAACTTTAGCTAGTGTTAAGAATCATTTGCGATGGCATTGGTAAACGGATGATATCAGAAGTTCTGTAATACGGATTGTCTGAAAGTTATTGTAGTTACTACAAGAAGTGCTGTTACGTAAGTTTAAATGTTGAATTTGCTATCAGATTCAGTGAAAAATAAAACAAGTGGTTCTTTTGAAACAGTGATTTTCACTTCGTTATAACAATAGTTCCAATCATTTTGGCGAAGTTAAATTAATTAACAGCATTTTAACTTAAAAACAAATGAATGTGTTCGTGGTGAGATGGGCCTTCTTGTTTATAACACTCTGTATTTCTTATCGTGTGGAAAAGTGTTTAAACTATCCATCCAAATCGCCGGGAGCTGACCTGGTTTTTTTGTTCGCTAATTAGCCAACTAATTAAGGAAAGCTCATAGCCTCCTTTGTTTAACCTTTATTAAGCTACAAGATCGTTAAAACTGCGATCAGCTTCCTTTCCTATTTCAGATCTGCTGTTGTAAAGTAAACGGCATGTTTCATATATCGTGCTGTAAATTTGCAATACTCGTTGTTGCGAGAAAATGTTGCAATTAAATCTCAATTATAGTTGATTCTTGACATTTAATTGTAGTAATTATCGCAGAGATGATGGGAGTAAAGTTTGTGAATATAATGTTTTAAGCAAAGACACTTACGTTATAACAGAATAGGCTGTGGTATCCACAAATATACTGCTTCCTCCAACGGTATCTACTATACTGCACTGTTATTTTATAAAAAATAAAAAAAAACTTTGAGTTCAGAATGATGTAGATTAAAATCGCCATCCGGTCATCTAGGTTTCAGTTTTCATTTGTTTCCCGAAATCACTTCGAGACGAATGCAGCGATAGTTCTTTGAAACGTCGGTAACCGAATTTTTTTAATGTCCCTTGTTCCGTTCCTTTCCCACCTTTAATGACCTCGATGATGATAAAGTGTTAAACCATACCAATTAGACTATACGTCCATCGGAAGGAGAAAGAACTGGAATAACGTATTCGCACGGCCTGTTCGGTTCGGCAGATTCAAAATATTAACAGTACACGTCTATCACAGATGGTTTACCTTACAAGCAGCCATTGTAAACCCTCTCGTCCAGTACGATCTTTCGAGCTCACCTCAGAAATTTCAGCAAAGGCCGTTTTCAATTCCTCTGCCTCTCCCTCTGCTTTCAAGTTATTACAACTTTAATCATTGCATAGTCTTACAGCCGTTGTAAAGTTTTCTTGTTTCCGCGAGTGGAGCTGCATCAACATAATGAAAGTGGAACTTTTCAAGCAAGGTTAAGTTCTGTACTTAAAGTTGCAGTACAACGTCTGAAACGTTAGGTTGCTATAAATTAATGAGGCTACGCCCGTAGAACCAAGAAAACGTTTACTGTATTACCGATTGCACTTATTGGATTCCAAAACACAGGCATCACAAATTGGAAGTTTTGTGAAGTCACATGTAAAATAATTTTAGGTAACAAATACACTCAAACAGAATTTAAACATCTTTTAAGCGTACCGTTAGTGAAATATTTTTCTTAACGCTTAATTATTAATTCTCCACGTAAATACGAATTTAAAACAGTGATCTCGAATGAAAAGTGTCTCCATTCCCGCGGTTTCACTAATATGCTAATTTATGTAATATGTCAGGTTCTAACCACATGGAAAGTTACCTTAAAATTTTTAACTAATGCATCACTGATATACGCACCAATGTAATGATTATAGTATAAATTTAAAGCATTATTAATGTTACCCTACTATGCACTGATTTGTTTACAAGACTCCATCTTCTAGGACGAACTGAACATAACCTGAATTACCAAAGAGCTATCCCTTAGCAGACAGTTGCAAAAGAAACATTTACCTCATAGTACCTATCTTCGATATGCCATGAAACGTACCATGCATTGATTAAAGAATCTGATCATGAGTAGGCAAACACTGTCCATTATTGTCCGTACTGTCCATAATTTCCTTCCAGGTAGTGTAATTGTACTAACCATTAACATAGTTCTTCCACCTGTTTTGATATTTTTTAATTATTTCGTGGTATAGATTGGCGTAATACTGTACTATAGCTTTCTTCTGTGACTCTATCTTGGTCCAAAAAGTTCGTTGAAGTAGGGAGCCAATAGAACAAAAAAAAAAAAAAAAAAAAAAAAAAAAAAAAAAAAAAAAAAAAAAAAAAAAAAAAAAAAAACATCCTCGCGTTGAACCAACGTAATCCTTGATGGCTCGAAACATGGTAGATGCTGTCATTTTATGAGAAATGAAACTCCGTAAGAGTTAATAGCCTCAGCTCACTCATGGGTTTACAGCATCAGGTGCTGGAAACCGCAAAAGAAATCTACATCTACATCTATACTCTACAAATCACAAATACTGTGGGTGGCAGAGGGTGATAAGCACCAATCCTAATTCACTGCATTCCAATCCCGAACAGAACGAGGAAAGAAGGAATACATAAATGTATCAGTGCGGCATCTTATTTCTCGAATCTTATCCCTCCTGTCATTGCGACCTAAATATTTTGGCGGAGGAAGTATTTCGTTGCACTCGTAAATTATTATTATTTTTTTTTTTACTGCTTTACGTCTCTTTTTAACATCGAGGTCTTAAGAGACGGGAAAGGATGGGGGGCAAGGATGGGGGCAAGGAATGGGAAGGAATTTGGCCATGGCCTTTTGAAGGAAGCATCCCGGCATTTGCCTGGAGTGATTTGGGGAAACCATGGAAAACCCAAATCTGGATGCCCGGACGGGGATTCGAACCGCCCTCCTCCCGAATGCGAGGCGAGAACGCTAACGTAAATTAAAGATTTTCGCATATTCTCCAACAAATTCAAACGAAAACAACGTCGTCTGTCCGCCAAACAATCCTAGCCAAACCCGCGTATCAGCTCTGTGTCACTTCCGTAAGAACTGTAACTAGCATTCACGAATCGAGCAACTCTCCCCTGTACTTTCTCTAACATGTCAATCAATCCCTTGCGATACGGATCCCAAATTCCACAACAGTATTCCAAATGCGGACGCACTAGTGTTTTGTACACTATTTCCTTTGTATGAGCATTACAACTTCTCAAAATTTGACCTATAAATCGTAGTTTAGAAATAGATTTGCCTAGGACGGAAGGTATGTGCAAGTCCCATTTCATGTTGCTTTGTACTGTTGCGCCTAGATACTTCAGGGAATCCACAGAAATGACGCTCGTTCCTCACTGAAAAATTTACTGATTGAGATATTTAATTGATTTTCAATTCTTTTATTTCATTACGATGGCGGAATTGAAATTAAGTATGAATAATGACGGAACATAAACATAATTAATGTTCGAACAGAATTGCTTAATATTGTGTGGACTTAACAGTTTTCGAGACTGACACTCAAAAGACAAAAAAGAAAAGAAAACATGTGTGGCAGAAATTGTCTTCCAGCAGACCATCTCTTACGTGTGGTAAAGTTCTTGTAAAACATCCATAGCAGTAATTTGCTGTTAAAACGTTGATTATTGCTTGTAAGTTACAATAACTTTAGTTAGAGAGTGAAAAATGTAGAAGAAACGTCATTTTAAATGGTGACAATTGCATTACACAGAGTGAAATTTGGGAATTAAATGTCCATGCTGTATAAACACTTACCCCGCTCCCGGAATTCGAACCATTGTTGCTGAATATTGTGCATTTTCTCTTAACAGCCAGAAGCACACAACATATATCGCGCAGCAATGCGTTTACCGTTATTTGAAAATGACAATACATGACAACTGTTGGTTTTAGTTTGAACTAGAACGCTAGTTCTACTTAGGTTTATATTCAGGAACTAACAAAATTGGTATTATTAACCTTTCATAATGCTGATTTTTAAATTAAAGAATGTTACTTGCCGTCACCTTTAATTTGTGTGTAGACCGAAGAATAAGCTACAGTATTACCGTAAGTGAAAATTGGAGTGGTCATTATATTTACCGTAATGCATATTGGTGAAGAAATCCCTGATGTATCAACATGGCACTTCACTGCTTTACGGTACGAACAGCACTATGTGCGCTGTTACCGTAAAGCTTTCCATATTGAGCCGTAAATTCATATTGTTTTCCCAAAATTCCGTGAAAGTGGATATTCTTTAAGCTGTCGTTGTAAAGGTACTTAAAAAAAAAAAAAACTTAAACTAATTCTGCAGAATATTGTTTATAAATCCAAGTCATCAATGAGAGAACGAAATTCAGCCATCATTATTAAATATTTCGCGTCACAGGAAGTTTAGGTAACAATATAATCATTGAGGTATCAATATTAACATAAAGATGGAATTACTTGTTGCTGGACAGATGCCGTCATGATTCAAATATCAGATAACTTGAGAAATATTACATGCAAAAAATACTTTGAGAGTACTATTAGTAAGAATGGATCTTGTGAAGACGATATGAGAGACTGAACAACCAAGGAAGGACTGCAATACAGAAATTAAAGTCTCTTCTATTATCAACAGAAGTTGGTTTCCAGACAAAAACTAAAATTTATAGCGCTGTAATGGAACCTATTGCAACTTACGACAAGGAATGTTGTATTATTTGGTAAGGAAAACCTAAAAAAGATGTACTCAGTGAACATAGACGTGTTTTAGCTGTTTGGCTGTACCCTTTGTTTACTGGATGCGGGAGAAGGCTGGAACAATGGAAAAGAATTCAACTCTGGTCATTTGAAGAAACCATTCCGGTATTTGCTAGGTGTAATTTCGGAAAAATATGGAAAACCGACATTGGCATGTCTGGACAGGGATTCGAACCAGCGACTTTCGAATGCCAGGTCGGAGCGTCACTGTTCAAACACCAGGCTCGTTACGTGTGTTTAAATAGGAAGAAATAGAAAACGCAAAAATCTGGCATCGGGATTGCAACCAAGGTAATAGTACAGAATGTTGAATAGAAGCAATTTCAATGGTTCGGACATCTAATCATAACAGAAAAGGAGAGAATAATTAGCTTGTAAATCAGAGATGGAAAATATACTTTAGTGGAATTCAAGCAGTGG
Organism: Vandiemenella viatica; assembly: GCA_031002005.1. NCBI lineage: Eukaryota > Metazoa > Arthropoda > Insecta > Orthoptera > Morabidae > Vandiemenella > Vandiemenella viatica. The sequence goes on along the minus strand of JARYHS010013631.1, from coordinate 3,947,360 downwards.
AATGAGCTATGAGTGGAACTTAGGAAGAGGAGACGCAGAATAAACACTTCGTTCTGACCTCGCATTCGGTAGGACGCCGGTTCGAATCCCCGTCCGGGCATCCAGATTTGGGTTTTCCATGGTTTCCCAAATCACTCCAGGCAAATGCCGGGATGCTTCCTTCAAAAGGCCATGGCCGAATTCCTTCCCATTCCTTGTCCCCCATCCTTTCCCGTCTCTAAAGACCTCGCTGTTAAGAGACGTTAAGCAGTTTAAAAAAATAAAAAAAAAACACTTAAACAGCGAGGGACGAGAGATGGCATAATGTGTAGTAACGCCAAGACAACATGAAATGTATTCTTGGTAAATTATTCGCATATGTGAATACCACCGTTCCGCAGTTTCTGTAATCTTTTCACTTCTAAAAACTGTTGTCTCCGGTAAAATTTCACGGAATATGGTTTAAAATAAGAGAAAAGTTAAATGTTTTCGTAAAAACCTATCACTTCATAAAAAGGTACTCGAATAGTTTTGGCGGTAATTTAAGAAGAAAATTAAAATATCGTGGGAAGATTTTGAATATATAAATATTTAAAACTAAAATATTAAAACCGTAATCGTCAGATATAATGATTATTATGCTACATACCATTATGAGATATTGAATTTAACAAACTGGTTTTACCAAAACACACATGACTTCATGGTGCTTCGTTCGTATGTGCATATGTAGTGAAAGCGGAAATTCATTAACAAATTATTCTCATTAAAACATCGAATTGGTCCCTATAGCTTTTTTTAAAGCGTATCTAATTTATTAAAGGTGAAACATATGTTTAATTACAGTAAGTAACCGTTAAACGTAACGAATGACGAATGCAAACCGGTTAATCGGTATTCTAACATCATCTCTGAAGCACAGAACTTTTCTCTACTCCCAAAGTAGGCTTTCAGGAAATACTACGTACTACACAACTACCGCAGCAAGGAACGATCTGTCAATTCTCCACGTTGGAAAACTTAACTACCAGGTTTCATCATACTGAAAACGTGTCATCTTCCTTTTACGTTAGGTTGTCTTTGCTACACACTCACATTAATATCGTCATTGTATTTCTGGTCCACTAATATTTTCCAATGTCATTTGTTTACTGCAATTTAGTGTCAGCAAACTTTCCGACGTCATAACGCCTCCTCGCATACATCAGATAAATGTCAGAACACCGTGTGAGGGTACGACCCGTGACCTAAACAACCACCACAACAACATTCGCCCTTTACAGTGACTCGTATTTGGCTCAGTGTTTCCACTTAGTGCAATAACTTTAAGATCGACCTAGGTCAAGAGATCACCTGGATGATGAAATAAAACGTAATCGTGAGATCGCAAGGAAGTAGCAGATTATTTTAAACATTGCATCCATTGTGCCGATACAATTTAGCCGCTAAACGTCACAAGATGACAATGGTGCTGAGCAAACCCTATGAAGAACTATAGCTACGCCATGGAGATGAAATCACAAACGTAAAATTATGAAGAAATTAAATGTTCTGGGACAATAATATCCAGCTGATCTGATTTATAGCAGTGCTACGCGACAAGTTTGTGTGCGTTGTGAAGGATAAGGACGATATAAATTCCTTAAACAAGGGAACCAGTATGTGTTATAGATGAATGCTGTTCTAAACCTTATGAACATTATACGTCACTAAAAACAATTATCGCTAAGTGGGAGAAGTTGGTATTAGCAACATATTTTTTCATTGTTTATTGTATTGCTATGTTAGGATGAGTGGCATTCAAAAACTAAGTCTCACATAACTGTTACTTTTTACAAACACAAAATTTTTGACAAGTTTCTGCGATACGTTGTTTTAGGTTAGATTATTATTCGATACTTATGTCAGTTGACGTTATCAGAAATCAACTGTTACTTGTTAGTAATCATGGTAATGTATACATTCGAGTTGCACAAACTAAAAATTCGTGCTATTATCCGATGTTTAAGGTTGAAAAATGTTCAGTCATTCAAATTCGCGAAGAGATTTCTAATGTTGAAGATGGAAATTCCATTTATAAGCAACTGCAGCTTATTTCTAGTTCCTTTTCGTAGTTTTGATTCAGACGTTATAAATCAACCAAAATTGACGATTATAGATTTGTCTTCATATATATATATATATATATATATATATATATATATATAAACCATGACATGTTTTATATCCAAATCCTTCCTCAATATCGATCTATGGAACAATATTTACAAAAAAAAAAAAAATATCGCATACAAACGGCCTAAAAAACAGCACTCAACAGAGACAGGAGGCGTCCGTTAATTTCTAAAGTCATTCTTCACCCACTGATTCAGACAACTAAGTCCATGTGTTGTGAATAACCCAAGCTAGTTGTAGTATTATTTTGACATGATTTTGAAATGAGCGTCAAAACTGTTTCCATAAAAAATCTATGATTCGAAGAATTATATGCTGTTGAAAAAATTATAATCCATCGATGTTACAGCCTGTTCCTCGCCCAACACAGACGAGAAGGAATTACGGTTTTTGTTCAGAAAATTATTTTTTTAACCTAGGCCTAGTATTGACTAACATACTCGGTTCGCTAGGGCATTTTTACAAGACTGAAGGTAAAACATTGCGTAATATTCATTATTCCTTGATAAAATCAATAAATTCAAGAACCCAGGAACGTAGTCATACGAGCGAAGTCTACTTTAAAATTTCCAGTAGTTCTTTTGTAATACTAGCAGCAGTACTGAGATCTCACAAAAAGTACATACACACATCTTCTTACTTTTGATGTCTGTTTAACTGTCAACAACATGTATTTGAATAGAAACAATTTGTCATGTTAACATATAATAATAATTTATTGGGCACTAGTGGTCCTCGCAAAATTATCCTCGAGTGACGCGAGATTTTATATGTTAATTCATTCATTAACTACCAAAATGTTGGCTGGGTAGGAAAAATGAAAGAAACCAGTTATTTTCATTCTGCTTCTTGTCTCTCCTCCTTCCATTCAGAATTCCGGTTATACGAATACTATTAAAACGCCTTTACGTACGTCACAAAAAATTCCACCACTTTGGAAAATTGTATGATTGCGCTTTTTTATTTTATTTTTTGCTTTTGGCTTTATGCCTCGTCGAGGTTATTGGAAATGGAAGGAGACAAGAGGGCAAAGAATGGGGAGAAATTCGGCGATTGTCTTTTAAAGGAACCATCCTGGGGTCACATTCGAAAACTCAAATCTCAATAACTGCATGGGTATTCTAAGCCACATCTTACAGAATGCGAGACCAGAGAGTTATTATCGCTGTGAAAGACGCAAGCACACATCAGTATTGTGCACAAAGCTTTGCTGTAAGCAATAATTTCAGTAGCGCTGCTCTTCGCGTGTACGAACAAATTACTTTGTTTGTATATATAAGTATGTAAACTATCATATTAAATCTCTAATGGAACCGTAAAGTCAGACTAATACAGATTATTCGATTTAAACACATCACATCATGTAAAGGACCAATGTTGTCATATGTTGGCAAATAAGTGAACAATTTCCGCATATAAGAGAGTGAGAGTACTATACATACCTATACATAGGCGGGACAGCTATTACAATTTCCTTTGTTTGCATGGTATCCTGATTAGTATGCTCATAAATTAATTATTTTCACATTTCATCAAAATTATATACACTATTTTGAGATATGGTAACGTTTTCTTGGATAGCTATGTAACATTTAAAACGAGAAGTATTCTGCATGTTATCTCAAGACGTAGGCCATTACTTCGCCTAAGTTTTGTTGAAATCAGATCTTTAGTTCATGGTTAATGCGTGCACAGATACAAATAAATGCGAAGTTTATGATTTCGGTTTGTACATGACCGGTGACTATCTAACTTAAAGGGATAAAATCTATTTTATATGTTAACCAATGACATAAGTCTTGTTAACATCAGTTCATTAATTTTAGCACGATAAACCCTCGGATTATTATTATTATTATTATTATTTCCTTGCTTGCTTGTGGCTTTACTCCTTGTTAGCACCGAGGTCATACGAGATGGGAAATGACTGGGAGCAAGGAACGAAAAGCAATTCGAATATGGTCTTTTGAAGGAACGATCTCAGAATTTCGGTAATCCAAGGAAAAACCGAAATCTATATTCTCGGGCGGGGATTAGAACACGGGTCCTCGTGACTGCTACCTCTCACCAACTACTTTAGGTCAGATACACATGTGAGCATATATACAATATAATATATATATATAAGTAAATAAATCAGAACTTTACGATTTTGGCGTCTCTACCACCAGTAATTTAATTACTCCTTCCGCAATAAATTTCATATAAAGATACAACACATCAACAACTTTATCGTATTGCGATTATAATACTATTGTTCACCCAACAGAACCATAGTCACTCAAGAAGAACATATTTTCTTAGAGGATTAAACTATCTTTCATACTCGTATAGTGTTGTATGTGCTACAATTCCCTAAGAGGAATGTAATTATATTAAGATTTCAAGAGAAATCATTGATGCGTGTTCCCAATTCCGTCAGGCTTGCTACCTGCAGAACGCTGCCTATGTTCGACGAGGTATTAATTCTCCAGTTCACCCGGTTGCCTGTTTTAAGGCGCCTCCATAGCGCCAATAACGATATATGAGTGCGCAAATTCAAAGTCATGTTTCCGCTTGAATGCGATAATCTTTATTGCCGTTAAAAATTATTTAAGAAAATTTTGGGATCCTTACACATCCCAATTCCAAACAAACACCAGTACAACAAACATAACGTAATTTTAAAAACAAATAAAAATCAGCAAGCTTTAATGTGTGGGTAACAGATGGTGACACTGTATTCTATCCTTTGGCGTGAATTACTTTTAATGAAGTCATTCCTTACTGCACGGATCACTCCCCTATACACACGACGACTCTTAACTGATGGTTCAGACTTAAAGGGATGACAGATAACAGCGAAAGTTTTTAGTAAATTAATATATCGGTAGAAGTAAATCATTTAATCCCAAACACTAGAATTATACCTAAAGTGGGAGACAAATACTTTCCCTCTCTTTAAATAGGTATACATTTTCGATGGTTCGTTTAAGAAAATTGTTGGTAGTTGTTAGTGTTGATAGTGATATACATTTCTAATGATCCAAGTAATGACCAACGTATACTTGTGCCGCTAGCAAGCAGTGCTTTAGTCGCGGTTTTTGAAAAGCTTCTCAATGCGGATATCCCTTATTCGAAACGTTAAAGCTGCAGGTCAGCTACCTTAAGGTGGTTCCTAAGAGAAATTTACAAGACTCCTTTTGAAGGCAACGTACACACTTTGACAATAAATTTGGCCGCCACTGAAAAATTCTATCACTCTTATTTTGCAAAATCTGACATCAATGTCATCCCAGGAAACAGTAATGTAATAATGCGTCACTGTTTCTTAGGATGACATTGATGTCAGAGTGTGCAAAATAAGAGTGATAGAATTTTTCAGCGGCGGCCAAATTTATTGTCAAAGTGTGTACCAAGAATTTGGTTGCTATTACAATTGTTCGAGAAGTACGAGAAATCCATGAAAAGCTAAAGTCAATATTACACGGATGTTTGCACACATTAATCACTGGTCGCACGTTGCATCAACAATTGTTCTCAGATGACTGTTAATTCATAATTGTTAAGACAGGAAGTGATTAATTTTTAACATTTCCTTCTTAATTCTTGTGTTATTACCTAGATGGTTGCTTGTCTATATTACTGCACAAAGAATATTTGGTTTACTGTTATCTTTACGTGTCACTAGGCCTATATACTTCGTCAAATATGACAGGAAAGCACACACCTTATGCAAATACTTTTAAACCTAGAATGCGAAATATAGAATTTGATTAAAGACTTCCTGGAAAAGTAAGTAACTCATTTCCTAAAGTAATATCCTCTGCATAAACGGCTAATACTGGCCTAACATTCAACTGTGCCAGGCATAACTATGCGGAAAAAATCACAGTTATTCTGAAGGATGCCTCTCTGTGGCGTTTTGGAAGGATTGGTATCCACAGCGTGTGAAATCAGAACGACCGAGCGTGGTGGTGTAACGGTTAGCGTTCTCGCCTCGCATTCGGGAGGACGCCGGATCGAATCCCTGACCGGGTATCCAGATTAGGGTTTTCCATGGTTTCCCAAATTACTCCAGGCAAATGTCGGGATGCTTCCTTCAAAAGGCCATGGCCGAATTCCTTCCCATTCCTTGCCCCCCATCCTTTCCCGTCTCTAAAGACCTCGCTGTTAAGAGCCGTTAAGCAGCTAAAAAAAAAAAAAACGAAATCAGAACGGAAAAATAAATCTCATAATTCAGTTAAGTGCAAAATGTGTAACTGCTTGATCGAACGCATCTTTGCCATTGTTGCTCCCTGAGATCTAATGCCCCTACAGAAAGTTACTAATTAATGTACACCTAGAGATCGAGTGTTATTAAAGTTATTTATCCAACTTATGTAACCTTTTTCAAATGTGGACCCTATGAATAAATTAACATCATATCTAAATTAAGGGCAGGAAGACCATCCGTGTGAGCAGAATATAGTATTATGGGGAAGTGTTCAAAGTGTATCTTGATATAAATATAAAAACATATTACGACTTGTGACTTTGGAATTGACGTTCAAAACTTTAATGTGGATGAATAGTGCAACAGGCGGTAAGATTTCTAACCGCTTCTTGTCACTACTTCCCTCTCTCTTTCACATTAACGCTATAAGTCAGAATGGCCATATACTGAATGAAGTAAGCCATCTTGGCTGAAATAGTAAGCCTATATAGGACATCGTTTTTTAAATGGGAATGGTAGTTATATTAACTGTTAGTTATGCAAATGTAGGAACAGTCAATGAAACTGTACGACAAAATTAATTGTCGAGTACAGTATAAAGGGTTCAAGAAGCTATAGTCAACTATACTCTGAATTTATCCTTTTTAGTTCTATCGGTAATGCTTCATTTTACACTACCTCACTTAGCTCTGCAGATAAGCCTTCATTTAACATAAGTGTCTCATTTACTTGTTATTAGATCATTAGTTGAGCATACAGTTGTACATTAATCCGATGTAGCTTTAGTAACTTTACACAACGCATTACTGCAAGTAATATCATGATTAATACGATTTTTATGAGGATAAATCACAATGGATGTGCCATGGTAATAGATTAAAGCACTATACTTTGTCATTGTTATTCTTAGAAATCTAATAACGCTGATAGATAATTTGTAATTAGTGCTGATATGTACTTACCTGAAAGATGACTTCCACGATTTTAGAGTTATGAGAATAAGGGTATTGACAGATCACCGTACTACAGATTACAGTATTGATCTTAAGATTAAATATAACCTGAAAATATCCATCTACGACAAATACTACACGTAATCTCTAACATCCTGTCTGAGAGATAATTTTGCTTACATATTGAGTTGTCTTTAGGTACAGAAATATCCAAAATCACACTACCAATCTGTTTGCATTATTGAGATTGTAGTTAATTCTTGTGAAGAAACTTACTCCTGAATCATATTGCTTCTTTGATTCCCTTAACGCACGATACTTTTTAGGATGTCGGAGGCTGACGGATAGGGTTTAAATCCTTACACCTACTTGTTGTAGTCCTCATATCGTATTACTGACGGTATTACGTAACTAACCGGGGGATACCGGAATGGTTTTACATTTTAATCTAATTATACACGTGTCAACAACACAGTAAATACTTAAATTAATTTTTAGTTCTTTTCGTAGTAATAAGTGAATAGATCTGTTTCCATCGTAAATTCACAGTATTTCTTTCTCTTTTGACGCTAGAACTTTTCTAAACGAGAGGGACCATGGTGGGTGAGCGGTAGCTCTCTGACCTCGCTTGCGGGAGGAAGCAGGTTCAAATTCCCCTCTGACCATCCAGAGTGAAGTTTTCCATGGTTTCCCGTAATCACTTCAGGAGAATGCCGGAAAGTTTCCTTTAAAAATTCCATGACAGATTTCCTTCCCGTTCCTTGTCTCCCCAGTCCTTTCACGCTTCTAGTAATCTCGGTGTGGGCGATTAAATTTTAATTACTGCAAGACTTGACAGAATCTGAACATCGCCTTTAAAGAGAAGGTAGCTACAGGTTTTGCGTTAGCATATGTGGGCCATCGCTCCTGGTTACTTTTCCATGAAACCAATCATTGAAGTTACTACTTTCTTCACCTTCAACTTGAAAACTACTGACGACATAAAGAATTGGAAAGGTATTTTGTTTCTGCCCAAACTCCTGTCTCAAAATGTACGAGTATTTAAGATGAAGAGTTGTAAATAATATCATTGGCTAGCAGTAGTTACCATTCAAACTTCATAATGCAACGTTAGTCCAGTTACCTGTTGTAAACAAAAAAAGTCAGTTTTATGCATCGTCTAGTTGTAGAGTTTTACGACGTTAGTGAAGTAACATATTTCATTCCATTGTGAGCTGTTCTCGTAATTATATCTAAAACTGAAACTTGATAAAATATATTTTCTCAACACAATTCGCATCATATAAATATATTTCTGGTAATGCATATCTTTTCCCTAAATCTGTTGTTCTGAAACAACTTCCGCCAACGTCCTTTTGTTATTTGTTTGTAATTATATACATTGACGTTGTTAACATTCACCGGTCACTAGCCACGTAGGTAACAGCTTTGTTTGATCTGTAACTGTCAACCCAAAACTGATTTCATAGTTTAATTCTAAGCTCTTTCACTTCTAAACCTACAAATGACAAAAAAATTATTTCCTTTCTCATTCATTTTGGCAGGTAATTATATCAATCTAGGATTCACTGCTGAAATTAAAATCTTTGTAGGCTGTTTTAAGCACTGAAATTAAAGTTTTAATAGCGTTCATCAGTTAATAGGAATACAAAGTAAACGAATTTTACCGTTCATCGTACTCATTATAAGCGGAAAAACTTGAAATGAAATAATTTGTATTATGTTCTGTACTTTGCGCTTAAACAAAGGTAACAGCATCCATGTAAATAGTCTCTAGTTTTTTCATATTTTAATTCTGAGATTATTTCTCTAAAAAAATATGCTGTCATCGTATCCATGTTCACATATGTTTGATCTGTTCATGCATAGAATTCTGTATTTCCGACGATCCTTCTGTAACTTATCACTCGTGGCATTGTGTTTTTTTTTTTTTTTTCAGCAATGTTACAAATAATACTATTACTTTACTTTGTTTTTACTAAAAGTAACCAACATAAAACAAATGGCGCAATATAAACGAACAATCATATTCATTTGACCAGTTTCTGTTGTAGAATTCGTCAAAAATTTTATACACAACTAGCTGTACCCGTGACTTAGTTCACATGAAATTTGAGATTTGTGCTTTTAATTCACAAAATAAACTATCAATTTTTTTAATAAATATTTTAAAGCGATTATGTTACAATTAACACTAACAGTGTGGGAAAGAAACTAACACGGTTTTATTTTCTCACGTCAAATACGAACCAAATATAGTTAACATCTTTGCTTTATAGTTCCTTGTAACACAAAAAATATTGTCAACTCGAACGCGTTAGCGCTACTGTCACGTTTAGGTATATGAAATATTACGCACACTTTACGAATTAACGTATTATACCTTATTTCATTGCTCCTTCTGCATTTAAGAAAACCTGTTAAATAAATACCCATACTCAAAAAACAAAACAAACCTTTTCTCAGCAGTACTGTAGAATGACGGTAATCATAAACTAATTGTAAATTTAGAAATTAATACCTCAGCGTCACCTACCGGAATGAATTACAGAAGCAACAACATTCCGTGTGAATACGGCTTGATTTGTCCAGTGGTAGTCCGCGATGATGCAGTATACAAACGCCTAGGATTTTAAATATAAAGATTGTCAATTGTTAATTTGTTTGTTGACAACTCAAAAAGATATTCTTTCTTTGTGAGTGTAAAAACAATCCAAGGTAATGCTGCGGATGGTCCACAGTCCACCCGGGAGAGCTACCTGCGGGCACGCACCTGCTAGACGGCGCCATCTACTCTGGTTGGTGGATACAGTGCGAGCGCTGTGGCAGGCTGCTGCAGCAGGCACCGGCGCGACGCCGGGAGCGACGCCGACTGGCGTACCCCCCGACGCGGCGCCGCGACGCCAGTGTCCGCCAGGCGGAGGCACAGTGTCGGCTACCGCGCGTGCGCCGTGGTTGCCTCCCCATTCAGAGTGTTGGCAGTCAATGGGGCAGTCGGTGGGCGCGGTGGCAGAAGCGACCACGCCGTGTCCACTGAGACACCACTTGACGCACGCCGACGTATGTACTCTGTAAATAAGAGTTTCATACAAGACTGCAAGCAGTGCACGTACAGGGCAAGCCAACATCTTTCTCTGAACTTGGATAACTGACGTTAGGCTTTTTCGTCATTGATGAGGGCCTTGCTGAGTCTCAGGGGCTCATTCACGCTGGAGTAAATCTGGGGCCGGACTCTTCATCGGTAATCCACCTTAGTGTCTCCATAACTTAACATAAAACATTTAAATGAATGCTTGGTCCATAGCGAGTTGTCTTCAGTTTCATACTCGTTATCCCGTAGTGTTTCTCTAGGGTGATCCACAAAGAACATCCCCGGTTTTAATAACATTTTTATGAAAAGGATTTTCTAAGAAATAGACAAATTCAGCCCGAACTAGATTAGTAACATATGTAGATTGTACAACACCAATGGTCTAAAACATCTGGCACTAACGTATTGGTCACTAATGTAAAACACATTAGCTATTCTATTCCGTATTATGTTGTTGACGGTATTTTGGTTCAATTAGGTAAGTGGGATTAGGCGATGTATTGGTATACGTGTCTTTGGTCACAATGTTACAAATAAGTGTAATGAAATCATTAACACAATAAGAAAAACTTAAAAAAGTGAGTTTTCATAAGATTATATAATAACAACGTTTTCCATATAAATATTTCAAAGCTTATCTGTGAGATCTAGTACATGAATATTAAATAAAGTGATAACAATTTTCATCAATTTTCCAGAATATTTTTGTAGTAGCCAGCATTTGTTGATGAATTTTTCGAACCTTTTTTTCACTATTCTCTCTTCTGTATTTTGTTTTTTAATTTATTTATATTGGGCTGCTAAATGTTGGTCAAAGGTGCTTCTGAGGAGTTTGAGTGTAAGATATGGTTTGGTGCAGGAATATTTTGGAAGACGGAAATCAAAACAGGAATAACGCAGGGAGATTTCCAAACTAATTATTAGTCTTAAAAATGTGTTATTACGGATTCAAAATGCATTGAAACACTATGTGTTATTAACATTGTATGTCTATCGAATATTTTAATGATGCTTGTGATCAAAGCTATCATGTCCCTTGGCTGTACGGGTAACGCCGAGTCGTGATGTGTAAAGTTGAAATTTCGACCATCGCACTGCACTCTTCATCTTAGGCAGAAGAAGACCTGTAAGACGGTATGACGGACAAAACGTCGCGTTTACATATCATGATGCAGCGTCGCTCGGACAACAAAGAGACAACTAATTCCAGCCACGGAATCCTCTGATTATAAAGCTATTATGTGTTATTGTACAGGATATCCTAGAGCACGGTATGATATAAACCGAAAATCAATTAAAACAAATCTTGTAACAAGGAAGTATAAACGTTATCACTAACTACGAGGCTTGGTTGAAAATGCGTCTATGACTTAGTATAACTTCACAATAAGTTGAGAGTTGTGTTTGAAAGGACTCAGATTTGTGGAAGGAAGTCAGAAACCGAAATTTTGTGTTTAGCGCCGTAGTGGTGACTGTACTGTTCTGTTAGACAAGTTGAAGATAAAGAAAGGATAGGAAATAAATAGTTGTTGAATAGTTTCACTGGTTCTATCGATTCAAATTTTTCATTTAATGCAACTCCGAATCGCTGTTTGCTTTTATAGTGACAGACTATCAAGTTCTTTGATCTCGTTTTCTTCTTGTGTTATACTTATAGACATTTAACTTCAGTCAACAAAACACAAACGCCCAACCACCCACTTACACACACACACACACACACACATTATATCCTAGGAGACTGATATGCGAGGAATAGCGAGGTGACATTGGTGGTTTGTATTAACATGAAAGAATAACCAGATCATTTATAGGAATTGTTTGTATGTTAAGTAAAAAGGTACGTTTCAAAACACTTACTACGTCTTACGAAACAGAAATGATGAAATACCCTAACAGAAGCGAAAATCTTAAATGCTGCTTACTCTAGAAAAAGCAAGTAGCTTATAAATATCTCTGTTATATGTGATGCTGCTATCTGGCGGCAGTGTGGCCACTCCTTATGGACGCCAGGGAAGCCTAACAGAATGCCTGTCAACTATTTCATATAGTTCATAATTCCGCCACTTACAGGATTAATTTCTGAAAATTCATTTATTAGTTTATGATGTTAACAAATCAGAAACACTAATCTTTAAAAGGATACCTACATCTATGGATTGTGGTTAATTATGAAGGGACAAAGGAGGTTCATCATAAAAAAAATCTTTTTAATAACCATGGAAGTATCTTATAAGCGCGATTACTAGTTTACTTGATTATATTGTATTTGGGGCGGTCGCTTAGCTCAGGCAGTAGAGCGCCCAACTGCATCCCGAACGACAAGACACCTAAGTCCTAATTTTATAAGAGGTGCACTACTGTGGAAGACTTAGTTACCGTTGCTTCAAAATCAGCGGAATTATAAATTCGCTCAGCATACGATATAGAATTGTTGAAGCTACTCTTCGCTAACGTATCTCGTAAGTCAATGTATATTTCACAAAACCAGTCTGATATATAGTTAAGTCATCATGATTAATAAAAAAAAAAATAATTAAATACATAATGACCTTCACCTTCATTTGCAGGCATAACTACCAAATACAGTGGGCGGTGTACATGGTACGTTCTGTTTGTTTACTGAATGCAGTAAACTAGAGCAACAAAGTGTTTGAAAGAAGAAATCGTAGCTTTTCGTACACCTGGTAGAGATAGAAGGTATAATTTTCTGAACTGTCCCCTTATTTACTCGCTAACGATTTTTGGATGAACAGCTGGATATCTCGCCTTAGTGTCAGTAGTGTTAGTTTATACTGTTTTCCTTACATAACAGGCGAACGTATCCTCTGAAATCTGATATTGATAGTGCGCTATTGAATCTTCTGATTATCATCCATATTTTAGGGACAAAGGAGCAATAATCATTGTAACTGTATAATCCTGAATAATTTCTGTATATTATAACATTTTATAAAAATTTTCTTTGTTATAAAAATGTACCTAGTTATTCATTTTTCACACACACTGCTTGCAGATAAAATATTTTGAATAATTGTATTAATTTTATTTTAATTTACATCTTTAACGTTTGACGGAGATTTTATTAAAACAACTAGGTTTCCGTTCAATTAAGAGAAAAGTCAGGTATATACAACATCATAATACATAACCAACAAAAGTATTTATTGTTAATATTATTAAATGCGGCAGAGCATCTACTTTTATGGTTGGTGCATACTAGTTTCATATGTTTATTAAACACATGAGATACACATAAGAGACAAATTAATCATCACGTTAACTATCAACAATATATTCCACTTCCCTATATCACAACAGTCTCGCACTCTGGAGCAGGTTCTTAACTCCACGCCCATAGAAATCATGTGACTTATCGCTAAGGAACAACCAGTAATACACCTTCAAGACGAACCACCAAAAGATAAGAGAAGACTGTGGGAGGAAATTTATCAGGATAACAAGCCCCAAAACGATTAGCTTTAATGCTGAGATAGCGAAGATGGCGATTTTGTTTTGAGAAGAAGACGTAGTGCAGCATTCTGATGGCGTAGGCGTCCGCAGTCATTGTCTTTATTATTTTGGTCCTTCTGGTATAGCCTCGTCGATTTATTAAAACCTAACGTATCAGCCATCATGCTGCGACTTTCATTAGCTTTTGTAGATGCACGCTGCCCTATGTGCGAGGAGCTGTTTCGTTTGTTTGTTTTCTTGAACTATGCCATTTCTCTCTTTACCTTATGTTAACATAAAGACACCTTTTCTGATCACAAGTAACGATATTGGATAGGAATGTTCTAGGTTGTTCACGAGCCAAACGATGACGAAAGAAGAAACTCATGTGGCCACCAGCTGATTTTTGTGAGAGTATGCGGTACCGATGTGCCAGATTTTTTAACCTTGCATTCTGAATTCGCGCAACGGTGGTATGGACACAGTTCATCACTTTAGCCAGTTTTCGAGTTTTCTGACGTTGATCATTGTGGATTTATGTTTTTAAGCCTTCTTCATCAAACGTAGAAGGTTTTGCTGAAAGTGATGTATCACTAGTGTCGAAACGACCCTCATTAAAATGAGAAAAACATTTTCTTGCCTTTCACTCTCCCATGGCACTGTCACCGCAAATGTTTCTGAACGCTTCGGCTGCTTTCTTGCCTCTATTCAACTCATACAGAAGAATATGTCGCAAATGTTCCACTTTCTTCACTTGAAACTCTATTTTCTAGCATCCATGCATCCATGGCTCCACTCATTACCTGCAACAATAAATAATCTAGTATGTAATCTCAAGCACAACAAATGAGCTTATAAAAATGACAGTCACTAAATAAGTCCATTGCAACCATAGTAACAACACATGTAACAAAAACTCAACAAAGTAATGCAAAAAAATCACCCACCACATGCGATAACTTATTCCAGTCCGTGACTGCCTCACATGAAAACGAAAAATTTCTAGGAATATTCTACCTACATTCAAATACTTATTTCCTCTCTATTCTTCTACATATTAATCTTAATTCTTCCCCCAATGTCCATCCAAATGTATACCTTAAATATATACACACAATTCCGTTTACGCAGCTTCTGTTTACGAACATTTCGGTAGCTCATTTATAATCTGTCCTCTACAGTGATTTCCAGACAAGTGTACTCGTATATTCCATCCTATGCAGTGCGTGCAATGACTGTATCAGATGTTCATACTTCATAGCAAATGGTATATTTCCAGTCAATACAATTTAGTTACCATTTTATCAGCTCACTTTCAAATTATGCTGATGTTAGGAGCAAAATATTCTTTATATCTCCCCTTTAATTACAAAGTGTACCTCGACATATGTAATTAGGAAGTATATTGTTATTAAGAAACAAGATAACTTAAATATTTAGTACTGTAAAATAATTTGTACCAACTATTACGTACATTTATTCACAATTAATATTATTTTATAATTTTTTGATAATAATTGCACAGTTTATAAGCAAATAATCACAATAAATGTAGTTTTTCAGTTTCACATTGTTATGTTTGATTTGAATTTTCATGTACTAAATTAATAAGGGTTCTCTTCAATGATAGAACTCAGAAATGACATTTGTTTGGTGAACATGACTTCCAGGGTGCATTGCAAATCACTGTTTATAAAGTAGTTGGAATCCCTGGGTATCGTGTCCCCCCAAAAATACAAAATTCACCCTCCTGTTATTAGTGAACGTATCAAAAATTTCAAATGTGGCAAGGGTGATTATAAATACAAAGAGCACATAAACACATTCATTTATATGTTTTTAATATCTTACAGATCTTTCAAGAAATTGATCATTTGTTGTTACTGTTGATACAGTTCTTTTTATAATTTCATTTTGAGTAATTAAGAATATAAGCAGGTGCTATTAGAACAATTAATAAAGTTTGTGTCTCACCAAGACACTTATGGGTCCAGTTGTGTGGACATGTCATATTTATTGAAGGATGATTTCATTATTAGGTTGTGTCTATGAGGCTCAGCTTATACGAGATATGATTTCTCGGTTGTAAGGTCGAAGCTGAGAGTGGTCTTTCTGGCCACGCATTCGGGAAGACGGCGGTTCGAATCCCCATCCGGGCATCCAGATTTGGGTTTTCCATGGTTTCCGAAATCACTCCAGGCAAATGCCGGGATGCTTCCTTCAAAAGGCCATGGCAGAATTCCTTCCCATTCCTTGCCCCCCATCCTTTCCCGCTTCTAAAGACCTCGCTGTTAGAGAGACGTTAAGCAGATAAAAAAAAGAAAAAAAACAAAGAGTGGTCTGATGGCTCAGGAGTTGGGGCGTCTGACTGGAGAAGGAAAGGTTGCTGGTTCGAATTCCTGTTTCGGTGGGAATTTTCAAAAGCACTTAACCCGATATTCACCACTGGCACAGCTTTCTGTGCAATGTGAAGTATGCTAGAGCGCTTCCGTGGTTCGGATCCCACGTTAAAATATAGGTTTCTTACACCGGGTTAGGCTAGGCGGTTATGATAGGGGAGGAATGCACAACCGGTAAGAAATCCTGTCACAGGTCACTATGAGCACACGAGTTTACTTTAGGACGGTGCTGAATGAAAGGAAGGAAGTAGTATTATGATTTGCTGCTCACTGACTCGTATAAAAACTGTGACGATTTGCCCCCATTGTTTTTCAAAGCGCACAAGCGTGGGTTGGTTGAAATCTCTCGTGGACTCGCCAAGTGTTAGCTGCCGGAATCCCTCTATCTTTGTGATTCACGGCAGGCGCCGCTCTCTTGTGCTGTTCCCTTCCTGCTGTCCGGCTCCATCACTTCAGGCAATCAGTCTCTTCTCTTCTCTGCCGAGTGATTTCCTCCCGGAGCCAGCTCTTCCTCCACTGGTTTGACAAACTCTCAACCATTGTGCAACGATAGAACTCGGAATGACTTTTTATTAATTCTCGTGACTTCGTGTTTATTTCGCATTTCATTCTTTAAAAAGTATTTGAGATGGTAATTGACGTCCCTACGATATGTGACCCATATAAGTATACAATTCATCACTCAGTGATGACTGTCTTCTGGATTCGTATATGAGAAACATACTAGTTCTTGGTAGCGCTCCTACCTATTGATAAAAGTAGATTATCCAATTTGACACGCCCCCTTATGTGTATCTTAAATTTTCGGGTACGAGATCGGGTGGTTCTCCCAATTTGATAGAATGTAATACTGTAGCTATCTGTCAGTCAACCCAGAATTCAACATGGCCAAAACTAATCTTGATTGACAATAAGTTAGAACTCCTGTTATTCTGTAATTTTAGTCCAATGATGGGGCGATCTGGTAATTCAATGTTTAGGGAATTTTTCTTGAAAATTTCAGGTCGTGGACTGAATTCTCGAGTTTGGGTTTCTTGGATTGTGTACGCAGTGAAGCTCCGTTGTTCGGATTCGACACTTGAATATGTGTTTAGCCATTTCAGATACAGAATGCGCCGTAAATCGAAAATTCTGTCACCAATTTAAATTCTTTATCGTCATGTAGCCCCATCATTTGGTTCAGAACATTTCAATGACCGTAGTATGTGTCACCATATTCGCTACCTCACAAACGTGTATGCTAAAGCTTACTTCAATAAGCTAAAACAATTTATTTTTTAAAATTTTGATCAGATATTTTCATTATTACGTCTTCCTTAACTTTTTGATTGAGATCCACTTCATACAACTTGTGTCTGATGTAGAACACGTTTTAACTTTCATTCCAGCATTGGATCCTCTTCTCTCCACTCTTCCTCTCCTACCCTCCTTCTTTCCTCCCATATCTAGCGTAACGCTTTGATGTAACAATTGTTATCGCAAATTTTCTAATGAAAAACATGCTCGCTTATACGATATCCCATTCCACGGACGAAGGACACAATTATGGTATCCAGCATAACATGTGATAGGAAGTTGAATGCGTTGTCGTAGTAATCCTCTTTCAAGTATAACCCATGTAGTGTACAGCATAAAAAGATTTAATAATCGTTGCTGAAGCTGTGAAAATTCTGTGTTTGGAGAAATGTCATAGTATATGAGAATCAAACGTGATGAAAAATATCGTAAATTAAAAAAGGAAAGTCGGTCAAGAAAGGATTAAACGTCAAAAGATGAGCGTCGGAGAGCTGACATACTGGGTTGACGCACTTCGCTCTGCGTAAACGAGCAGCACATTGTTAGACGCGCTATACGTAAACAACTTGTCTTGGTTCATGTGTTTTATTTCATGCCACATTAACAGCCGAACAACAGAGGCAGTGCATTATACTGTCTAAAGATTTCCAGCCGATTTTTTGTGATGTTTATTTATTTATTTGAAGGTCGATAGATGATTTACGACAAGTAACTGGAAGGAATTTGATAATGCCATTTCGGAGGAACCATCTCGATATTCGTCTAGAGTGATTTGTGGAAACCATTGGAAACAGAAATCTCGATGGCCTGCGGACATTCGCACCCATGCTCTTCAGTTTGCCAAGGCCGAACGTCAAACGCTCGCCCAGCTGGTTCCGTGTTACTTTGGTGTGTGCCCTCAAGCAGACGGCTGTAGGGAGAGTTCGGGGACTCAACCGCAGCTCGGCCATACGTCGTTACAGCTTGCTGTCCTGCTCAGTCATGCACTCTGCTCGACGGGTGAACAAGTTTATTGGTACGGTGAGGGGGCCAGCCACAGGGTAAGGCAATCCAGATTCTACGGCAGTAACAATCTGCAATGTCCATAGCGATAAAGAATCTCAAATATTAGAACATGTTATTACCACTCAGTTCGACGACGTGGCTTAGTTAAATACTTAATCAACGCCACCAATCTCTTTCGTGTTATCTATAACTGAGATTTGAAATAACTCTTTTTTTTTACTGGTTAACGTCTCTTAACAGCGAGTTCTTTAGAAACGGGAAAGGATAGGGGGCAAGGAATGGGAAGGAATTCTGCCATGGCCTTTTTGAAGGAAGCATCCCGGCATTTGCCTGGAGTGATTTGGGAAACCATGGAAAACCCAAATCTGGATGCCCGGATGGGGATTCGAACCGGCGTCCTCCCGAATGCGAGGCGAGAACGCTAACCGTTAAACCACCATGCTCGGTTTGAAATAATTACAGAAACTGATTGTTTGAAGTAAATAAATTTATACATAAACAAACGTTATTATTATTTTTTAAATCATGCTAATAAGCTATCTTTGCTATAATGTTGAGAATTAAGTGAAGTAACAGTTCATTATGTGATATATTGCACACGTGATTTCTTTTAACTACTATATCGGTTAAACGAATATTCTTAGGATAATATTGTGATTTTCTTAAATTTCTGCTGTGTTCGCTGTAACTAAAGCCTTGTTGCATTTGTTGTAGCACCACATCCGCGGTCAGGTTGGGTGGTTTTTTTATTTCCATTTATTAGTCGCTCAAGGGGGTTGAATAAACTGTTATTTTCTTTGAACCTTTTAGATTTGTTTATCTATGTGTAGTTACACTTGATGGATGTTCCTCTAGGGTGAGGTCAACGCAATTAAGTCTCTTTCACCTGTAGTTTTGTGGTAATAATCATTTGCCTCACCAAATTTTCCGCTTTTCCTAGGTCTGTTGTAATATCAAATTCGTGATCTCATTTAATTATTTCTTAAGGAATTAAGCTGGCTATTATCTCCCACGAAGATCCTAATTGCAAACCTTAAAAGTGCAATTTTTTAAAAAGAAGTTTACTTCTCTCCGAGTAAAACCCTGGAAGAAGGCTGGTGAAACCAACCTATACTACCCTATTGCTACATCTTCTAATTATTTAACAATCATTCCATTCCTCTAGAGTTAATTAGATTTATTTTATAAAAGTAACCTAGTGATAGATCTGGACAAGCTTGGATGCTGCGAAGAAAAATTTGAATGAAATCTCAGGAGATATTTTAGCTATCATAAGATCCAACCCAGTAGTCTCAACACTCTTCGATTCTTGTGTCTATTTGTATAGGCTTTTTCACAAATTTTCGTATATTCTAACAACTTCCCACCTTCATTACACTCACACACACTTTTTAACAGTAAAAGAACTCAACAGCAAATTATAAATCGGGCCTGTTGACGATAATCGTAACAGTAATTCCCATGTTCAGTTGTTGCAACAGAGATACTTCCTAATAGCGAACAATCCTTGATAATATGACTTGGAGTACATAGTCCGCTTAAGTAACATTCATACTATGCCAATATGGTTTCTCTTCATTCGTTTCTTCCAAAAACAGTCGACCATTTTGTACATTGTTGCTTACCAAGATCTGATGATAACTTGAGCTGGTGCAAATTGGAATAAACATTAATGTCATACGTTATGACAAATGCATTCACAATTGTTGTTATTCTTGGGAAAGAAACTGAACTGAAAAGAAGGAGATACTTTTTTTTCTATTTCTTTACTCCTCGTCGACGTCGAGGAGAAATTGAACACACGATGGAAAGAATTACTTGGATATTCAAGGCCATGTGTCGTATATAGTTCTAATGTATAATTTAGTAATGCTTATTTTGATAGTTAAAACATTAGTAATTTACTTTAACATACTTCCTCCTTTTTACAACCTCTACATCCACATAGTTACGCCAATCACTGCCGTCAGCACGTCTGAAATGTGTTTTCCCAATTGTTATTCAGTTATGTTGACGGGGTTCTCAGTATTTCAGAAAATTTATTCCGCGTTACTCACCCGTCTCCCTCTGAACTATTTTTCTGTGTTACGTCTCCCCATCATATAATATTATATTAAAATACAAAAAAAAATCATTTTGGTTAAGAAATCAACTTAAAATGTGGTTTACAAGTATGTTTATTAAGCTTATATTAGTCTCATTCCTCAACACACCACGCCTCCCCTCAAAATCTCCGACCACTTCCCATGGAGTAGCGCCCCCATAGGTTGAGTAGCACAGAGCAAGGCCACCATCACGACGTGAAAACAGCGCTTTGTGCATGATTGTTTACCAGAGTCTGATGAAAATGTGAGCTGGTCCAAATTGGATTACTCACGGACGTCATCAACTTTGATAAATTCAGTGTTCTCAATTTTTGTTATTCTTGGCAAAGAAACGGAACCGTAAAGAAGAAGAGAAAATAAACGCCTGATGTCAGGAGGTATAAATTCTCTTGCACTTTTCGTGTTATGTATTCTGTATTTTCCAACGTGTTTGTATTTCTTGATTATAACAACAAGCCTACATAATAATTTTTTTCCAGTTGAGATTTATAGACCTTTAGCATCACACAGTATTTTTACAGCATTCGAAACAGAATTCGTGATTAATAAACATTCCATGTTTACCCCGCCGAATAGTATTTAAAAAAAGCAATGTTTCGAAGATTCATACCGCAATCTTTATCTTGTTACTCAAAGTAGTTACAGAAATTTAGGATCTATTCTTGCATATGAGTCATCATTAATTCCAATGAGACACCGAAGAACGCGTTTGATGCCAAACTTTAAGTTTGGTATAAAGGAAGATAGTGAAAGGTATTTCAACCACGAGAGTTATTTGAGAAAATACTACTACTTCATAATGAATATCATCTTTTTCGAACATATTTCTCTTAAAACCGGCCTACTTAATAGATGAAACAGTACAGAATTCCCTTTATGAAAAGGAGAACTTTTGTAGCTTTTTCGTTTTATTAACATCACTTTTCCAATAGAAGTGTGTATTGTTATTTTTTTGGAGTGAAAGGTGAGAAAGGCTCCGTTGGAACATAATGCACTTTTATAAGTTAGGATTATGATGATAAATCAATGAATTTCCAATAATTCAAATGTCCCTTCTAACTGTCACAAGGTTTAGAATGGACAGGGAAAAATATTTTTGCTATAATTTTTATCATTCTCTCTTTTGAGAACATTCGCGCTTAGTGAAACGATTAAGAGAATAAAGTTTATTGCACCTGTTATAACGAATAATGAAAAATTTGTTCTGAAACCTGCGAAAAATGTCGTAGTTTAAGAAACAATTTTGCATTGAGTAACATTAATATGTGGCAATAAATTCGATGGCTATTAAAAGTCCAGGAAACAGAGGAAAACGGTATATTGTGAATGATTATTCCCGGGAAATTTGATACTAAATGTGAAATCAGCTCGACAGAAAATTCGGCAGCGTGGCTGAAGATTATAAACGCACGATTAACGATTATTTGCAAATATGGTTGTAGGCCATCTTCCGCAGTTGTTGGATAATAGATTATAAATCAAAATTTCGTCTGGAAACAACTGTTGATGTTAATGTTACTTTATTTCAATACGCGTTTCGCCCTTACGGTGTGGGGCATCGTCAGTGGAGCAAGGTGATGATATTTACATGGCGATCTGGAACAGCACTTTATGCATTTTACAGATCTTCTTTTTCACAGGTAGAAAACTGTTTTACACTTATACATATTTCTGACTAAACACTTGTCATTATATCCATTGAAATATTGACTGTTAGCTGTAGCTGTAGCTGTTCCAGACCGCCATGTAAATATCATCACCCTAGCTCCACTGACAATTCCCCACACCATAAGGGCGAAACGCGTATTGGAATAAAGTAACATTAACATCAACAGTTGTTTCCAGACGTAATTTTGATTTATAATCTATTAATGCAAGTGTTGTTTAGGGTCAAGTACAATGCAGGTTAAATTCTGATCCCGAGTGTTGGTGGTTTTAATAAAATGTTGCGTCCATTTTGTGTTGTTCATGTTTAGTGGAAACAATGAACCATACAAATTAAATCATCAGAATAATCACTATAATCCATTTTGTGTTGTTCATATTTAGTGGAAACAATGTACCATAGAAATTAATCATTAGAAATAATCAATATAACACTGGAGATGGATGTATTGCCTAGAAGTCGAATGCGATTTATGCCATATTTTATTTTAATTTATTCTTTTATAAAAAAAAATGAAAAAGGTTCTGGTACTCAAATTGCTGGTTGAATTAATTTGAAGTTATAGATTTATGAAATGTTTCATTTTGTTTTGTAATATATCTCGCTTAGAATTAATATCGGTTACATCGTCTACAACTTCAGTATAGAGCGTGAGGCGAAATAAAAGGAAACAAAGAGGCAACAGTTTTAATGTTTACTCCTGGTACACCATACTTCGTCAGTTCTAACCCCAGGTAGTAGTATACATTAATATTGCATCAGTCATTGTATACAAAACTGTCGGAAATAAATGGCGGTGGCAATAAAACCACTATTCTCTTAGTAAACTTAAATGAATTTTCATTCTTTTTCATGTGTTGTTTGTATGGGGATAGGTGTTAAACACATAAACTGATACCTACAAGAACTTTACTGATCTCACCTCACAAACATTTTCAATGCTTGTAGTTGTATAACGGTAGCAAAGTTTGAAGTCGACATCGTTTCGCCTCTGCTGTGGCTGGATAAACGGTTTAAAGTGGAATCTGATCCTCGGAGTACGCTAACGTAGTTCACATGAATAAATCAAAGGTTTTGTGGAGGTGACTATCAGTTTACATCACCGTGAACAATCCTGATTGGATCAATATTCGAATTACTCAGCGTTCCGTTACAAGGGTGGGGCGTTGACTACCATACTAAATGACATGCAAGTACGGTTTATGATTGTAAATTATGCTTCACAAACAATAAGTTTCAAATTTTGCGTTAAGCTTTAGATCCACCTAAGTTGGAGCAGAACTTCGTTACAAATCCCAAAGAGCCCAGGAATCTTTAAGGAATCTCCTTGATCAAATGAGCTACTTCGTACTTCGGATCACGTTAAACTTTAGGCACGACTGAGGTGGAAATTCGCGGCAAATATGAAATTAAGTCAGCAGGTCGCAATATGACAGGAACTAACTTTATTCAGAATACATACTCGAGAAAGAACTAGTTAACTAAAATTCAATAATAATTGAAAGGATATTTGGATTAACAATAAAGCGATATAGGCTGTGATGTGCCGTATGTCTAGAAATATGAAAACGTAATAAAATTACAATCTTAACACAAGATTTAAAACTGTCATTTGCTAAAATCCAAAACAAATTCTTAGCAGTTTCTTAGGCATAACCCGCATTAACTGTAATTAACAAAATTGATAAGAAATTAAACAAACGATTTAATTAGTTAACTTAAATTTCTCATTTTTTTTACGCCACATCATATTGAAACATACCCAGTTACGCCCCAGGTATGACGAACTATACATTCATCGGAACGTCCGATCAATAATTTTTGTGAATAGCGTTCAAAAAAAACTGGTACTGATTTGGTACATTACTCAGTTTTGCGACGTCACATCACTATGTAACATACCCTATGTTATCCACGTCTCAACGGGCTGTAAGTCAATCGAAAACCCATAGAAAACGACAAGTAGTGCATTGGTTTCATAGAACAATTATCTTAACTTATTACTTTACAAAGTCACATCAAACAGAAATATATCCTACTTTACCCGCGGGACCAAACATTATGAATTAATCGAAACCTCATAAAAATCCAGTTAGAAGTTTTTTAAATATCTTAAGTTTATTACTACGATGTGAGATCAAATTAAAACATTCCTTATTTACCAATGGGACCAAATGAAACACCATAAAAATCTGAGCAGTATTTTAAACGTGAATCACGTTTAGGCTATACATTAATTGAAAGGTGATCAATATACAGCCATTATTATCTGCGTTAATGACGTTCAACGAAAATTATTCCTATTTTCGCATTTTTTCCGACGTCACATCAAAATGGAACATCCCTTAATTTATACGCGGGATCAGAGAATATACCTCAATCGAAACACCTCATCAAAATCCAACCGGTAATTTTTGAGTGAATCACGTTCAGCGAAAACCCAATACTAACTTTTTAATTTATTATTTTTTGACATCACATCAAAATGAAACATACCCTATTTTACCCCCTAACCCCATAGGCTGGATATTAAGCTAAATATCGTCAACATTTTATCATATAGATCAACAGGCACAATTTTTTTTTTAAATTGTCAGTTGATTCTTTCTTTGTATCTTATTAATTGTATCACCAACTGATATTTTCCTGTTTGCAGTTGTGTTATACAGTGAGGTGACAAAAGTTATGTGATAACAATCAGTGGCGGCTGGTGGGTTATCGAACTGTTGGTGCACTTTACTAAAATATTAAAATTAGAAAATGCAACAAAACAAAAATTGACATAATATATGTTTATTTTTTATACATTAAATCAATACGACGACATTTTTCTGAAGCGAAATGTTCAATCACCTTTTTATTAAAATCGGGTATTGTTTGTATGCATTTTTTTTTTCCAATACTAAGCACAGAAAGTGCATTTAGCTGATCCTTAGACATGGTATTTCGGAGAAAAGTTTTGATTCTTTTCAGTGTCGAAAAACATCGCTCGCTCTCTATTGAAGTCATTGGTATAGTGCACAGAATTCGCAATAGTTTGATTGACTCTGAAAATGATTCAGTCAGGTCATTATTATAGAACAACTGTAAAATTGCAATTGCACTATTTGCGTTGGTGAAATCGTCGAGATTGTATATTGCTGATAGTTCGTTTTTCAACTTGTACTTGTCCAAAGGTGCATAGGTGGAAACTGTGATCGTGAAATCTTTGTCGGGAAAAGTAGAACGGTATGTGGTAAAGTTCTCGCAGTAAAATAATTTGGCTGCTATCAAATGATTACAAAAATTGAATCTGTCTTTCACTTGAGTAATAATTATATCGCACACTTCTTTTGCTATAACAGAGCTAGACGATTTAAACCTTTTTTGAGGCGGTTCTTCAAGTTGATCTATGGTGTTACGTGCATTTTGTATACTGATTTCAAAATCATTAATACAGTTTTTTATATGAATCAAATCAATATTTCTTTTTTGCATTTGTTTGAATAAAATTTCACTATGTGGCAGAATAGATTGAAAAAAATCAAGCCAATATAAAAAATTACTGTCGTTCAAATACCTTTGAAGCATATCAGCCTGATTTATAGAATCGGTATCATTTTCCGTTTCTATAATGGTGGTCATGCATTCTTTTAAAGGCTCCCTGTAGCTATGTACTGATGCAACGGTCCGCGAATTAAAGTTACATCTCGTTTGCGGAGCAGCTGGAATCTTCTTTGATACAATAGGTTTCAAAGCATCTGTACGCTTCGGTGATCGTGAAAAAACTTTGGAAAAGCTTGAAGGTTAGCAAAAAATTTCTGTACGGTTTTGTTTTGACTTACACTTTTTTCTATTATTAAATTTAGTTGGTGGGCGTAACAATGAACGAATGAAGCATTTGGATAGACGGTTTCTACTTTAGCCTGTACTCCACCAACATTCCCGCTCATTACAGCGGCGCCATCGTAACATTGTGCTATTAATTGTTGCGGAGTTATTTGAAGTTCCCGTAATTCTCTTATAATAACGGAACTAAGTCCTTCAGCAGTATGGGAATGCGGCGTAAGATATTTCCAAAACCGTTCGTGAACCTGTCCATTTTCTTCGTATCTTAAAATCATTACCATCTGCATAGTCGTCGATACATCGGTAGTTTCATCAGCTTGAACTGCTACGTATTCACATTTTGTTATAATATTGGACAATTCTTTGTGGTATACACATAAAATTGAGTCCAAAATATCGTTCTGAATAGTTTTTGACGTGCCTTTGAAAACTGTAGACGACGTGAGATGCTCCTTCATGACCGTATCCAACTCTGATACAAAGTCTATTAATCCACGAAACACCCCAGCATTACTAGACTCAATAGTTTCATCGTGACCTCGCAAAACTAACTCAAATGCACCACAAAACTTGACACAATTGATAAGACGTGATAAAATATACCTGTTTTTATCAACTTGTTCATTATACTTTTGGATATTGCTTCTATACACAGAATCTAGCTGATTACGAATGTCGACCGTGCCTAACACAAACTCATTACATTTTGTAGGTGTACTTGTGAAGAATCATGTTTTTTTATTTTTTCACTCAAATGCGTCAAATCCTTGATTCCTGTTTCTGTCCAAATCGATTCTCCGCCAAAAATAATGCAAGGAAAAGAAAAGAATGCATTAAGACGCTCACATCCACACAACAATTTCATTCTATTATACATTTCACTTTTAAAACTTCGTGAAAATGCTTTATTTTTCGATTTGCACTCTTGTTTTAAATTTAAAAAGGGCCGTGGCGGTCCGGCCAATTTTATGTTCACTTTATTTTGAAAAGTTCTGTTATTTTCTTTAATATAATCAATGTTTATGCTCATTTTCACTAACACCATACACAGTATAGAATAAAAGTTCTCGAAAAAATCGAAACAAAAACTAAAAACAATTATTTACGGTAATATAAATAAACAATTATTAGCGCGTCACACATAAAGTGAAACTATACTGATAGTCTAATAACGAGATGTCAATCATGGCTGCCGTCGCCTCGCGCGCGCCCATGCCAGCCGGCCAATTCGTCAAAAATCGGGTGCTCTCGGCAATCCTCGGTTCGCACGTGCGGCGTTCGACAACCGACTCATTACTCGGTACGTTTCTATGAACTATCTTTTGTTTCACGCGTCAGGCGTATTAACTCGTATCACCTACAAGTTGTATTAGCAGTCCTCGTGCACTCGCCGAAGCGCACGAGAATTTGTCTTTACAGGAAAATAAGTCTTAATAGTTTAGTAAAGCGCTCAAACTGTTTCACCATAATTGGAGATTTAATTTTTTATACGTTTTTGTTTTTGTATGTTTAAAAACAAATATTAAAATGGTAATATAAAAATAAAGATGAAGTAGGTACTTAATATTTTGTCATTTTTAAATCTTTTGGATTGGTGGTTCAGCGCACGAGCGCACTTAAGGTACAGCCGCCACTGATAGCAATATTCAAATATATAGATGGCAGTAGTGTCGCTTACAAAGTGTATAAATGGTCATTGCCTGGGCAGGACTTTCATTTGTGGTCAAATGCTTCGTGTGAGAAGGTTTATTATGAAATTATGGCCACACGACGAGAATTAGCGAATTTCGAACGCGGTATGCTAGTTGGAGCTAGACGCATGGGACATTCCATTTCGGAAATCGTTACGAAATTCACCATTCCGAGATCCACAGTGTCAAGAGGCGATTGCGCGACATGAATCCCATCGAACATTTATGGGACATTATCGAGAAATCAGTTCGTGCACAAAATCCTCCACCGGCAACACTTTCGGAATTATGGACGTCTACAGAGGCTGCATGGCTCAATATTTCTCTAGTGGACATCCAACGACTCGTGGAGTCCATGCCACATCGTGTTGCTGCACATCGCCGGGCAAACAAACGGAGGACCGACACGCTATTAGCAGGGTATCCCATCACTTTTGTCATCTCAATGTAAGTACAGTATAGATTTCAGCATACGCTTAACTGTTTCGAAGAAATCATGAAGTATTTATAGTCTACTGGAGTTTTGTTCTCTTTTGTACCTTCGCTTATTATGTAACCATCAACTATCTAGTACTTAAATCGTAAATTTAAATATATTTGTTTATTTCTGCTATCACAACATTTATACAAAACTTTTTAAGTGGATTGTATTGTTCGGGAGAACGCTGGTTTTCGTAATTCAACGGACTTAATAAGACTTGTTTCCATCTTGGTTTAGACTTTGGAGTTGCGTGTAACTGTAGGAACAGGCACTTCCGAAGTAATCACCCTCCCTCAAAGAGGATTCCTGGAAGACAAGTTTTCCTTCTTCGGTCCGTCGTGAGTTTGACCCTACACATGTCTTAATTGAAAAGAAATACATTAACTTAATTTTATCCATAATTCACTGTATTGACGTGACTGTATTGATCAGACAAAAGGTAGAATGGAAAACATCCTTCAGTCACTAGAATAAAAATTTTACTGTATTACACAATGCATTTCGGACCCTGTGGATCCATTTTCAGGTTTCTGTGGTATTTAAATTGCTTTTAAATTTTTCTTAAGCGAGATTCGTGCCTAATAAAGATTGTTCCTGTGCTGAAAACCGATTTCAAGTAAGTGTCATTTCTCTCATGATAAAATCCGTTCACGATACTTATTTGAAATCGTTTTTCAGCACAGGAACAAACTTTACTAGGCACGAATCTCGCTTAAGAAAAATTTAAAAACCAATTTAAATACCATAGAAACTTGAAAATGGATCCACAGGGTCCGAAATGCATTGTGTAATACAATACAATTTGTATTCTAGTGACTGAAGGCTGTTTTCCATTCTACCTTTTGCCATATACATTAAGTTTTCTCTGTTGTGCAATCCAGCAAAGCGGGATCCCGCAAGCCGCGGATCCCGCATCATTAGACAGTCTGGCGGATCCCACACAAAATTAAACGGATCCGCAATCCGCAAAATCCGGCGGAAACGCGTGTCTGCGTGACTCGCTGCCCCACTCGGCCTCTAACGGATATTTTGCATTGTTTGCCTGTACCCTTCCAGTTGGCATTTGACTCATGTTTGTTTTTGTCAACCTTCGTCATTCTTAAGAAAATAAATACACTTTTACGTATTCATCAAAACTTACGTTTGTTTCGAGTACACGTTTCTGTAATTTGAGTTATGGTGCGTATTTAGTACGATGTTCTAACTATATAATTATTTTTAAGTGTCGCACACGTTATCTGAACTACACGGTTACAGCTTTTTATTCACGGTTTCATTATTAACATTTTCTGTATTTGCAGATAAAGTAATTGTGACAATTTCCTAATTTACGGCTGAAAATTTGATTATTCGTTGATATGAAACTAATGTTATCGTAATTTTAACGATCGCGTACCTATTTATTTAACAGCTATGAAAAGGAAATTGTATATCCTTTGACTTATTGTTGTTTTGGCCGCTGCCCAATGCGTTTCTTTGACGAAAGCCGCCAGCTTACATGTGCCGCTCAGGCTTTCGATTAATCCCTCTTCTCCATGTTATTATTTCGACTAAAGGTAAAAAAAGTTATAATGAAATTGTCACGGGTGTATCCACGAATTGTGTTGTAGGAACACTATACTTCGACGGCTGCCTCCGCTGTCTTCCTCACGTGTGTAATTTCGTGTGTTTACAATGAAATCCGGAGATACAATCTATGAGGACTTCACTGCAATCATTCGCCGAGAAAGTCTCCTTTCTTACTAAAAAATAATAATTTCCACTCTAAAAACGTCGTTACTCCACATAAGTAAATCTAAAATACTTGACAGTTTACGTGTTGCTGAGTAGTTTCTTTTAATAACATTGAATCAACTGTAATATCAATCAAGGAATCAGGAGATATAATAATGAATCACGCAAAAACAAAGGCCAAGTCTCGTTCTTGTGCAGTGACAAAAAGTTATGAGATCTTGTTCTAAGCCAAGTCTACACTTTACAAAGTATATTCACTTCACTTTGTGAAATGGAATACTTTTCTCGGTGTTATGAAACGTTTATTTAGATTTTTTTTAAAAAAACTCTGGTAACTTGGCCATTAAGCAAAACACATGTATAAACTTATGTGATGTATTGTAAGGCACATAATATGACCTAAGACTCAATATTTTCCATTTTTATTATTGATTTAAAAATTGGTTTAGATTAAAAAACAAAAATGTAAAACCTCGAAATATACTTAAGACACGCTAAAAAGTTTTAATGTCATTTTGCCAATCAAAATATTGTTAACTGTTAATTTTTATTATTTGACATTAAAAATAATTTATTAATTTAATTGTTAATTAGTTTATTAACGTTTTAAGTAACTATGTTTTAAATATGTTCGTTAAAAAACTGATTGTACCAATCCCGCACGGATCCCGCGGGGTTGGCGCAAATCCAGCGCGGATCCCGTGGGATTGAAAACACTGTGGGATTGCAATCCTTAGTCACATGTTATCCCCCTGATTTAGTAACACTTCTGAGAATTTTTATAATTCTTTCAGTGGCCGTTGTTCGAAAAGTCTCTTGTGATTCGCTTGATATATTTATTTTATATATGAAAAGTTAAGTTACATATGGTATCCGGCGAGCGCCATTGCTCGCGGGAACGCGTAACAACACTCTCCTCTCGCAGTGCTCGTCGTCCTGCCAGTACAGACCACTACCACAAAATGTTCTCGAATATTCACGTATCCTAATTCGAAACCGACGGCATTCGTTGCTCTTCTATTTTAATTTTAGAAAAGTCCATGTCTTGTTAGGCAGTGCACCAGTGCTTTAAAGGGGAGGATATGCAACATTTACCAGCCTCTCATAAATACTTGGAAAAATATCATATGTTCTTTCTCCTGTTGAGCTGGCATTCCACCTTAGCAACGACTGGTTGAAAATCTTGTTATTCGCGGATTGGGTTAATGCTGGTATTCGAATCAGAGCCGATAATTAGGCTTTGGCCTATAACCACGATAGTCTTTGTTAGGATGGGTTAAATGTAACAGCTGTCTTTAATGATTCCTGGAATTTTAAGGGCATAATTTTATTTTAAATTGGAGTAATTTATTTAATAATAATCAGTATCTCACTTGAGTTTGATGATAATTTGTTCCAGAAAAATTCTTTTAAGGTGTGCCGCGTGGCTTGAGATTAACGCGATTCTATTGATTGATAGATCATAGCACAGTTTGAGAGCTAGTCTAATCAATTATCAATAATTTGCCTATGGAGCCTACGCGCTCTATATAATTTAAGGTATATCAGCTAGTTTTATGGGGTTAGAGTAGAAGTTTTCATGTTTTTTATTTCTAATTTTACACCTTTTAGTATCATAATGTAACAACCCTCAAACCTAAAATTAAATTTAATTGTATTTTATGAAGCAATTGTAGTAAGTTTTTGGTTGAATATGATCCTGTATGTTTGTTTCACAATTAACTGTAAATCAGTGTATATAGACTTTGTTTTATGAAAAGACATTATTTAAACGCCATTTAATATGTTTAAGAACCAAATTGTGCCAGAGAATTGCTTAAATGTTCGTAATTCCAAGTGTTAAAGCAAGTTACGATGTCTAAAGGGCGATTTGCTGCAGTTTAAAAACGATTTCTGTTAAAAATTAAAAAAAAAATTAAATTAAATTAAATAATTTTGTGTTTAAGTATCTTTAATTTCCAGTTATGTATTGATTGTAAGTGATTTGGTATTAATTCTGATTGTTTTAATATGTTTAAATTGTTTAAGTATTGTTAATGTTCGAGAAATACCTGGCGGAAACTTTTGAAGTGTTCTAGAAATTTCGATGTTGCTTATATAAAGCAATCAGCAGAGAGGCAGTCGTTATTCGGCAATGTTTTCACCAACTCAGTTTGCGACGGCCGGGAACTGTATTATCTGTAGAAGAAGTGTTGTATGCTATCTCTGGATTGTATGAATGCATGTAACCAGTATCTTCGACGACGTGTTTAAGAAAATAAACAAGTTTACATTGAAACGTGTTGTGGACTACTTAATTATCGTATTAATTAAACCATGAAGCATCTATCAATAAGGTAACTTGCTGAACATTTTAACATTTGCAGGTGGTTGTAAAATAGAGAAGCTTTATTGTTTTGCTGATAATTTTTTGATTAAAAATTTTGATTGCTCCTCAGCACCAGATACAACCATTTTCCACGACCTTTCATGATGAGCATCATTAAAATATATTAACTGACGATGTAAGGAAAGGCTTTAGCAAGAGACATTTTGCTTCATCACCTATGAGATGAAGGAAAGATTCAAACACGGAAATTTAAGTACTGGATTATTAAAAAAAAAAAAGCAGAAGATTTTTTGTTTTTGTTTCTCACAAACTATAAAAGTGGTTCCGCGTCATACGTTTATAAGAATGCAATGAGAAATTCGTAGAAGATGGGTACAAATGAAAAATAAAAACACTAGAGACAAATTAATGCGTGTTTAGCATGATATGGACTGCTGCTTTGGCGCTCATGTGGAATGTATACAGTAAAAATTTGAACCTCCTCTATCCACTGATGTGTGGCTCGTTTTTGTATCACTTATAGTTTGTGAGAAACAAAAATCTGCTACTTCTTTATGAATAACCCTGTATATCTACCGTCACGGTCCCTTATAACACATAAAGAATTTAACCTGCAATGTACACACGAATTTAAAAATATTACTCTGACGGCATAAATGAAGAATGTACTGCGATGGGATTCTTTGATTTTTTGTCCGATAATTTTCAAATAGATAATCTATCGTAGTTAGCACTGCAGATGAAGTTATTTTGTTTTTTTCAATAGACCGTTCTTTTAATGATTTATACTGTTGCTACCGACATCGTCCTTTTTAAACAACAAAAGTACTGTAATAATAAATATGTTAAATTGTTTCACCTTTTGGAGAACGTGCGTACTTACCTAGGGTGAGAATAGACTGCAAAGATTTCAAATCCAGCAATTTGTCTATAATGAACTCAATCGTCATGCGTTTTACAGAAATCCTTAATGCTAATGGTATAAAAATTCACGGTAACAGACAACTACGAAATTCTGTTCCTTCCCTGAGAGCAAGGGTGGCCAACCCGCGGCCTGCGAGCCACATGCGGCCCACCTTGAACATCTTTTTGGCCCGCGAGATTCTTCCATCACAAGTATACAAAATACATTTATTTTATAATGGCAAAGGTAGTGAAAACCAATGTTTTAAAAATATACATTATTTGTGTATCCATGTATTAAAAAGTTAACTGTCGAAATTATGAGAAAAAAATAACTTTTATTTTATGATGATATTCTTGCAAATATATGACAGATATTGTTAGCATCATTATTATGATATTGTCTATGTTTACATGCAAGAATAATAGTAAACATAATAATAATTACTCATTATGTTTCAACTTTTCGCTCCGAAACAATGTCTATAGTGGGACTAAATCTAATATCGGGATATATAATTTTATATGCGGTCCGCGGAGTTATGATGCATTTCCAAAGTGGCCCTCAAGATCATTTGGGTGGCTCACCCCTGCCTTAGAGTGCCCGACCGGCCAAGAAGCTCTTAGTAATGCGTGACTGTTACACAAAAATTTGAAACTATGATAAATATAATTTCTCTTGGAACATAGATATAAAATTATGTTAAGAATAGGGCAAAATTGTGCAAGCAATAAGACGGATTTAAACAAATACTCGTGTGTCATTAAGAATAATTTATTATAATTGACATTTGTCTACATCAGAACACTTATTCTGAATTTTTTTTTCAATGGTACATATTTACATATACAACGTAGAATGTTTCAATATTTTGTGGCTTTCGTACTATTCGGTGCAGGAGGGCCCTTGTGATAATATACCACAAGAAAATAAAAATATTCTCAGCCTGGTTAGTAGTCCCCAGTAGAAACGGAGGAACAATTGATCATAACGGGACATTCTATTCAGTCTGGGAAGTAAGGAAAACATTACAACAGCCAGGCCTGTAAACATGAACGTCGAATTAATAAAACATCTTTGCAAAATCGTCATCACCTGGAAGGGCGATCGAGTTTTGGACAAAACATCTGAGAGAATAGTGTCAACATTTTTAATATGTTTACACTGTTGAAATGAGTAGAGTTTTATTTATGTATGAATATATACTACCAAACGATAAAAATTGATTGCTTATAATTTTAAAGGATGCACTGGTCGACCGAATGTTACAAATAGAAAACATTATCAATTCAAATTAAGAATCACGAATTTATCCAGTAGTTTTTCCACACATTGTACAACGACATACCAATTACCAGCTAATAACATGAACTTCGGAAGCAGCAGCTGGATACTGCAATAGTAACATGATGTTTCACAGTCAACTACAAACATGATTAAAGTCTATTGGTGTCCTCAAAACGAAATTTAAACACTGTTTGAACGTATCGTCTCAATTTAATTAAATGAGCCCTGCACAACACCGGTGTACGCCAACAATCCAGTTTTCCAGGTGAATAAACTAATAAAATACATCCCCCTCACGAAGCTAATATGCATCGTAGTAACACAATTTATTGTGAGTTCATTGTATTAAACAACTCAAACGATTAGCTTATAATTCCGTATGCAAAAAATATAAAAAAAGTTAATTTTGCAACGCAAAAAGAAACAAATCACCTGAAGTAAAAACCACGCGACATAGTGTATAACAAATTAAAAATTATTTTACTTACCACTGAATTCCCAAAACAATAATTTGCTTAGTAGTGTAAAAATATCACTTCGAATGGTAAATATTTTAAAAGTCGTTAAATTTAATTTTTAAACGTATAAACTAATCAGAATGAAATGTAGCCTCGTAAGTAGTTTGTTGGTATGAGAAAGGTTTAAAACTGTATAATTCTTTTTTTGTATTAAAAATTGCCCTATGTTGCTTGTTTATTGAGTAGTCGTCACGATGTACAGACAGAGGCTTATTTAACTTTAATATTAATACAGGGAGTCTCAAATCAAACGCAATTCGGTGCCTCGACTTACATTTGCAAATAAATTGAAAAAAAAATCACAAACAACTAAGAAATTAATAATATTAATTAAAAAAATTCAACATTATGAAGTTTTACAATGGATCACAAACATTACACATTTGATTTTTTTCATTTCTGTTTGAAACAACAGGGAATGATCTTCACGATTCTAATGATTGGTGCAATACTGATATAAATTGCATTAGTATGAATTTGTCGGGTGCCAGGGTATTTTTACATTACCCACCAAATGTGGTGATTTAATGTCCACAAAGTTTGTCTATCCTTCAAATATGCAATTATTAAAAATAGCTCGCGGCTTAAAAAGAATACTGGCTCAGTTTTATTGGAGGCGAAAACTTTTAATAGTTCAAAATTTATTTTGACAATTCCGTTACAGGGTTCGTTCCAGTTATTTGGAATACAACACTGTTAACTTTGTTTTGCATTTACAGTAATGGTGTAGGCTGCTCCATCGATGGCGAAATGTTGCAGCATAAACTAGTTACAGACATTCAAGTCGCTCTTGACCTGGGAAATTCTGCCTTCTGCGGAATGAAAGTATACTTTCCTCCTCCGGAAGTAAAGCACTCAGAGTAATAAACCACTCTAGCCAGTACACGCCGTCAGGTCTGGTACAGAGTAACTCCAAAGCGTCCGGCCTTCTCCACTGAAGGTCTGGTCCGGATAGTCGACCTTGCCCACTCCAGGACAGACATGGAGTGTCTTAAAAAATCGTCCACTGTCGCTCCCAAGTCTCCGTGCAGCTAACCACGCCCGTTGACGACGTATTTCCAACATGTGGTCAAAAATACGCAGAAATTAGTATCACGCCGAGATTTTTACGTTTGTGATTGGTTCTGCCATGGTACCACCTCCTCAAAAGGCTATTCTATTGGCTAGAACCATTTTCCATACGCCATACTAGGTGTCTGAATTTAAGACGAGTAGGACCTCGTGGATTGGGAGATCCTGTGGATGGTCAGGATGGTGTAGTTTTATCCACTCCCGTGTCGGACAATCTTCGGTGGTCGCTAATGCCCGTAGTGATAGTTACACTAGTGACTGCCACCACAGCGCTAATAGAATATACGGGAAATTTCAAATTTATAACTGCAATGACTTCATCTGCACTTATATTGTTGAAAGGAAGTGCGAAGTTCAAATAAATATCGAATTTGATTTTATTAGCATACAAATTGTTCAAAGAAAGTGAAAATGAGTTGCCAGCTAAAATTGAACTGTCTTTTGTGAAGCAGAGATAATAATTATTATGCGGCGGAGATATATAAAAAAAATAACTTAAAAGACGCTTTTTATTTATTTACTACGATTAGATGCA
The DNA here is from genome assembly GCA_031002005.1 of Vandiemenella viatica. NCBI lineage: Eukaryota > Metazoa > Arthropoda > Insecta > Orthoptera > Morabidae > Vandiemenella > Vandiemenella viatica. The sequence continues at coordinate 3,910,665 of JARYHS010013631.1, read as the reverse complement.
GAAGTTGATATAACGAAAAGAGCAGACGTTTGAGCTGTATTTTCTGTGACAGTTACTGGAACCACGTGACAACATAACCTAAGAATATTTATGCAGAAGATAGCAAACAGGAAAGTTTATGAAAACTAGGAGCAAGTTTATACGAAACGTAGGTAATCACGAAATTTATCTCCAAATAAACAATAGTTAATCGTTTTGAACTTATACTTTTCTTAGAAACTTTTTAACGGAAATATAAATTTCCTCATTCAAAATGAATCCCAGATATTTAAAAAGTATTCAACTAGCATGAAAATATTTATAAACAAAACTAGCTGACCCGGTGAACTTCGTATCACCTACATCATGAGATGGCAAGACCTGACATTACAAATCAAAACTCTTTATTGTCATGACTGTACAGTTGTGTCTCTTTTGTGCACGTCACGGTTTATGCAGTTGTTCTACCACAGACACTTATGTCAACAAATAAGGTGCCTACAATTTTTTGTTTGGTCTGTAATGTAATAAGCATTGCCCGTTTTGAAAAAAGTGGATCGAGCGGCAGGACAACCAAAGTTCATGGCCTAGTTGTTATAACATTTTGTTACTTTGTGACGAATGTAAAACAATAATAATTTTATTTCGGACGGATTTGTTTTAGTAACAAAACCACATTTACATTTCACATACACCCATACGCATACCCTCACACACATTCAGCATACTATATCTCACACTTTCGGTTGGTTCTTAAACGAAATTTGCTAATAATTCAATTGAATACAAAATTTTATCTATATTAAATACAACACATTTGTACACTTAATCAATTTAAAGCTTTCTGATAAACTATATTTTTTGTCATTTTTTTGCGGTGCGTAAATATATAAAGACGATGGTTGTCCGACGCGCGAACACGCGACGTATAATTGTCCATGCGCGAAACAGGGAAACTCCAAGTTGATTCCGCAAACTTGCAACGACTGGCCTTGCGATTTATTTATGGTAATTGCAAAGGCCAGACAACGGGAAATTGTAGACGCTTAAAATCGAATGGCAAATCCGTTGGAATCATCGGTATACGCGGAATCAAGACATCCTCACCTTTGTATTTTCCCTTGATGATCGTGGCCTCGATCACGTTATTCATTAGCTTTTTCACAGCCAGTCTCGTTCCATTGCACAGTCGAGGTTGATTAATGTTACGCAGCATAATCACAACTGATCCTACTTTTAACTGTAAATTGTGAGGTGGTAGTCCAGGCAATTCTAGTGAATTTAAAAACTCTGTGGGATAATTGACTACATCATCCTGGTTTGTAACTGTGTCGACTGATTTGTATGAAAACAACTCTCCTGGAAGAAAGTTCTGAATGGTCGCATTGAGATCATCGACATCTTTGTTTTTGGCCGCCAATATTGCTCGTTCACTCAGCCAACTATGGTTACTAAACTGTTGTTCTATGTCCGTAAAAACTCGCTGAATAAGCTCCTCTTTTGAGTCGGTGAAGAGACAGAAATTCTTGGGTTGTGTAATTAATCCGGTCGAGGTGTCAATTGCGACCTTACCATTTCCAATATCTAATAACTGCTTCGAAAATACAACCGCAGTTTGATCTTGTTGCAAAAACACTCGCATGTTAGTTGTTAATTGGAGTGTCTTTACATGCCGCCACAAATTAGATGACTTTAGGCATGCGCTTAGTTCGTCAGCAACAGTTGATCGGGGAATAATTGGAAGAGTCTGACGAAAATCACCTGACAACAGAATCATGGGTCCACCAAAAATGTTTTGGTTGTCACGAAGATCTTTTAACGTTCTGTCCAATGCCTCCAGTGACCTCTTGTGGGCCATCGTACACTCATCCCAAACGATCAATTTGCATATCTATAGAACCTTCGCCATTTCACTGTTTTTCGTGATGTTGCAAACTGGTACTTCGTTAATCTGCATGTTTAGTGGTAATTTTAAGGCAGAATGTGCGGTTCGTCCACCTTCTAACAATGTTGCAGCTATTCCAGATGAAGCCAACGCTAGGGCTACCTCATTTTGCGATCTGATCTTTGCCAACAGCAATGAAATTAGGAACGTTTTTCCAGTCCCCCCGGGAGCATCAAGAAAGTAAATTCCACCAGATCCACTGTTGACAGCTTCTATCAAAGTATCGTACGCAATTCTTTGTTATTCATTCAATTGCGGAACATTTGAACGAACGGTTTCGGTCAATACTTCAATATCGTACTGTTGTTCTCTTTGTAACTCGTGGTTAAATGCATCGCGCATAGAACGATCTGGTGATGTCATGCCCAAACACGACAATACTATATTAGCCATCAATAAACGCATATCTTCTATCATTATTAATGTCTCATTGTAAATTTCTGTAGTAATTTGTAGTGTAGGATTCAAAGTTTGACAACGCACATGATGCAAAACATCCTCAGACATGTCATCCCTATATTTGATCCACAAATCTTTCGGATTCGAGGGGAAACATGTTGATATTATAATCGCAAACAATGTGCGAATTTGATGCGGCGATGAAGAAATGGCGGATTCCTTGAGCGTATTATCCCAATGCGAATCGTTCTCGAGCAACTGTAGTAGTTGACACGCCTCGCGGTAAGTCGCACATAGACGTCCATCAACTGTTCTCAGTTGTTGAGACGATGTCGGACCACGAACATTCACCAACAACAATCGAAGATAATAACATTCATCGTTATTTGGATGAACTGTGTATATGCGATCTAGAGCGTCTGAGGCAAATACATTTGGGTGTCCTTCAACTGGTGTTCCTTGTTTCCGACGCTGAAACGATTTCGATGATGCGTTCCACGTGTAACAGCGTGGCATATCAGCATACAGCAAAGTGCGTGCGAAAACATCTGTTTGACAAACTGAGAAGAAACTTGTCAATGTGGTCGATGGTGGACGTGCCGCTCTATCCGCCGCGTTCTCTTGATTGAAATACACTCGTTGTCCATTTTCTAGATGAACTGGATCGAAAAAGAAAATATGCGCCAAATAGCTTCGTTGCTACTTATATAGCGACCCATCTGATACTGAGATACTTCATCATTTGCATTTGTTATAGCGAAGATGGCCATGTCGCTACCTTTGTTAACATATTTACATATGTACTTTATCGACTTGACGGAGTTACAATATTCCACATTGATGTGAGCTTCAAAAGCTTTTGACAATAGTGGCGAGTACGGCACAATCCAACGATTGTCTACTTCAAAATCTAGTCCTTTTACCTTCACACCTACAGATCGCCCACCGTCCGCAACTGATCGCCGACGATACAGTGGGTAACCGTCATTTCCCGTGATGGTTTCATCAATCAGGTCTCTCGGGTATCGCTTGGAGCACTTGACGTCGACCGTAAAGGGTGTTGTTGTTGAAAATTCCGCAAGGTCCATGTATCATGTGTTTAGTCACTACTGCATGCAATTTTGGGTCAACTGTTTCATCGGGAATCTCAGCTGAAATTATGGAATCAATTTCATCTGGCCTTATTTTGTCAACTAACCAAACTAATATTTGCGCATGTGGAAGACCACGCTTTTGCCACTCAACAGAGTACATCCAACAACGGACTTGGCCATAAACACGATGCTTTGTAATGAAATTCATTAGAGATTTCAATTTTTGTTTAAAAACTTTGGCAGTGATGTCATGTCTATCAAGTGGTGTTTGGCCTTGTAGCAATTCCTTCTTGATTTCTATCCATTGTGGGTTACAGGTGAATGTAATGAATAGGTCTGGGCGGCCATATTATCTAACATACGACATCGCATCTTGCGCGTACTCGTGCATGTGGCGCGGACTTCCTATGTAAGTGGCTGGCAAAATTGTCATTCTTCCCACATTATTTACGTTGCCATCGACATTAATAGCATCACGGAGATGAATGTATTCTTCAGATCGAAGCTGCCGTTGGTTCAAACGGATGTACGTCAATCGTTCAGTCTCAATTTGACATACATGTCAACTGCAAACTGATGAAAAAAGCCGTTGACACATTAAAATGTGATTTACTTAACCTTCACGGATCATGAGTCTGTATGAATAAAAATTCATTGCACTAACTTTTTTGTTGGTTTCAGCACCTGGAATCGTAAATGGAAACAATTACATAGATATATTGAATTTTAAAATTATTATTTAATATCGTTTAATCTAGTTACCTGTTATTTGATCAACCATTTGGATATTAAAATGGTATCCGTCTTCTCCTTGCCAGAAGATTATTGGATATTGTAACGCGTCATAACTCCTATGCGTTTCAGACACACGTTTCAGTTCATTGTTCCGACGATGAAGCACGATATCTCTAGACTGCAAATTTTCTCCAACAACGACAATAGCCACTTCGTCGATTGTCGGAGAATTAAACCTCCTTGCATGCTCACCAGCAGGCGTTTTGTCAGCTCTAATGACGATATTATGGCTGTCCGATGGCATCCGATCCAATGCCATTTTGAACATTTTTACTAAGTCATTGTTCTGATGAAGAAACGTTTGCAGTTCTTGGACAATGGTTCGCTTCACTGTTGGATTATGAGCACAACGCTTATCAACTTCGGCATCCTGATTGCCCATAAAATAAATTTGTAAGAATTGACGATCTGCATCTAGAAGTGGCAGCAGCGCTCCCAGTAGGTGATAAATTTGTCCTTGTATCTGCAATGTTTATGATCTTGTTAAATTATTTACAAATACAAATTTTAATTTTATCAAAAACAATTGTGATATACTACCTTGAAAGTGGGCATGAAATTGTCCTGTACAATATGCGTGGCGCCAAACGACGTCATTTGAAAGCAATTGTTATATTTTTGGATGTTGGCCAAGAAGTGTTTAGAGTCATTTCCCATACCAGAAACTAATGAGGCGTAATGGATCTGGTGGTGGGACCAATTGTGGCAATTTTACTTTACCACAAGCACAACATAATCCAGTAGATTCGCCGCTGTATTTTAACGCTCTACAATATTGACAAATGGTTGTCATTTCCCCAATTGTTACGGATTTGTCGGCCATAATAATCTATTTCCGGGTCGTAGTGGAATGCTGCTCGTTCCAGGTGGTTTACAGGAACACTGCGTCTGCGGAATCGCTCTATTTCATTAAGTCGTGCTCGCTGTTGTTGTGTTTGGTGTGCCCGAACTCGTTCCATTCTAAGCCTATCTACTTCATTATATTCACTGTGGAACGCAATTCTGCCATACTAATACGAAAGTTATCATTATCCGTCTCTCGCTGGTCATCAGTGCGGTTTGCACGTGAGGTAGCTCGTCACACATTTGATTGACTTCGACGTCCTAAGTCAGGTCGTCTTCTCCTTGGCATTTAAAACAATAACAGTAAATAAAGTTCTCGCGCACTGAAACACTTCCAAGTGACACTATTATGTATTTCTAAAATCGTAATACACGATAGTCCGCCCGAATGTTGTGGATATATGTTATCTATTCGAAGTTCCAAAGTAGACTGAAACTATTTATCATTAAAATAAAACTCAATAGCGTCTTTTATTTCATGATAGGTCAATTGTTTAAGGCATGCAGTGTTGCCAACCATATATTCGCAGTATTTTTCTGTATATTTAATTTATACGTGTGCAATTTTCCATCGAAATCGGACGGAATCTGTGGGTTTGTGTAAATTAGATTAAATGAATACATTTGAAAGTTTGTTTTTAGTAAAAATTAGATATACATGTATACATTTTAATTACTGTTTCATTGCAATGGTCTTGGATATGCAATTTTTTTGGTGATTCAGATCAGCATATACACAAAAAAAAATATCTGGGATTGTTTTGGAGATATATGCTTAACACAGAAAAGTTGCATGTGTTAATCAGCCTTAAGAAGGGTGAATCGGGAGAGTGAGTGTCGTTTTGTAAACTAAATATAAACATCATTTACACTTCTTAAGGGGTGGGAAGGGGGAAACGTGATGCGGTTTTGGAAACCAAATGTAGGCAGTATTTTTCTGTTTGTTTTACAGTATACATATGCAAATTTCCATCAAAATCGGATAAAATCTGTGGGTTTGTGTAAATTAGGTGGATGTGAAGGGAATGAGAGGTTGCGTTTTTGGAAACCATATACAGGCAATATATTTCAATTTGTTTTCAAGAATACGTGTGCAAATTTTGATGGAAATCGGACAAAATCTGTTGGGTTGTTTAAATTATGGGGTGTTATGGGGAGGAAGGGGTGGTTTTTTGGAAATTTTATTTCTTGGGAACCATCTCCGAAACGCTCTAGACAACTCACCAAAGTTTCACCGTAATCGGATGAACGGTTTAGGAGCACATAGAGCATAAACAAAACTCACATTGATTTTTATATATAAGATTAAATTGTCGTTTTTAGTATTTTCCTCGCAATTTTTCCATTTTTTTCTCACCGTTTAAACCTTCCCTGAACCTCCACAAATATTTCAAGATCAAAATTAGCCAAATCGGTCTAGCCATTCCCGAGTTTTTGCGAGACTAACGAACAGCAATTCATTTTTATATATAAGACTAGCTGACCCGGTGAACTTCGTATCACCTACATCATGAGATGGCAAGACCTGACATTACAAATCAAAAACTCTTTATTGTCATGACTGTACAGTTGTGTCTCTTTTGTGCACGTCACGGTTTATGCAGTTGTTCTACCACAGACACTTATGTCAACAAATAAGGTGCCTACAATTTTTGTTTGGTCTGTAATGTAATAAGCATTGCCCGTTTTGAAAAAAGTGGATCGAGCGGCAGGACAACCAAAGTTCATGGCCTAGTTGTTATAACATTTTGTTACTTTGTGACGAATGTAAAACAATAATAATTTTATTTCGGACGGATTTGTTTTAGTAACAAAACCACATTTACATTTCACATACACCCATACGCATACCCTCACACACATTCAGCATACTATATCTCACACTTTCGGTTGGTTCTTAAACGAAATTTGCTAATAATTCAATTGAATACAAAATTTTATCTATATTAAATACGACACATTTGTACACTTAATCAATTTAAAGCTTTCTGATAAACTATATTTTTTGTCTTTTTTTGCGGTGCGTAAATATATAAAGACGATGGTTGTCCGACGCGCGAACACGCGACGTATAATTGTCCATGCGCGAAACAGGGAAACTCCAAGTTGATTCCGCAAACTTGCAACGACTGGCCTTGCGATTTATTTATGGTAATTGCAAAGGCCAGACAACGGGAAATTGTAGACGCTTAAAATCGAATGGCAAATCCGTTGGAATCATCGGTATACGCGGAATCAAGACATCCTCACCTTTGTATTTTCCCTTGATGATCGTGGCCTCGATCACGTTATTCATTAGCTTTTTCACAGCCAGTCTCGTTCCATTGCACAGTCGAGGTTGATTAATGTTACGCAGCATAATCACAACTGATCCTACTTTTAACTGTAAATTGTGAGGTGGTAGTCCAGGCAATTCTAGTGAATTAAAAACTCTGTGGGATAATTGACTACATCATCCTGGTTTGTAACTGTGTCGACTGATTTGTATGAAAACAACTCTCCTGGAAGAAAGTTCTGAATGGTCGCATTGAGATCATCGACATCTTTGTTTTTGGCCGCCAATATTGCTCGTTCACTCAGCCAACTATGGTTACTAAACTGTTGTTCTATGTCCGTATAAACTCGCTGAATAAGCTCCTCTTTTGAGTCGGTGAAGAGACAGAAATTCTTGGGTTGTGTAATTAATCCGGTCGAGGTGTCAATTGCGACCTTACCATTTCCAATATCTAATAACTGCTTCGAAAATACAACCGCAGTTTGATCTTGTTGCAAAAACACTCGCATGTTAGTTGTTAATTGGAGTGTCTTTACATGCCGCCACAAATTAGATGACTTTAGGCATGCGCTTAGTTCGTCAGCAACAGTTGATCGGGGAATAATTGGAAGAGTCTGACGAAAATCACCTGACAACAGAATCATGGGTCCACCAAAAATGTTTTGGTTGTCACGAAGATCTTTTAACGTTCTGTCCAATGCCTCCAGTGACCTCTTGTGGGCCATCGTACACTCATCCCAAACGATCAATTTGCATATCTATAGAACCTTCGCCATTTCACTGTTTTTCGTGATGTTGCAAACTGGTACTTCGTTAATCTGCATGTTTAGTGGTAATTTTAAGGCAGAATGTGCGGTTCGTCCACCTTCTAACAATGTTGCAGCTATTCCAGATGAAGCCAACGCTAGGGCTACCTCATTTTGCGATCTGATCTTTGCCAACAGCAATGAAATTAGGAACGTTTTTTCCAGTCCCCCCGGGAGCATCAAGAAAGTAAATTCCACCAGATCCACTGTTGACAGCTTCTATCAAAGTATCGTACGCAATTCTTTGTTATTCATTCAATTGCGGAACATTTGAACGAACGGTTTCGGTCAATACTTCAATATCGTACTGTTGTTCTCTTTGTAACTCGTGGTTAAATGCATCGCGCATAGAACGATCTGGTGATGTCATGCCCAAACACGACAATACTATATTAGCCATCAATAAACGCATATCTTCTATCATTATTAATGTCTCATTGTAAATTTCTGTAGTAATTTGTAGTGTAGGATTCAAAGTTTGACAAACGCACATGATGCAAAACATCCTCAGACATGTCATCCCTATATTTGATCCACAAATCTTTCGGATTCGAGGGGAAACATGTTGATATTATAATCGCAAACAATGTGCGAATTTGATGCGGCGATGAAGAAATGGCGGATTCCTTGAGCGTATTATCCCAATGCGAATCGTTCTCGAGCAACTGTAGTAGTTGACACGCCTCGCGGTAAGTCGCACATAGACGTCCATCAACTGTTCTCAGTTGTTGAGACGATGTCGGACCACGAACATTCACCAACAACAATCGAAGATAATAACATTCATCGTTATTTGGATGAACTGTGTATATGCGATCTAGAGCGTCTGAGGCAAATACATTTGGGTGTCCTTCAACTGGTGTTCCTTGTTTCCGACGCTGAAACGATTTCGATGATGCGTTCCACGTGTAACAGCGTGGCATATCAGCATACAGCAAAGTGCGTGCGAAAACATCTGTTTGACAAACTGAGAAGAAACTTGTCAATGTGGTCGATGGTGGACGTGCCGCTCTATCCGCCGCGTTCTCTTGATTGAAATACACTCGTTGTCCATTTTCTAGATGAACTGGATCGAAAAAGAAAATATGCGCCAAATAGCTTCGTTGCTACTTATATAGCGACCCATCTGATACTGAGATACTTCATCATTTGCATTTGTTATAGCGAAGATGGCCATGTCGCTACCTTTGTTAACATATTTACATATGTACTTTATCGACTTGACGGAGTTACAATATTCCACATTGATGTGAGCTTCAAAAGCTTTTGACAATAGTGGCGAGTACGGCACAATCCAACGATTGTCTACTTCAAAATCTTGTCCTTTTACCTTCACAACTACCGATCGCCCACCGTCCGCAACTGATCGCCGACGATACAGTGGGTAACCGTCATTTCCCGTGATGGTTTCATCAATCAGGTCTCTCGGGTATCGCTTGGAGCACTTGCCGTCGACCATACAGGGTGAGTTGTTGTTGAAAATTCCGCAAGGTCCATGTATCATGTGTTTAGTCACTACTGCATGCAATTTTGGGTCAACTGTTTCATCGGGAATCTCAGCTGAAATTATGGAATCAATTTCATCTGGCCTTATTTTGTCAACTAACCAAACTAATATGTGCGCATGTGGAAGACCACGCTTTTGCCACTCAACAGAGTACATCCAACAACGGACTTGGCCATAAACACGATGCTTTGTAATGAAAGAGATTTCAATTTTTGTTTAAAAACTCTGGCAGTGATGTCATGTCTATCAAGTGGTGTTTGGCCTTGTAGCAATTCCTTCTTGATTTCTATCCATTGTGGGTTACAGGTGAATGTAATGAATAGGTCTGGGCGGCCATATTGTCTAACATACGACATCGCATCTTGCGCGTACTCGTGCATGTGGCGCGGACTTCCTATGTAAGTGGCTGGCAAAATTGTCATTCTTCCCACATTATTTACGTTGCCATCGACATTAATAGCATCACGGAGATGAATGTATTCTTCAGATCGAAGCTGCCGTTGGTTCAAACGGATGTACGTCAATCGTTCAGTCTCAATTTTGACATACATGTCAACTGCAAACTGATGAAAAAGCCGTTGACACATTAAAATGTGATTTACTTCACCTTCACGGATCATGAGTCTGTATGAATAAAAATTCATTGCACTAACTTTTTTGTTGGTTTCAGCACCTGGAATCGTAAATGGAAACAATTACATAGATATATTGAATTTTAAAATTATTATTTAATATCGTTTAATCTAGTTACCTGTTACTTGATTAACCATTTGGATATTAAAATGGTATCCGTCTTCTCCTTGCCAGAAGATTAATGGATATTGTAACGCGTCATAACTCCTATGCGTTTCAGACACACGTTTCAATTCATTGTTCCGACGATGAAGCACGATATCTCTAGACTGCAAATTTTCTCCAACAACGACAATAGCCACTTCGTCGATTGTCGGAGAATTAAACCTCCTTGCATGCTCACCAGCAGGCGTTTTGTCAGCTCTAATGACGATATTATGGCTGTCCGATGGCATCCGATCCAATGCCATTTTGAACATTTTTACTAAGTCATTGTTCTGATGAAGAAACGTTTGCAGTTCTTGGACAATGGTTCGCTTCACTGTTGGATTATGAGCACAACGCTTATCAACTTCGGCATCCTGATTGCCCATAAAATAAATTTGTAAGAATTGATGATCTGCATCTGGAAGTGGCAGCAGCGCTCCCAGTAGGTGATAAATTTGTCCTTGTATCTGCAATTGTTTATGATCTTGTTAAATTATTTACAAATACAAATTTTAATTTTATCAAAAACAATTGTGATATACTACCTTGAAAGTGGGCATGAAATTGTCCTGTACAATATGCGTGGCGCCAAACGACGTCATTTGAAAGCAATTGTTATATTTTTGGATGTTGGCCAAGAAGTGTTTAGAGTCATTTCCCATACCAGAAACTAATGAGCGTAATGGATCTGGTGGTGGGACCAATTGTGGCAATTTTACTTTACCACCAGCACAACATAATCCAGTAGATTCACCGCTGTATTTTAACGCTCTACAATATTGACAAATGGTTGTCATTTCCCCAATTGTTACGGATTTGTCGGCATAATAATCTATTTCCGGGTCGTAGTGGAATGCTGCTCGTTCCAGGTTTACAGGAACACTGCGTCTGCGGAATCGCTCTATTTCATTAAGTCGTGCTCGCTGTTGTTGTGTTTGGTGTGCCCGAACTCGTTCCATTCTAAGCCTATCTACTTCATTATTATTCACTGTGGAACGCAATTCTGCCATACTAATACGAAAGTTATCATTATCCGTCTCTCGCTGGTCATCAGTGCGGTTTGCACGTGAGGTAGCTCGTCGCACATTTGATTGACTTCGACGTCCTAAGTCAGGTCGTCTTCTCCTTGGCATTTTAAAACAATAACAGTAAATAAAGTTCTCGCGCACTGAAACACTTCCAAGTGACACTATTATGTATTTCTAAAATCGTAATACACGATAGTCCGCCCGAATGTTGTGGATATATGTTATCTATTCGAAGTTCCAAAGTAGACTGAAACTATTTATCGTTAAAATAAAACTCAATAGCGTCTTTTATTTCATGATAGTCAATTGTTTAAGGCATGCAGTGTTGCCAACCATATATTCGCAGTATTTTTCTGTATATTTAATATTATACGTGTGCAATTTTCCATCGAAATCGGACGGAATCTGTGGGTTTGTGTAAATTAGATTAAATGAATACATTTGAAAGTTTGTTTTTAGTAAAAATTAGATATACATGTATACATTTTAATTACTGTTTCATTGCAATGGTCTTGGATATGCAATTTTTTTGGTGATTCCGATCAGCATATACACAAAAAAATCTGGGATTGTTTTGGAGATATATGCTTAACACAGAAAAGTTGCATGTGTTAATCAGCCTTAAGAAGGGTGAATCGGGAGAGTGAGTGTCGTTTTGTAAACTAAATATAAACATCATTTACACTTCTTAAGGGGTGGGAAGGGGGAAACGTGATGCGGTTTTGGAAACCAAATGTAGGCAGTATTTTTCTGTTTGTTTTACAGTATACATATGCAAATTTCCATCAAAATCGGATAAAATCTGTGGGTTTGTGTAAATTAGGTGGATGTGAAGGGAATGAGGGGTTGCGTTTTTGGAAACCATATACAGGCAATATATTTCAATTTGTTTTCAAGAATACGTGTGCAAATTTTGATGGAAATCGGACAAAATCTGTTGGGTTGTTTAAATTATGGGGTGTTATGGGGAGGAAGGGGTGGTTTTTTGGAAATTTTATTTCTTGGGAACCATCTCCGAAACGCTCTAGACAACTCACCAAAGTTTCACCGTAATCGGATGAACGGTTTAGGAGCACATAGAGCATAAACAAAACTCACATTGATTTTTATATATAAGATTAAATTGTCGTTTTTAGTATTTTCCTCGCAATTTTTCCATTTTTTTCTCACCGTTTAAACCTTCCCTGAACCTCCACAAATATTTCAAGATCAAAATTAGCCAAATCGGTCTAGCCATTCCCAAGTTTTAGCGAGACTAACGAACAGCAATTCATTTTTATATATAAGATGAGTAAGTTTGGAAAAACGAAATGAATACAAAGTTTAGAAATTTTTTGAGTTATTCATTATTCCTCATCATTAAAATATAGACCTATCCAATCCCCAACCGTGGGTTATTTGCTTCGTACACACATAAATATTTTTTGTTACTTACCGGCCTGAATGCTAACCCATAAATGAAACTATGTGTAGCTTTCTTTAAAACCATTAGTTTTTGGTTGATCTATGAACAGACGGAAAAAAATAGCCAAATTTACGGTTTTTGTCCTCTGTATGATCTGGAAAATTGCTGCTTATCGAGAAAAAAAGTATAGTATGTGTTATCTATGGCATATGCTGTATATGTGTTTATTTTCATTGCAATCCCTTTATTAGCTAGCCGGCACATACAGATAGAAACCTCAAAATTTCTAATTTCGGCACCTACATAATCGAGAAGCATGTTACTAATATGGATAAACAGTGTGGTATGTGTGAACCAAGGAATTTAAAACCATTCATTAATTTTTGCGTGATAAGCGGACATACAGGCAGAAGTACAAACCCAAAGAAATACAGGCGAATAGAAAGACAGACAGGAAGAAAGGCAGACAAAAATTCCAAGTATTATCGTTTTCGAATTTCTATCGCCACTGCGAAAAGTTAGCATAATCGTTTCCAGTTAAGTATTGCGGAAGTTGTAATTGTTTTTATTAAATTAATGATATTAAATTGTTTTGATTTATCGATCACAGGTATTGTGAATACCTGCCAACCTCTCAACTTTTTTCCGTTTCCTCTACCAGTCAGAAAAAGAACATAGAATCTTGTACTTATTTCGAAACATATGAATAGGCTATGTGTAGAAACTTGGTAGACTAATTACAGTAAGCTCTATGTTTTTATCTCGAAAACCCCAGCTACGTCACCGTTATTTTTTATCAACGTACATTTTTCATTCTGATTACAAGGAACTAAACATGTATTTTGATCGATTTATTATTTTCTTTTTATTTCTGCATCAATTATTCGGCAAATGGTATTGGGTATAGCTGTGAAATTTCACAATGGTAGCATGTACACTTTTCGACTTTTCTAAAATCACTTTAATCATGAACTGTTTCTTTACGTAAAATAGAACAAGCCCTCCTTGAAAGAACTGAAAATAAAATTCTGAAGTGCCTATTAGGTATTTCTTTGAGGGACAAACTTCGAAATGAAGATATGCTGGAGATAGCCATAAGAGTGTGTAGGATAACAGACAGATTACCCCAGAATACATATTTTAATGTCATTCTATATCTTTGATATTTTAAAGTTCCATGGCAAGGTCCTGTTAGTATTACTCTCTTGAAAGTTTTCCATAGCACCGAGGAAATAACTAGGAGATAGCCTTGGTTGGTTAGCGCCTAACGAGAACTTTCGAATAAGAAGTCCAATTATGTAATTAACGTGTTGTATTTGGAGCTTATTAAAATTAAATTAACCTGTGCTGTGTATAAAGACTATCAGTTCATTTATTTAGTTTAGCTGCATGTTCTAAATATGAAATAAATAGCCGCAACCGCAGTAAAACCACAAAGTTATTAAGAAGTATAAAAACTCGACAAATATAAGTAAAATCTCTTCGGAAATACAACAAGTGGGAAGATTAAGGTGGTACTGTCACGTCATGAGAAGAGAGTCAAGAAAGTGTGGGATTCCTGTGGGGCAAAAGAGATCCATAGGGTGACCAAGGCTAAGGTGGAAAGATGTAGTTAATAAGGATCTCATGAACTTATGGCTGAAAGAAGAAAACACTGTAGGCCGGAAAGAGTGGAGAAAATTCATCAAGGGCAGCCGATCCCTAATATTGGGAAAAGATGGTGGAGAAGAAGAAGAAGTTTCTTCGTCTTTTTTCAGCGTCTCTTCCGTCAAATATTCGTCAAGGACGAAATTAAAAATCCGTTTTCGTAACGGAAAACGATTTAAAAGTTTCATTTCTAAAATTAAAGTTGGATCTTTAGTCAACAAATCTGTTCCGAAAGTTAAAAATTTGTGGTATTTACTAGTTGATATTGAGACAGGTGTAAATTATTTGAGTACCCTCTCGCCACGTGTGCTAGCATCTTCCTCCGCCGCGGGCCTGATAGCGATACACAGCCCGGTGCTGCTCCATGTTCCAGAACGACGGAGGGGCGCGGTGCAGCGGAGGCTGTGGAATCAGGGGGAGTGCTAACAACCGACACTGCGGGCACTCGCCGGAACGGAGGCGGCGCTCCCCGGGGGCCTCCCCAAAATAAGAGGAAGGAAAAGGGCCGCAAATGGGCTCGGGCCACCGCAATCAACGCCGACGTGGTGCGGTCGCCCTTTCTGGCCAGCTGGACGCTGTGCGGCACACGGATCAATCGACACTAATCACTTACCTCCAGCGTCGCATCAGCACTTCCTTCATTCTACAGGGTTTCTGCCAGCAACTACGTCGCTCGTAATGACATTGGATTTTCATCCTTTCCAAGATCGCACTGTTTCACAACATCTGGATAATAACGAGGATGGAAACGTACTAGTGTACTAAAAAGACAAGACCAGCTGTTTGAGCATTTTGCAACCAGTACTGCATTTTTTTTATTCTGCTTATGAGTTTACGCCTCGTCGATGTCGCAATCATTAGAGGCGGGAAACGACTGGTGGCAAAGAAATGGAAGGGACTCGGCCATGAACTTTTATAGGAACCACCCCGGCATTCGCCTGGAGTGATTTAGGCAAACCATTGAAAACCCAAATCTGGATTGCCGGACGAGGGTCTGAACCCCCATCCTCCAGATTGCGAGGTCAGAGCGTCACCGCTCAACCACCACACTCGGTACTAGTAGAGCAGCTCCACAGCAGAACGACGTTCAGTTTAGCTGTTCGCGTTTCAAGCATCATTAAAAGTTAACTGTGCTTAGGAGGAGGTGGAGGCTGAACCCAAAGTTTGAGAAGAATAAAGTAGAAATCAACAGAGCATAAGCCACGTCAATATTGTTACCAATGACGTTGTTTCGGCACCCAGCCTGAGACCTTCGAGCAGAGGAAGAGCCGAGTTTGGCTGCCGAAATGTTGGCAGAAAAACATTGACACAGAGTTAAACCAATTTTACAAAACTGATTCCGGCAAAAAGTATCACATATTATAAGACATCATATAGTGACCCGTCCTACGAGTCACCACTAAAGGAGAGAGAGAATGTGGGCAAGGGTTGCAGTAATAACTCCAGTGGACCCTCATTTAATCTGCGACTCGGGTTCGCAATTCGTACACCATCAGAGGAGAGTGCTAAAAATAAGTAGTCACCACAAAGCACATATAAGAACTTTTATTAGCCTTCTCTACAAGCTCTAAAGGTGCTGACAATCTGCATGAAGATTTATTACTGCTTCCCGCACTGTCCTCGACAGCAACAGCGAGCTAAGGCGATTGTATCTCCCAATATAGCAACGACTCTCCCAGAGAATTAGGCAGTCGGCACACCTGACTTTATTAGCGTACCGTCGTCGATCTGGCGGCGTGTCCGTTGATCAAGCCAGGCCTGGGGTGATGAGATAACTGCCTACCGCAGTGGCTGGCTCTAGCCCATCAATGACGACGCCTACATCAATAGCACCCTTTTGGAGACGACTTGTCGGGTCGAGTCGTTGTCGGGCAGTCCTCTCTCCAGCTCCGTCTCAGAGCTTAGGGTCTTACTATCACCCGCACACCCGGTCTCTTCCTCAAATGGGGACAACTTTCGACCAATCATAACCTGTTAGCAGATGGTCTACGGGACTTCTTTCGAGTCGGTCATTGCTCTTACTCCTCATCAGCACTCTACTTTGAGGACACAGCCTCGGAATTCGTGCAACCTGTCTAGCTCGCGGTTGCTGCCTTTATTGCGACATTGGTGTGCGTACCAGCAGTGAAGACTGCTACAATCATATGATTTACAACCATTTTATAGATAATATAAGCACGAGGCTTGGCCGTTTTTTAGAGTAAACAGACATTATGCAGAGGATGATAACCCATCAACTCCAATTGACACTACCAAGAAACGGCAGACACCGGTGGTTCCATTAGCTACATCCTAAAAGTACCTTAGGAGAGTGCTATAAAAGTGACAACGAGAGACAATCACTCCCAAAATCTGACGGCGTCCATACTGTTAATCCACAACGACGAATAATCAGATATCCAATTATGGGTGCCACCTATTCTCAATCTCAATTTCGAAAGGTTTAATTTATCACCGGGTTTATTCGCAAGTTCAAGTAGAGAGATCGTTTGTTCAGGGGGGTGACATTGAATGAAGTAAGAAGCTAAACTCCCTATATATATATACTATTTCTGTAAAGCTTATAGGTTATATAGGTTAGGTGAAAGTGTTT
Organism: Vandiemenella viatica; assembly: GCA_031002005.1. Lineage (NCBI taxonomy): Eukaryota > Metazoa > Arthropoda > Insecta > Orthoptera > Morabidae > Vandiemenella > Vandiemenella viatica. The sequence continues at coordinate 3,893,569 of JARYHS010013631.1, read as the reverse complement.
TCAGGAATCTTTACACAGCTTCACACATATTTTTTTATGAATTTATGTAATCTGAAAAATATACGAGTTTTCCTTCGATTGAATGTAGGACTGACATTGTCATTTCACAGCATGTGAGTTTCGCAATTTTGATCAATAATACATATTTATTGCTTAAAATTTCATGCGCAAAAATTTTGACTAATGTTAAACGACATTTAAAATCTATTAATTATTCTGTGTAATTACTATTTGTTAACTCTGAACGGCGAAGAAGTTCGTCATGTCTTAAACACTCTATGTCATGATCATATCAACTATATTTGTCAAGATGCAGCAGATGAATCAATCTAATCGTCAGCTAGCGAACAGAAGGTATCACACCAGTTGTTCTGGTCATTTGAGTACACATTTTCGGTCTCATTGGTACCTAAACAGCGATCTTCCAGTTTATAGTAAGTCCCTCGGCCAACTGAGTTAACGAACATGCCAATAAATATGATTAGCTGCGGTGAAAAGTGCAGGATGCTCAACTACGAGCTTGGTTGCATGTACACACAAAAATTTTACTATGCCTGTAATTCTCTATAGAGCTTTCAGCCAAACTTCAAACAAATGTAGTTATACTGCTTTCAGGGTGTTGTAATTTTTAGAAAATAATTTTTTCATAACATCTTCGTAATAGAATCTGATAAGTATGAAATTTCATGACATTTGGATCAATGTTATTCAGAGGGTGACAGGCAACAGCACGTTGAATGAAGTAAGAAGCTAAACTCCCTATATACATACTATTTCTGTATAGCTTATTGGTTATATGTTACATGTTACTGACGATAAATTACGATTACGTGACATTAAAATTTAACTTAGTACACAATCCGAAGGTTGGCTGTATCTTCCGGAATAAGGTAAACAAAGGCAATGTATCAAAAACAATACAGCAGGTCATTTCCTCAGAGCCTACAGGTTGACGTGGGATCCAAACTTTGAAAATATTTTTGATACACAAAGTAAGCTCTGCCAGGGGTGAAGATTGGGTCAGATGCCCGTGAAAATTATAGCATATATCAAACTGATGACCTCTACATCTGAAATCACGAGCACTACAACTGACCTAGCAATTGATAAACAGTATATTTGACCCAGAAGTAAAAAAAAAAAGTACCATCTTTATCGATGTTATTAGATTTAAAGGTCACAAGTAGAGATAAATATTTTCGATGTAATTATTTCAAATTTCTGTCTGCTGTGAAAATAGATGAAGTATTTACTTTTGAAATTGATGTATGAAAAGGCAAAACTGATTAATTCACAACCCATAATAACTAATATTTCAGTTACTGCTGTTTATAATCAGAATCTTCTCGTAAAGAAGATGGTCACAGATCTTATTAAACAAAATAAAAACAGATGAGAACTTTGCTTGGTAATCGAATACGAACAACCGTTTAGGTCTCGAGAAGTTTGTTAAAACGCGTAGACGAT